>VWRR01000005.1:375000-377500 GCA_013995675.1 Cyanidiococcus yangmingshanensis | reverse complement strand
AAAGCGGTCGTAGCAGGGTGTGCCTAATTCTCTCGGGAATGGGCGCGCTCCACGGCGGCCGTTCTTTGACGCCTTGCATGTGCGGCGCGGATGGGTGCGTCAGTCACTGCCGGATATACGGGGCATGGTTTGCCGGGATAAGCGAGCAACGCCATACAGCGCTCGCTGGATGCGTGTGTGCCATGTCGGTTGCTGTGTGCCCCGGGTAGTCTGGCGCATGCGCTCGCCGGTACATTGAACAAACATGCGCGTGCGTGCACCAAACGATGTACGTACGCGCGTAGACCCTGACTTGCCGCGTCTTGTGTGCATCGCGCGCATCTCTACACGAGCGAACGACGAGTGCGTGCACACGCATCCTCTACGTGAATGATGAGGGCGTGCGTTTCCGTAAGCGCGCGTGCGCAAGTCAAAGGGATCTCTATCTGACGATTGGAAAATATAAGAGTGTGGCGCGGGGATGACGCGCATACAAGGCGGAATCCATGGGCGAGTGGTGAATGCTTGCTGCTTGGTTGCTTGCTCGCTCTTCTCTGGGGCACAGGCGCGCCTCGTTGCGCGCTGTGGACCGCCGTTGTGATCCCAATGGGGTGTAAACACACACGGGAGAGGAGAGCCTGCCTGCCTGCCGGCTGGCACAGGCGCTCGACCCTGGATCCTCCGTCGGGTATGTCGTCGTCGTCGCCCGCACGCAGCTCCCAAAAACGAAACTCTACAGCTCCTGGCGGTGGATATCTTGGCTCTCGCAGCGATGAAGAACGCAGCAAAGCGCGATAGTTGATGCGATTTGCAGGTTTCGTGAATCATCGAGTTTTTGAACGCAAGTGGCGCTCGCGAGCCTTGGTCTTGCGAGCATGCCTGTTTGAGTGTCAGCAACCTTGCTCCTCTGGATGAAAGATGATGATGGTAGGCGCGCTGCGGCGTCGAGCAAAACACAAGGCTCGGCGGCCGCGGCGGCGGCTTCCTCCTTTTCTCTGGAGAAAGTGTGTTGGGCGAGATCCTGCTGGGCCTCTTGCCGGGACGGTGTGTGTGTATGCTGTGTGCACACACAACACCGCACGTACACAACACACTGCGGTCACCGATTCGTCGTTGCTGCCCACGCTGTGCCCTGGCTGTGCGCCCGAACGACCTTTCCACGGTGTCGTTGTGAGGAACGACGACGACGATTGGGGGGGTTCACGGATGTCATGAGAGGGTGTGGCGTGGGTTACGCGGTGAACGGCATCGGTGCGCGGCAAGTGGTTGGATGATGTGTAATTCTCCCGGCGGGGCGGCCTCGAGGTTTCTCGCTCTTCGCAACCCAATGGTCAATGCTGATTTCTGGCTTTGCGAGTCGTTCGCGTCGCGAGACATCTGCGACTCGCGCAAAGTTGAACAGGTGTTCAGCCTGACACAGGGCGTGGGTTGTTCCGGCCGGACGCGTGTGTGCTGCTGTGCGCTCGATTGCCATGCGCCACGGTGCATGGTTGTCATTATGATCTAGGCAGCACAGTGGCGCATGCATCGTCCTGGTCGGGTCCATGTCTGTGTCTGGCTGACGAGTTGGACGTGCATGTGTGCCGAAAGCGATGATGCTGGCTCTGCTGATCGGGTTAGTCGCGAGGCACGGTTGTCTGCACTCGGTTCGCGGGTGGGTGGTCTAGGTCTCTCTGGGAACACACTATCCTGGTCTGGACTTGTTGATTACCCCGCGGGCACGGGTGCGTGCGTGGTTTGATGGCGGCGACCGTGCGCGCGTGCAAATCCAAGAGCGGCGTCGCGCTTGGCCAACCCAGGAAAGGGGCGGCGCGCGCAGGGTGTCGTGTGTGGTACGGTCGTGTGGACGTTGTGGCGGCGGGCGGGCAGGCGGCGGCTCCGGACGTGTGCCGCGGGTATCTCATCATCATCCAGGCGACCGCTCTGCGGTGCCGGGAGTTGGTCCCCGTGGACACGGACGGACGGGTCGTTGCCGTCCCGCGCTCTCCATTGTGCACGCCGAGCACGCGACTGCGCACTGTGCGCGCCGTCCCCGAGACGGCCTGGGACGTCCCAAGTGAATGCACGCGCAGATGAATCAATCACGTCACGACATCCTTCCGCGACTGGTTGCTGGTTCACCCGTTCCCCTGAGTGGCGGCGGTGTGATGCGCGACCCGTCGCGGAGTCGTGTGATATCTCGTATGATGATATCGTATGATGGTATCGTGTGATGTGGTCTCTGGGTGTGTTCTGGGCGCGCGGCTCATCGCGTGTCGGGCAGGGACCTCCGTCGTCCCGACCCTGAAATATGGTCTGTTGTGGTGACGTGCCCTCGGGCGCGCGCGCTTGTCTCTGTCTGTGGCCCGCCTCGGTGACTGCCTCCCTCTGGCGAGGGGGTTCGCTCGGGCGGCGCGGCAGACCAGCAGGCGCAGGCGCGCCAGGAGCTCGTCGCCCTAGGATAGCGTTCGTTCGGATCGGAGTTTCCGGAACGCGTGCGCCGCTGGGGCGCGGTCCCCCCGTCACAGGGGTGGAAACACGG
>VWRR01000005.1:0-370000 GCA_013995675.1 Cyanidiococcus yangmingshanensis | reverse complement strand
TCGGATGTACTCGACTAGAATGCCACTATTCGGAATCAGTCCGACACAGCACTCGTAGACTGGTTAGCGATCGCGCGGCAACCAGCAAGAACTCGTCGCCAAACTCGCTAGTTCGGACGAGTCAACACGCGGATAGCCAGGTACAGCGGTGCCGTCCGTATCACAATCAGCGATACGCAGCGGGCAGAAACGAGTCTCGCCTGCCCGCATCGAATCCCTGTGTCTGGCTGGGTCCATTGAGAAACCAAAACTTGCCCTCATTCATGAACGTCTCCGAACATGTTTACTTGGGTTCAAATGTCAAAGAATACGAATTCATACAGTATCGTTTGCCAGTTGGCATGGGCCCATCCGGGAACACATGTCCCAGGTGCGCATCGCAGGTCGCGCACAACACCTCCGTCCGCATCATGCCGTGCGATAAATCCAAACGTTCCTGGACAACGTCCTTGCTTAGCGGTGCCCAATAGGACGGCCAACCCGTCCCGCTATCAAACTTAGTCTCACTTGAAAACAGAGGTGTCCCACAACAGACGCAACGATACACTCCGGGCTTTTTGTTGTCCCAGTATTCACCAGTAAAGGGCCGCTCCGTGCCGCCCTTGCGAGCTACTTCAAACTGCTTCGGTGTCAAGCGCGCTTTCCACTCCTCCTCTGTCAGCCCACGCCAGTCCTTCACTTCAGAAGTGTTGCCCTGACTCATCATAGAGCAAAACGCGCGGTTCTCGCTCTCAAAGAAGCGACTAGCCAGCGAGCGGCCTCTCGAACGTACCCCCCAGGGTGAATCTACTCTGGTGCGAATGTTGCCGCGCTGAAATAAACTTGGAAAGGATCTCTGGATCCCTAACTGAGGATGCGCGTGATATAGCACAGAACTCACAAACGCGCTTCCGAGCATTCAGATACAACGTCCTGCAAAACGCTCACGAGACCACACACAGTCTGAACAGAGAGTATTCTTGATCAAAGTCAGTGATCGTTTCTCGCTGCAAACGTGAAATACATCGCGAGCATTCGCGGCGCGCGCAGCGTCTCGCCATCGCGGAGCGCCTCGGATCGTCCGCGGACGGCGCCGCTTCCATTCGAAGGCGCGCTTCTCGACGAGAAGCGCGATCCACTCGGGTTTCCCGTCCTCGCGGATGCACGGCTCTCGTGGAGCATTCCGCTGGGGCCATGGAACGGGTGTTGATACAGCGTCTGAACCCATAATGCAGAGATCGTCAAGCCTCCGGATTCCCTGAACGACTGGTTGCCAAGTACTTGCTTCCCCTACTAAGCTGCGCACAGGGTCCAGTTCAGCGAGCCCACCGCCGTGCGCACGTCCCGTCTCGGTGTCGATGCCTGGGTGCCTCTACTTCATTCAGGCGACCGGGTGGTGGCGACGTCGAGTCGGGGAACCATCTCGTTCACCTGCGCCAACGGCGGTGGCAGGGTCGCATCGGGTACACAGCAGCTGCGCAGACAACCAATACCAGGACTCGGATAATTGAGAATCGTGCAGCCATGCGCTTCGGCTGCCTCGTCCGATACAGCTTTTGGCAAAACCGCTTGACCGCATGATTTTTCCACTGTATCCAGCTCATGATACTGGGGAAGCCTTCAAAGCTGCCCCTTTCAAGTCGAGGTTGGCCCTATCCAGAAGGCGACCGAAGCAAAAACAATCATCGGCGTCACTGCTCACTCAGGAAGCATAGTCAGTGATTATGCGCACTCGTCAAGAGAGCGAGACCTAAACACGTTCAGGACCGGCGTTGCGTTTATTCGAACCTTGATGAGCGAGTGTAGTTGCAATGTTTGGGGGCAATATCTGTGAAAAAGACTGGAGCGAACTACCTCCTGCAGCATACCGTGGACAACCAGAGGCTAGGGCCGCTTGTGACGCCAGACCGGCATGTGGGGCCATCTGCGCCGGGCGTGCTTTACTGTCGAGGCGACGTTGCAATTGTGCGCCTCCCCGGCGCTGAACACAGGGTCAGCAACTGACGAACTCGATGAACCGAACTCTCGACGGGTAGGTTTAGTTTTCTCGAAAACTGTCCAAGATCGATTCCGTATAGGATTCATTCTAAAATGGGAGCTATCGATCCGACGTCCGAGTTGCACCGTCTGAGCCTGGACCTGCAGTCTGCCCTGAAACGACCGGCGGCCAGACCGACTGCCTTGGAGCGAGTAGCGTCGTGCGCGAAGCAGACCCTGATCAGGAAGCAGGTCTGGGATCGCTGCCGAAAGGACGCTCTGGATGTCCTGGCAAACTGGTTTGGGTGTCTACGAGCCACGTTGCAAAGCACCGAAAAGGTCCGACCAACGGCAGATGCGTCCTGTCGCCGCTCGGCCGCAGCTCTGGCGGAGACGCTGCTCCTTGTCGCACCTTGGGTGCTTTCTGCAGGACAAGAGAATGACTTGGCGCTCGTTTGCAGCATTGCCGGTGGCCTATGCGCGCTCGAGCTCGTTCCCTGGCGAAAATGCTGGCACGAGATGGTGCGAATCTTGCTGGTGGAGACGCAGGCGGACATTTGGCCAAAATGGCATGCTGTTCTTGTCCTTGGATGCGCTTCGGCATTTTTGGACTTGCGTCTGCAGACGCTGCTTGCGGTCCCGTTGGCACTTGGAGGGCCCGTTGGGCGCGCTGACGCGCCCCTGGCTGCCCAGGAGGCGCCTGTATCGCCGGACGCGCAGACCGCCTGGTTCTTGATTTTGAAGCCGATCGGTCGCCTCCTGGCCCAAGATCCGAACCAGCAGCAGGGCACGACAATGTATCGAGCGATGAACAGTTCCAAAACAGAGTGTCAACTTGGCAAGAATCGGCATCGGCTGGCGAAGGCGATGCGACGAGCATTTACCGATGCCTTGTTTGCAGTTTGGCGAGCGCTTGGAACCAAGGTTGCGTCGCCACAGTCACCGCTGTTGGATCTCTTCGGAGAATTGGCGGACGCGCTTCTTCCGGGGGGATGCATTGCGGAACCGATCCGATTAGCCGACCCTCTTCTGGAGACGTTCCAACAGGGGATGTATCCTGGCGACGCCTACGGACTCGTCGCGCTGGAGCCCCTCTTTTTCCTGATGCAGCACGAAGGTCTCGAGTACGAGCGTATTTACGAAAACCTCTACGGAACGCTAGAGTCGCGTGCACTGCTGAACTTGAGTGCTTGTGGGCCTCCTGTGAAAGGGCGCTTCCTGCGCACAGTATCGAGGCTGCTTAGTTCGAGCCATGTTCCCGTTGCGCTCATCAATGCTTATACAAAACGCCTGGCAAGGGTAGCCATCGACAGTTCAGATCCGACCATCACGTTGTGGTCGCTGCGCTTATCTCTCGAGCTTGTGTGTCGCCATGTGGGCACGCGCCAGCTCTTGGAGGCCACCGCCCAGCCGAGGTGCCCGCGGAACGAGACAGCGCTTGGCGATCACGGAGCGGCTTCAGCGTTCCGTCGGGTGGAGGAAAAATTCGTACCATCGCCCGCATCTGGTAACCGCCATGTTGCCCGTACGAAACGCATGGCCTGCGGGTTCGTCTTCTGGGAGCAACAATCAGCCAGCGTCGGGGCGGATGTGGCGAAAACAAGCGAGACGGAAAGATGGCTTGACCCGTTTCTTCCAACCGAGTCGGATCCACGGCGCGCGAACGCTTCCTTGAGTTATCTCTGGGAGATTGACGTGCTCGCCCGACATTATTTACCCTCGGTGAGACAGCTGGCAGCGCTGTTCCGGAACATAACCGAAGCGAGCACGCAGGCTGGCCCTCTCGACGCCTGGTGCGATGTAGCGCCTCAGGACTTGATCGACCTTGAACTGCGCCGCTCCAAACGCCTCGTCACTGGCAAGCCGCGTACCCTGGTGCCGGCAGCAGATGATGCACGAGAAACAGTGCTATGAGATCTCAATGAGAGGTTTATGCGCTGATCTAATAGAGTATGACCGAATTTGGTGTCTTTCTTCACCCCCAAGCTGAGCATTTTGAGATGTGATCATGAAACTGTCGTGGTCGCAAACCATCGCGAGCCCGAGCCCGCAGCTAGTCAGTCTACGAACGCTAGAGAATGGTGCTCTGGGAGGTATGCACACATTGTTCCCAGTCAGCTTCGCGCCGCTGCTGAGTAGGATGCGTGATCAAGCTCGGATCATCCTCTAGTGAACTGGGACGATGGTTCTCGTGTCAAGCGCTACTGCAGCGTAGAATCGTTGACGGGCTCCAGGATGTCTCTGTCAGGTATCAACCGACGAACCCATCGAATCATGCGGCCCGTGCAGTGTACGCAATGAACTGGCAGACGTTGCGTCTCTCGGTCCATTCCAATACCCTGAGCTGTCGCTCGATTACACGAAACCGAAATCCAGCCGACCAAGTTGCGGCAAGGGCGCACTCACACGCGCAGGGGATGCTCACGCTCGTCCCCGCAAAGGCCCAGAGTGCTTGATTGGAGGGTGTTCAGATTCTCTACGCCTCCAGTAGCGAAAGTCACGGCGCCTTATCGGCATCCTCCTGTGCATGGATGCAGCCTCGGGATTGAACAGCCGGTCGTCTGCTTTTCCGGATATCGTCAGAGCCTCGCTCATATAGACCCGGCGATCGGATTGAGCAGTTGGATCTGGGGACGTTATCTACGGAGGATTCTCGTCCTCGGCATGCGATTCATTTCGCCGATTCGGGTCTCTGTCTCCGTAAGACAACGCCCCTCACAAGGCATTCAAAAGCCATAGTAATGTATCCGCGATGGTGGCCCCGTCCAGCAACGAGTCGTGCCGCGGGTGGTCTCCGCTCCTTCGAGGCCAATACTCTGCGCCCAGTCTCCTGCGAACGGACCGCTGTCGTCGGTTGCGAAGGTCTCATCGTCAGACAAGAGTCGCTGCCGCATCCGGTGGAAAAAGTCGTACGTGTTGGCGTGGCCCTCTTTCCTCTCGGCCTTGATCGTGCGAATGTACTGCTTGTATTTGTTCCATCCGGGTACTGCCTCATAGGCGTGGTCACGCCATACGAAGGGACAGTTCCAATCCGGATCACCCGGGAGTGGCTCATGGTGAATCGAGTCCACGGTTGGCAGCCGGATGCTATCATCATCGACCATCGTGGCGTGATCCGCCCGCTGACTCGACAAATAGTCGTCAAAATCGAGACCATCCGGTGCAATGCGATATGGGTTCGCGAGTTCATCCGCGACGTGCAGCCAGCCAATATAAATGAAAAACACGCTCACGATATAGACCATATCTGTCCAGCTATAGTTACCGAAATCGCTAACTGCGCCGCTTGAGCTCAGCAGTTGTAGGTTTCCTGCTAGCAGCACTACAACGAGAATATAAATCCTCACTGTGGCACTGACAAGCTGACGGTACATCAGTGGCACTGGGACAGTGACGAAAACGTACATGCTCCCGAGGCCCTGGCGAAGGCTCGCTAACTGTTGAGAGAGCTGCAGATGAACCCAGTGCGTTACACCAAAGTTGTGTTTCTGGTCGCGTAGCCGGGTAAATGTATGCCCGGCCCACATCAGCGGCAATGTGAAACGAACACGATCCACATCGTGCTCAATACGCTGGCGTTCCTCCGGAGTCATCATACCCAGTTGCTCCATGGAATCAAACGAGTCGTAGAGATGCGCCCCGTCAGTGATCACCTCGCGCAGCACAAGGCCGAAAGCCAAGTTGCACCAGCGCACAATCCGCTGTTTCACACGGGCAGCCATTATCGGATCCTTGTCGTTGTAGATAAACTGGGTCATTTCCATCGCAATGTTGTAAGCGGCCATCTGGGCTGTGCCGCACATAGCGGTACGCGCATCCCACCAGCGAGAATAGATGGTGCTCGTGTAAAAACCCAGCATAAACGTCAAAATTGGCGACAAAACATTCGCCAAGATAGACAAAACAACAAGAAACTCGTGTGTCCAGGCAGCTACGTAGAGTTTGAGCGCAATCACGAGAACAGCGAGCGAGAGCCAGCCCAGAATCTCGAACAGCAATCGTTGCACCAACGAGCCGTGCCAGTAAAAAAACAGCCGCAACCAGGACAACGGCAACACATAGTCCTTGCCGAACGTCGCTACAGGATCCTTGTATAAAATGGTCATATCGAGCAGCCCCCGAAACGCTCACCGCTGCCGTTGCAGCAGACGCTGCTGTCACCAGGTCGTCAACGGAACATAGACGACTGCAACCCAATCGCAGTCCGTCCGACGAGGGGGGGCGTGCGCCAGCGCGCGGTCTCGGCGGGCGGACACGTCGTGCATTCGACCCATGATGGGATGATTCCATCTAGGGAATTCCCTTAACGTTGCAGGGGCTGCGTTGGCCGCCGAGTCGAACGGATCGGGTGCAGCGCGCCATCCAGCAGTCGTTGTCGTCGTTGTCGGCATTCAGCACGAGTCCAGTCAAGCATTCCGAGCGAGTTCTGTGGCAGTGATTTCCGCAAAAAAGGTCCAAGCAAGTCCACATCTGAAGAAAGGAACCGGTTCCAATCATACAACGACATGCATGTATGCAATGCTCGTTTAAGGATGCGTTGTCGCAGCGATGCGTGCAGCAGATACCCATCCGTTTGAGGATGTGTTTTCCGCCAGTGCATGCATTCAGGCGACCGCACCGCCGCCATCGGGGCCTGGGCCGCCGTCGACGTGTCCACTGGGGCCGTGCGATGGCGGCGGCGCAGGCCCATCGCTTGGGAAGGTTCTCCTCGTTCGATTCGGACGCACTGGCTGCACGCGCACCACCTTCGACCAGGATGCTGTATTTGGAGCCGCGTGCCGCTGTTCAGCGCTATCGACCAGAGGTTTCTTTTCCGGATAAAATCCCCAGATAATCGAATGAGGTGGGGGCGTTGAATGGCACTTGCGGCGGAAGAAAAGGTTACGCCAAAAGCTAAACCAGTGGGGAATGACTTCATAGTCGTGGTCTCGGGTGATAATCGGCAAGTACCAGCCTTGCTCGCCCGGAAGCGGCACCTCCTGTATGACCTCGGGCTTCGGCAAGCGCTGCCGGGTCGAATCAGCCATCGTCATCACATCACAACGTTGACCCGAGAGCAGATCGTCCAAGTCGAGCCCATCCGGTGCGATCCGGAAAGGGTTCGCGAGCTCCTCCGCGACGTGTAGCCACCCCACATAAATGAAGAAAAGTGCGGCGATGTACACGAGGTCGATCCAGCGATTATTGCCCGTCTCTTGAAAGGGGCTCGACAGCAGGTTCAGGTCACCGGCGAGCAGAATCATGCAGATCACGTACAACCGGACCGCGACTTCAACAAACTGGACGTAAAGGAGCGGCACGGGCGTATTTTTCATGAGAAAGCATCCACCCAGACCCTGACGCAAGTACGCTAACTCTATTGAAAGCTGCATATGCACTCGGTCCGTGATATGAAATTGATGATTGTTATCGCGCAGACGAGTAAGGGTGTGGCCGGCCCACATTATCGGCAATGTGAACCGAACTCGCTCCACATCATGCTCCAGACGATAGCGCTCTTCGGGCGTCACCAGGCCGATTCGCTCTAGGCTGTCAAAGGACTCGAACAGGTGCGAGCCACCGGTCGTGAGGTCCATCAGCGCGATGCTAAAAGCCAGGTTCATCCAGCGCAAAAGGCGTTGTTTGAAACGCGCACAAAGCTCGGGATTCTCGTCATCATAAATAAGAGCATTCGACATGTATCCCCCGTTATAGACTCCGCCCTGCGCTGTGCCAAACATGTTGGTGCGCGTATACCACCAACGACTGTAGATGGTGCTGGCGTAAAAGCCCAGCAACAGCGTTAGCACACCCGATAATATATTGATAACGTTCGCCAAGACTTGCAATAGAAAGCGAGGCCAGCTGCCTATATAAAGCTTGGTGGCAACTATAAAGGAAGCCAAAGCGAACAAAATAAAGATCTCGAATAGTAGACGCTGCACCAAACTTCCATGCCAGTACATGAATATCCGCAACCACGACATGGGCAAAACATAGTCCTTGCCCAGGTGACCCACCGGATCTGCGTACATAATCGGCATCTTGCCTGGAAGAAGCGTTCAGACACCCAAGTGGCCGACCAGGGTGTGGGCTTACTCGAGTTGCGCTCGTCCCAGAGACACAGCGCGTTAAGCCGTTGTCACGTGCGTCGCGCTGGGCCGTTCGTCGCAACCGTTCGAGGCGATTTCGCCGCCCTGCCTCGTCGGTCGGTCTTGTCTCGCTAACAAAGTCGCTCTCTGCAACGCTTCGAGGCAATCGTCGATCCGTCTTTTTAGAATGTTTATAAATCATGCACTTTACCGTTTCTGTTCATGATCATTCACATGTCCGAATGCCGCGAAATGAAACGGATCGCTTGTTACTATAAAGAGCGGTATTCCGAAATCATCGCTCGTCGTTGCACTGGAGGCTCAGTAACCAAGGTAACGAATTGGCGGTTTCTTCCGCCTGTGTCCACCGTAAGCGAATCCGTTTTGATTTTCCTCTTCAGGTCTCATCGCCTCGCAAATCATGCATGAATCCCCGCAGGCTGTCTATCATGTGGGTGGCGTTCCGTCGCAGCTCCGAGGCTCGGAGATGTTCGAACGCATCGTAGGTTCGTGAGCCAGTTACTGAAGCCCTCTGCGGTCGACGCCGGTTCTGTTGAAACTTTTGCCACCCTGGGACTGCTTCATAGCGGTGGTCACGCATGATGGGGAAGCAATTAAAGCCCTCCTCGCCGGGTAGCGGCTCCTCTGCAATGGACTCAATTGTTGGCAGCTTGATGCAGTGGTCATCCACCATCGTGGCAAAGTCCACACGTTGGCTTGACAAATAGTCGTCAAAGTCCAGGCCATCCGGAGAAATACGGAACACGTTTGCCAACTCGTCAGCGACATGCAGCCAGCCGATGTAGATAAGAAAAACGGACAGTACATAGATCGTATCTAGCCAGCGATAATTGCCCACATCGACGCTATTTGAAGCTGAACTCAGCAGGTTCAGATTGCCTGCAAGTAGCACAACGCATATCACGTAGATGCGCACAGTCGCATTCACGAGCTGGCGATACATCAGTGGTACCGGAACCCACATGGGTACATACAGATAACCAAAATATCCTCGAACAAGCGCCAACTGTTGAACAAGTTGTAGATGAACGAATTCAGTAATCCCGTAGCGGTGATTCTGGTCGCGCAGGCGAGAAAGCAAATGGCCAGCCCACATGATCGGCATGGTCCACTGGGCACGGTCCACGTCGTTCTCGAGTCGATACCTCTCCTCAGGCGTGATCAGTCCGATGCGTTCCATCGCCTCTGTCGTTCGATAGGCATGGTCACCATCGATGAACACATCCCGGAGCACCATCGCCACGGGGATACAAATCCAACGAACAATAAGTTGCTTCAATCGAGCCGCTCCAATCGGATCATTATCATCGTACACAAATGAGGTCATCTCGAGCGCGATATTGTAAGCCGAAATCTGTCCAGTCCCGCACATGACCACACGAACGGTCCACCAACGCGAGTAGATCGTGCTGGTGTAGAAACCTAGCATAAAGGTGAGAATAGGCGAAAGAACACTAACGAGCGCCGCTAGCGTATTCAAGAAGGGTGCCGGCCACTCGGCCACGTACAGTTTGAGCGCAATCACGAGCGCAGCAGCACCCAACCACAGTAAAAGCTCAAAGAGCAGCCTCTGGACTAGCGAGCCGTACCAGTGGAAAAACACTCGCATCCAGGAAAAAGGGAAGACATAGTCTTTCCCAAAGGTGGCTATCGGGTCTTTGTAGTAGATAGTCATAACTCCAGGTGCGTGACCGTTACCGGCTGAAAAACCTTTCTGGAAACCTCACCCTTGCTGAACTCGAGACTCAAAGTTCTTCCCACAGACCTGACCTACTCTGTGATGAGAGAAGACAGAGCTAACTAGGACCAGGCCAACGTAAGCAATGCAGAGTCGACACAAAACTCCGTGTCTGGCGTTCTCAGCGAAAGCGCTGGTCGACCCGGACACCCCGGCTGAGCCTGAACGCCGATTAGACCAGACCTGTTGGCGGCGCGCATACACTGGACTCGCTGACGAGCGCTCTCTGACTCAAAGTTTCCCCAGCGTTGTGAGCAACGTCAGTGGGTTCGATGCCTCAGGTGACGCGGGCGCTTTGAATGACCAAGTCTGCAACGATAGTCTCGTATGCTCCAGAGATTGCATATTCATGATGCAGCGGTGAGCCCAAAGGCCTGTAAAAGACCAAGTTCCGGGACAATACTCTCAGTAAGCGAGATCCACCCAGCTTTCGAACAAGAGTGGCCGAGATTTAGACGCTCTGGGTCGCGTCCGTTGGAAACCTAAACACCACACCGCATTATCCTACTGGTCGAGCGAAACTCGTGGTCGCTTTGGAGCCGCTCGCAACACCTGACGAGTACAATTTTGCATTCCCTGCGCTTGTGTCGCACGGCGCTCTTCCGAATCAGAAATTCGCTGCATGGTACACCGGATACACCAACAGGCGGTAAATGGATATCAAGCGACGCCGCACCGATCAAGCGCACAAGGCACAGGAGGATCGCATTCAGCCAGGCGTTTCAGCACGCACATCAGATGGGAAGGCATGGTGCATCTTCCTCCAGAGCGTCTGTCCAGGAATGGAAGAACTTGAGCAACCTTGCATCCCGAACGCAGACGCAGGACAACGACAACAGACATTTTCACAGAGGCGGGCCTTTCTGAGATCCACTCTGACAAGAGCTTCCCTTACCCATCCCAGAAGAGGCCGTGGCGGGAGGCATCTGGCCAGAGTTGGCGCATGTCCTGTCCCAGGCGCCAAGTTTCGCGATGATGATCACGATGATGATTCCAGAACGCCAAGGGCTTCTCCTGCGCGTTCCATGGCGACATCAACAAATCGAATCCAGCAATCAAGTCTACATATGACGTCCAAGTGCTGTGGATCGTCATCATTACACCACGACGTTTACTGGCTGGTACTGAAATCAACCAAACACGATGAACGACCTGAGCACTGCGCTCGAGCGATCTTTACCAGCCCACGGATCCATCAGCGCTGGCCGATTGAGCGATGGAAAGTCCCTGCCGCCGCCGGCCTCTCGACAAACGATCGAGCCGTGGCGCCGCGAGCGCGCCCCTGCCAGGCAGCGCTCTTTGCCGGCCACTAGCGCGGAACGGCTCACCCTTGATTCCTTCGACCAATCGATCGAAACGTGCGATCGCTTACTACGCGTCCGGATTAGCAGTACACAAACTGTGTTGGAACCGACTTTTTTGTGCGTTCAGTCTGCTCCCATGTTTTTCGTGCAGCGTTTGGCGACGAAACTGATCAGTCGGGTTCGTTGCAAGTCCTTGGCAACCCAAGCGAGCCGCGAGCTTCAGCGCACGAACAGCGGGAAGTCAGTGAACATGCTGCCCCCGTTGCGAGTCGCCGTCACCGGAGCCGCTGGCCAGATCGGTTACCAGCTGGTGACACGGATCGCCGCCGGGGAAATGCTTGGGAAGAATCAACCTATTCACTTGAGTTGCATCGAGACCTCTCAGGGCATGAAGTCGCTGCGCGGTGTCGTGATGGAACTGGAAGACTGCGCTTTTCCTTTGTTGAAGAGCGTGACGGCCACTGATCAAATAGAAAAAGGTTTCGCCGACGTAGACTTTGCGATACTAGTGGGTGCAAAACCGCGTGGACCGGGCATGGAGCGCAGAGACCTGCTCTCTTCGAATGCGCAGATATTTGCGGAACAAGGTCGCGTTTTGAACAAAGTCGCTTCCCGTGAAGTGCGGGTGCTTGTGGTGGGCAACCCCGCTAATACGAACGCTCTTGTTACCGCCGCGAACGCCCCCGATCTGTGGGCAGAGCAGATCACTGCCATGAGCCGTCTCGATCAGAATCGCGCGATAACGCAACTTGCCCAGAAAATGAAGGTGTGACGTCTCCGAAGTGGAGCGCGTGATCGTATGGGGAAATCATTCCGCCACGCAGTACCCCGATTTGTCACACGCGCTTGTTCGTGGCGAATGGGTTCGTCCCCGTATTGATGAGAACTGGTACAAGAATGAATTTATACCGCGTATTCAGAAACGAGGTGCGGAGGTGATTGAAGCGCGAGGTGCGAGCTCTGCCGCCTCTGCAGCAAACGGAGCTATCGACCATATGCGGGACCTCTGGCTCGGTGCCGGCGACAAATGGCTGTCTCTATCGGTACCCAGCGATGGCTCGTATGGGATTGATCAGTGCCTCTGGTACTCCGTCCCGTGCCTGTGCCCTGGGGCACACTTCCGTCGCATTTTGGAGCTCCCGATCGATGAGTTCAGCGCGTCAATGATGGAGCGCACGCGCAAGGAGTTGATGGAAGAGCGCGACGCTGTTAGACATTTGCTGCCGAAAGATTATGAAAGGATCATCACCATGTCGCATCCAATGGCCCGAGCGCAGCCTGCAAGTGAAGCGACGTCGAGTCCAAGTTCAGCCGCTAAGGCCAGTGACTCCCAGACGAGCATGAAAGCTGCAGGCACGATTAAGAGAAAATAAATCACAAGTCAACGTGTAGATTTAGTTCAGCCGTAATCTTACGGCTCACAGATTGCAAGGCAAGCTCGGCAAAAAAGCTTGTCCATTCATCCGGAGAGCGTTCAAGCCAGTTCCTAGTATGCGAGCGCTCTCGCATCGCTCGCAGATACCCAAGACATAGTCCAGCGGTGAAAGAGTCACCTGCGCCAGTCGGGTTCACTTTTTGGTTCTCTTGAATTGTCGGCGGCGGTACAAATTGCCCTTCAGTACAGCCTAATTCGCATCAGGGTTTTGCGGGGCCCTCCGAACACCCAGGCACCGTGTCTGCCCAGCGTTACAGCAATGACGAGTAGGCGCTCGTCACAGATGCTCGAGTGGCTGGACTTCAAAATGCGCTCCTTGAATCGTTCGAGCAGTCGCCTCCCGTGAGCACGTATCGACAGCTTGTCTGAATATGAGGCACGATCCTGTAACGTTGGTTCGTGCCAGGTTGGGCTTTCCGTAAGTGCCTCCTCATCAAGAAGCGTGCAAGCTTCTTCATAATTTGCATGAAGAATATCTAGGCGTTGGAACACGAATTCAGGGATGCCAAAGGCAGAGCCAAGCTGGGTCGAGTCACGCTTCGTCGCGCCGTTCACATCGAGACTCAGAACGAGAGACTCGGCCGCTTCAGCGAACAAGCATTGCAAGCGGCTTACAAGATCCACAAGATGATCACCTTGTAATTCGGGAAGCAAATGAGGATACGCGAGATGAAGGACAACGGATCCGGGGGAGCCCGCTCCAGCACCAGACCGTTGGATGATGGGAAGCGCCGATATGCTTCTGAGTACCGCTTCCGTGGCGAGAGCACGATTGGCACCCAAGTCTACGTAGCAACCTCGGCCCCCGCTACGATACACAGGTACCACAGAAACCCCGGTATTGACAGTATCGGCGAACAAGATGGTCTGCGCAGCCTCCGGTGCAACGCTCTCGGAGACACAACGGGAATAAAACCTCCCGAAACGATCGGCTCCAACCAGCGTGATCGCACGCAGTTGCACAGCACTGGGACCCAACTTGCCCCCGGATGCTCTTAGTGTGCTCGCCACGGACTCAAGGGTGTGATATACTCCACCTCCAGGCGCGAACCGGACACCGCTGAACTGGACGAGATCGTCGTCGTGACGCGGCGGTCTATCAACTTGGAGTAGAAGCAAGTCAACGCAGCTCAGCCCCGCGCAAATAACCCAGTCCGGTGCGTCCTTCGTTTCATCAGTCATGGTGCCCAAAATTTACGCTGAAACGAGTCACGATGGCAAGAAACGTAGTCTTTCCAAAAGTATTCGTGATAAACTATCATGCATTCTGAGCGCTTAACCTCGTCGACGTTGCTAACCACTCGTTCAGAGAAAATAACAGAACGTTCTCCCGAGAGAGCTGATAGTCATGAATGTTTACGCGCAAGTCCATTGACCATGGCTCACGCTGCGATTGAAATGTCATAATTCTGTGCAGATCAGGGACGCGCTAGACGGCCACGGATATGCAAGCGAGTCGCTAACCATATCTTTCCAGAGTAACTGCGACAGGTACGAGAAGCGAGGGCTCTCCTGTTACACGCACGCACAGTGACCTCTATGGGCGTGTCTCAAGGAGCGTCTGCAGCGAAAGACGGCATTGTACCCGGAATGAACAGGTTCAACTTTAGGGGCGCTTTCTGTTCACCTTGGCTCTTTGGCGAAGCAAGAAAAGCATCGTTCTCTGCTAATAGTCATAGGGTCTGTAACGTAGACACTTGCTTTTGCCGCCTGAGAGTTGTTCGTCTAGCGCAGGTAAGAGCGACCCGCGGGAGGGTCCGAAGAGCCTATCGCTTGCGTGTTCTAGCCTCTGCTGATTCGCCTGACGCTGGGGCCGATCTCTCCGCACAACGCGGTGACGCTGGTCGCAGCGCAACGAGTAAACCTGATAGTTCCCGTGACCGCGCCTCAGGCCTGACTTCTGGACCTGTTTCTGATGGCACAGGAAGTGATCGACTAGAGCGGGCTCCGGGGCGTTACAAGCTCAGCGCCGCCGAGCTCGCTGAACAACGTCGAGCTATTCGGGCGGTTGCCGAGCGCTACAAAGCGGAACGTATCGCGAGGGAGGCTGAAGCTCGACGCGTCTTTGGTTTTTGCCGCAATGCAGAGATTATTAATGGGCGCACAGCCATGTTTTTCTTCGCAACCGGCATGCTGACCGAGTACTGGACCGGGCAAACGATGCCGCAACAGATCGAGCTCCTGCTCCGCATTCTGGGATTTTTGAATTAGGCCCTTTTGGGGCTGCGCAGTGCCATTCTGTAGAGCATAGGAGTATACAGAAGCATGGGGGAATCTCACGAATCAACCAAACCGAGTCTTGCACAAGTCAGCGCGAAAAAGAGCTCGTCTTGGGAGGCAGCACGCTCGTGAGATATACACGATTGAAGCAAAGGCTGCTTCGGAACAGATCTGGCATGAGTGACTTTCTGTTTCGATATGGGCCTTACGCCGTCGTACTCTGACATAAACGTGTTGCCTTTTGGAGAAGATTGTCGATAGGATGGGGCCAGTGCGGAGCGTCAAGTCAAAGTGCGGCTTCTGCCTATCGCCCCTGATACGATCCAGCTTCCTTCTCGAACTGAACGCCTCCTCGCTCTGTTGTAGCAGAGTTTGCTCCATAAAACATGTCCTCTAGAAAGAGGGAGTCCGGTTAAGTGCGGATTCTATGGTATCTTGCAAGAGAACAACAATTCGTGTCGTCACCGATTGTCGCCAAGAGCTCACAGGATCGAGAAGAGCCGTGTCCCATTTACGAGCTCTTTCGAGCGTCGTCGCTAGCTCCAAGAAACCATAGTTCATGACTGGGCCCAAGACCGACGAGCGCACGTAACATATTTTCCAGACAGAGCCGCTGACGCCATAATGCGTTCACCGGTGGCAGGCCATACGGCGTCATTGGATTCTTCATGAAGAAGCTGAGAGCGACAGCAACTGACTCTAGCGGGCGATATGTTTCATCTCCCGGCCGTCTGAAGGTCACCCGAGTCAACAGCTCGCAGAGAATTGCCGTGTCCAGGATCAACGGTGCACACAAGATTGAATCCAAGGCCTCATTGTGAATGATGTTCGTGTAGCGACCACCCATGAATGCTTCGCTTGTGTACTCGCTAATGTCTCGCTTCGAGTCCCCCAAAAAAGGCACATACTTGACGACAACGACGTGGTCCGGTTCCTCGCCCTCGGCAAAGAGGGCCCGATTGCTACTCACAATATCCTCGAGGACACCAGATTTGGAGACGGATTTGGGTTTCCACATGGTGCCATCTGTCAGTTGGTACATATCGTTATTTCCAAGGTGATTGTATGTCACGATAGCGCGAGGCTTCAGTCCACATCCGACAAGAAAGTCAGTAAAAACGGATTTGAGCCGAGTTTGTCCAGATTTGAAGTCGTTCCCACTGACAGGCACGGCTTGCTGCCGCGCGAGTTCCACCACGCTGGGCAGCAGCGTATTCTGTGGAGATCCGTTGACGTAGGGGCAATGCTCCAGGATTGCGGCAACCGCGTAGAGGATCGAGGGCGATATCTCGGCTTCGTTATTCCGAATGGCTTGAAGCAGTTTTTCCGGAAGACAAGCCGCCTCAGTAGTCAATTCCGCATAACGCTCACTATTGGCGCTCCATACCACGACAACTTTCTCTACTTTGTGCTCTGCTTTGAAACGCCGAATATCGTCCCTCAAGCTATCGAGCTGCTCTTGCTTGCTACCCGATAATATGTTATCCGCACGGCTCTGTTGGTTTTGAGCGATGAAGCTCTTGTCAAAAGCTGCTCGCCAAGGTTTGATTCGCTCCAAAAATGGACGCAGCTGACGACGGAGATCAACATCCAGCACTTTTGCTCGATCCAGTGCATCGGCCAGGTTCGATGAGGAAATATCCCAGCCGCCGAGGATGATGTCATTGGGATGCACAAGAGGCACGATCGCATGGAGCGGTACAAAAACGTCTGCCCCTTGTTCGTCGCAGCCCAAGTGTACACTGGCAGTCTGCGTCACTGAGCCGTAATAATTGGGCGAGCAGAGGCCCTCACGAGACTCCCAGCAGATATTTTCTCTATTCGCTACGACGGCTGCCGTCAAGGTCGAACCATTATTTCCGCCCCAGCCAACCTGGAGCAAACCCAACCGAGGAACACAGCGATCGGTTCGAAACTCTAGCTGTTGCCTCTCTGGCCTGACCAGGGTCCGACCATTTTGCCGATCTTCACACGTACTCACCTGCTCATAGTGGAATTTCGCAAAAATATACTCGTCGGAGTAGTGCACCTCCGGGCTGTCTACCTGCACAGGCCATGGACTATAACGCACACCTACTGAGGCAACCTTCCCTGGAGCGCGCAATTCTTTCGCTCTGTACGCGTCATTGTCCGTCATAGGCACGAAACAAGGTCGGCCCAAGAACGCTTGCGCTCACGAGAACGACAGTTCGACTGTCTTTACAAGAGAAGCGAGTCTTGTCACACGCGAAGAGATCACAGTCACAACCAGAAGCAGGGGCTTCCTGACCGTACGGCCGTTCTCGTAGACGTTTTCGCGGCCACGCGTAGCTGGTAGATACCAAAGATCCTATCAACCGAACACTGAACCCTTTCCCTGAGGATACCGTAAATTGCTGTCTATCGTGCACTCGTCCGATCCCGTGTGGGAATGAGAACGCCATGCGCCGCGGGCTCCATCGCCTTGCGAGGCCCTGCGCTTTTCGAAAAAAAAAGCGCTCAAGCCAACCAAGATTTCCTAATAAGCGATCAGCTCGCGGTTTGTGCACGGACGGTAGGTTTTTCAAATCCCCGTTGCGAATGAGAGACACTGGGAACGCGGAGTTTTGCGCTCTTGCGTTTATCTTGGAGAAGACCTTTGCCAAAACGCTGTTGAGATGAGCAGCCCTGAAGCACTCTCGGCCGGGCGCATGTTTGCAAAACATATCACCTGAATCTCGCTCGTGTCTCTTTGAAGCAAAGGACAGGAAGCCAACACACTGTACGAAGCCGGAGAGAGCGCGTGCTATCTTGAGCCTAAACATGAAGACTCTTGAATGTAAGGTGACCAGGAGCCCCGAGGATCGGATTCATTACGAGGTGCCTCTCTCTCTAACAGTTAACCCGTTTCCTATTCTATCCAGTTTGGGTCGTTCGATACGTTTTGACTGGGTTTTCTTGTTGCCAACCGTTGGGAAATCGGTCGAAGCCCGTCCGTGTCACGGCGGACCTATTTTCGCATGAAAATCCTGCAACCATCGACGTTAACAAGACAGTTCCTCTTCGGCTCGCCAGAGCAAAATAGCCGCCAAATATACTGGACGAAAGACGGGGTTCGTTCCAAGAAAACTTGTCACCAGTTATCGTTGATGCATCGGATGTTGCGAGTAACAAGGACCATATTCATCAAAAGCATCGGAGCTCTTCAGAATAACAATGAAGGGTTGCGTCTCCATCTGAATAAGTCACGAAAGTGCACTGAAGCCCGAGACTCCTATTCGAGCCATTCTACGGCTGGACATACGCCACAGTCTAATCCTGTCCGTTGAGTACGCGACGCTGAGCACGACAAAAGCTGAACCTGTTTTCCGGACTGAGAACAGGCGTTGCGAATGAAATTTCCGTATTTTCAAAAGCTGCCAACTAGTTCGCTTGTGAGCGCTTTCTCAGGAGAAAGTTGAAGTGATCACGAGAGCAGCGAGGAGCGCTTCAGAGCAGGGCTTCCAATCAAACAGCGTTTCGCCTACAAGGCTCAGCGACGCTGCTTCAACGATTCCAACCGGGCAAGCTCTAGAGCGGTGTGGAGCTTTGGTGGTCCCCTAACGAATACAGCCAGCAGGTCCTCACTGGTTCTTCGTTTAGCGCTCGTTTCGGGTGTGCTGGGTCACGACTGTTCCAACCAGGCCCCGTGGCGGAAGAAAGCTGCTTCCAGGGCGAATAACTCAAGGGAGGAGAACGAGCAGGCCGCGCCAATGACGTCTCTTTCATCTAGAGAACTCGATTCATGTAGCTTCCAGAGCGAGACAGTCCACGCTCATGCAGCGGTTGAGCCCATCGTCACAGCGACGTTGTTGCTTCGCTATCTGGGGCACTACAGTGGCATGCCGATAAAGCACGGGGCAGCATCGTCGCAAAGCCTATGCCAACACGGTTTGCCCGGCTCTCGGTCTTGCAACCATGTCCCTCGACTCGTTGCTCGAACAAACAGCGCGTGCAAGTAAGTTCGATCCATGTAACTATGAAGCTCTTCGAGAGCACTTCCCACCGCCGTCGGGGGAGGGTCCAAAGTTGCTCCCTCACTTGGAGAGACACAGCGAGCAAGCTTTCGGAAAGCTGGCCGAGGCTGGGCTTCCAAAGCTTCGTAGAGTTGACGATTACGTCCGATGTCTTGCGGAGGAATGGTTTGAACGAGTTACGAGCTATGCCGCAAGGCTTAAAGCAGCGGATCAAGTCCTTGACTGGCACACGCTGCGGTTCCGCCTTACGCGGTATACAGCGCTCAAGGGCTGTGGCTGTAAAGTCCCCCAATCGGAGCTTTTGGAGTGGCTGGGAGCGACTCGAACTATAATGCGGTCTCCATCTAAGGGACTTGCACGCCCCAGTGGGTTTATGAGCGACAAACCTGACGATGAAGGGGGGCTGCTACCAGCGCCTGGCGTTGAACTCGGTGTCGGCATGGATGCGTCGGTGGTACGCCTGCCGTACCGAGCCACCGTCGAAAAGAACGCGGGAGAAAGAGACGAAGACGGAAGTTTGGATTCCCGAAGTGATCTATACTTGATTAGTACAACCGACTTTTTTTTCCCGCTGGTAGAAGACCCGTATCTAATGGGTCGAATTGCCGCAGCAAACGTCCTCTCAGACGCATATGCGCTCGGTATTCGGACACCCCCTAGCACTATGCTGATGCTTCTGTGCGCGTCACGAGATATCGAGCCAGCTTCTCTTCGTGCTGCAGTCGCCCAAACCATGATGGCGGGTTTCATGGATGCTTGTCATGATGCTGGAACGCAAGTCACTGGAGGGCAGACGACACTGAATCCTTGGCCGCTCATCGGCGGTGTGGCAGAAACTGTGGTCCCGCGTGAGGGTTTCATCATGCCAGATGGTGCACAAGCAGGCGACACTATCGTCCTCACAAAGCCGCTGGGAACGCAACTAGCAGTGAATCTTTATCAGTGGCTAGGACAAATAGAGGATGCGCATTACATAGGCCTGTTGGAGAGTCTCGAGAGCGAGCGCCACACAGAACAAGAACGTCATCGCTTGCTTGGGGAGACGCCTCTGGAACAAGGCAGAGCGTCGCTAGGAAAGAATGCTTCTAGCGATGCTGACCACAACCCCGCAAACCCTGACCGGCTCTGGCGATCTCTACGGGCTGCCACCTCCAGCGTCCTTGAACAGCTGCCTGTATCCGTTCGACTCGCCCTTGCTCAAGGTCGCCAGGCGCGTCTGAATTATGCGATGGTTGAGGACTTGCTGAGCCCAGAGGAGGTCTGTCGCGCATATGATTTGGCCTCTGCCAGCATGGCTCGTTTGAACGCGAAAGCGGCACGGCTTGCGCATGAGAGTGGCGCTGCCCACGCAGTCACAGACATTACTGGCTTTGGCATTCTGGGTCACGCTCGTAACCTGGCGAGAAACCAGAAAGCACCAGTTGATTTTGAGATCCATGTAATGCCTGTAATTCATGGCATGATGAGAGCGAACCAAGCGCTGCATGACGGCAAGATGTTTCGACTGCATGAAGGTCTCTCTGCAGAGACCAGCGGGGGATTGTTCATCTGTTTTGGAGGAGCATGTGCAGCACAGGACAGCGAATTTGTAGCCCGCCAGTTCTGTGAGAGGCTCGCAGCGGAAGATGGTGGTTGGCCAGCATGGATCATTGGAAAAGTTGTACCTGGTAACCGTGACGCCAGAATTGTTGATAACGTTCAGATCCTGGAAATTTGAATGGCTGGGCGAGCAAAGCACCTGCTCGTTGCCTGGTGGGTGCATCTTAACCGATCTTTGGCTGAGTCAGCGACCTTGGGGTCCGAAGCGCAGCGAGTGAGTTGTCTCTCTTTCTGGTTTCGTCCTTTCAGTAGGATACTCTGTTTGATGTGCAAAACTTGAAGACCCTCCCGTCGATCGCCGCCGCATATGGTGAGCATTTCAAAGTGCAAAAAGTTCGACACTGGCGGTCATGCGGCGAAACGTTAACGCCCTGATCCGGCGAGCTCGTTGATGTTCTTGAACTGGATACATCCTCACTTCTGTGGTAGGCTTTCGCCGAGACGCTTTCGCTACCTAGTTGCGACTGCTTTTTTGTGCTTCTTCATTTGCCTGGTGATCATCGTCTGCACGGGCGCAGACGAGGAGCACATCGATGCCCTGAGCCTGTCTCAAATCGCTCGATGTTTTCGTTGATCTTGCCGCCGGACTTATTTCAAAGAGATGTTACTGCAAATATGGTCAGCGTGGATGAGCATTTCTAGCTAGCGCTCAATCCGGAAACGGATTTTCAGCATGGTTTTGAAGGAGAATCCCGCGTTTGCTCTGCAACAAACCATATTTATCCATTGCGAAAGCAGCAACGCATCGCAGCGTGTAGTACTGGCTTAGCTATCGTCCATCTCTTGTGGCTGACCCAGGGGAACATCGGGTTTCCGTGGGGCGAGTTTCATGCATGCCATCAGCCTGCTTCGGTTGGTGGTCATGCAGCCTTAATAAGATGAATATTGTCCTGTGACGAAGAAATTACAAGACACTTCTATCACTCCCCCATGGTTTGATGCTGCACTGAGCACACCTCGTTCATCAGAGGGGTCTACTTGCTGGATTACCTCAACGGAGACCTTTCGATGTCTCATGAACTTCAGGCAAAAAAGCGCTTTCCTAGAAATCATGCCTTCAGATATTTAGAATATACGATATTGTGCTTTTGAATCACCTGGTGGCAACGAGTCTTTTCGCATTCCTTTCGGCTGTGGAGTCTCATCCACAATGGCGTCGATATTGAAACCGAAATTCTGGCTGGCAAACTCAGAGTCTCCCACTCCGGTCGGTGAGGACGAGAGAGCCACATCCTCTGTTCCGGTCAACAAGCTCTGCTGACTAAACATATTCGAGGTACCGAACAAAAAAGCGCTTTCATCTGACTGCATGCGCGTGGTTGCAGCACGATCCAGCAGCAGCTCAGACGATTGACCTGTTCCTAGTGCGCTCTTCGTGAACGGTGAGTGGTTTGCACCATGGGCCGCGTTCGTTTGTAACCAGAGTCCACTCGCTAGATCACTAGACTCTGCCTGAATGCTGCTTGAGAAGGCTCCCATACCCCGTGGCACTGGAAGCGTCTCTCGATACGCAGCAGGTCGTGGTGATCCGGAAGGGGATATTATCGGAACGGTGTTGCAAGCAGCCGACGCCCCCATCATCATCTCCGCATAGAGAGGCGCTGATCGTCCATCTGAAACGTTACGAATCGGTGAGGAAAACGAATCCACAAATGGTGAAACCGTGCGAGCTGGGGTTCCTGGCCGCGAGTTCATCTCCAGATGTTCCGCTGTGTTCGCTACTCCACCAAGTGGCAGCCTTGATCCGAACATGGCTGGGGAGATCTCCGATGTCATCTGCCCGCCGTGCAAATGCGCCTGATCAATGGAGAACGGTGCTGGCACAGACCAGTAAAATTCGTTATGATGCACCCGTTCGGAGGGCATTCGCGATCCATTTTGGAAAGCATCGTTCCGCATCGTCGTTGCTGCCCGGGCGACATAATTTCCGCCATCGAAATCGACATCTTGGACGATAGGCAAGGAATCTTCGCCTGTGGCGTGAGCGTCCTCGGTCCGGGAGGTGGAACGACGTCTTCGCGAGAGCAAGGCGTGTTCTGCGGCGGTCATGAACTCTGTCGGGAGCTGTTCCTTCTTCTTCTGTGTACGTTTCTTGACTCGCTCCAACCAGTTCTGATTGTGAGAGACTCGAACGTCGCCACATTTGCCGCATACTACAATGCTCGCTCTCATCCAGATATAGTAATGAGGACAATCTGTTGCGATTGCATCCCGTCCAGGCACCTGCTGTGACAATAACTGTTCAGGCAGCTCAGAGTCCTGATTCCAATTTTGGCCCGACTCTACGGTTTCAGTACGCTTCGATTGTTGCCGTCTCCGCCGATTCGTCTCGGAGTTTCGCTCTGAGAGCTGCACGCGTTCCTCATGAGTCACCTCTTGGGAGTTATCCGTTCTGGGCGTCTGCGAGTTCTCTGCTAGAGACGATCTTACGGATGAGACTTTTCCATCAGCAGTCTTACCCTGCTTTGCGCCTCTCTTCTTTTCAGTACTAGATTTCGTTTTTGCGCTCGGCTGAGGGCTTCGACCGTCATCTTGGATTCCGCATTCTGTCAGGGAATCATCGGGTTCGCTAGAACATCGGGTACGTGTTGGTGTTTCGCCAAACTCGTTACCGCTCTGCGCAGTAGAGACACTACGCCGCCGATTCCGAGCTTTCCTCCCGGATCGCTTCTGGGATGCTAACTCTCGCTCGAACTCGGTTACGTCCTCGCTCGATTGCGTGCACACTTCTGACCCGTGCGTCTGACTGTCTACCAGATTATTCGTTTCAGCCGCTTCTGAGCTTGTCAGCTGCACAGTCGAGGCTTCAGCGGCATTTGCAGCGGCGGCTTGTTCTGATGCTAGTTTTTCGCTTAGCTTTCGAGCGTTTTCGGAAAATTCAGCGCTGCGTGATGACGCTAGATCGAGCCACGTATTGATGAACACGAGCAACTCATCCACTCGGGTTTCCGTCGGAGAAGGCACAATACTGCCGCTTTGCGCGGGCCGCAAAGTTTCTCTACAGAGCGCTACGAACATTTTGATCCGATCAGAAAGCGTGCGAAGCACTCGAGCTGCCGCGAGGTACATGTTCACCTCATCCGGGTCATTCTCGAAGACATTTTCTGCCTCGATCTCATGCCGTGATGAGACAGATTCAAGTTTTGCGATAGAATGCACATCGCCCAGCGATGAGACATCTAAAATTCGGCTCATCCGATCCAGGAGTCGGCCGAATTTTCCCTGAAGGGCATCATAGCTCAGCACAGCCTCCGTGACAAGGTCTGATAAGGAATCATAACGTCGGGCTCGTTCAGTCAGTTCCCGCAGGCGCCGTAACTTTTGGATATCTTCTTCCAGGCAGATATCGACACCCTTGCTTAGAAAGCATGCAATGGATGTATAGTTGTCAAGATCAACAACTGCAGCTGCACTTCGGCGGACTTCAGCGATCGTCGACTCCAACAACTGGCGTGTTCTTTCCTCGCGGGCAAGTTGATCCGCCCAAAGCCGTGCCTTCTCGGCGACCTCCACCAGCCCAAGTTTCTCCAGTCGAGAACGCAACGCTGAAATATGGTTGAGATCTGCCTGGAGATGCTGGGTTTGAATCTGTTCCCATTCAAGAAGCGCTTCCCTTTGTTGAATCTTTTGTTCCTTGATCGCCATTGCATTTGAGATATCGGGTTTGAGCGCATTCAGGCCAAAGCGTTGTACTGATTCAATGAGCTCGTCAATGGCCTCGATGTCATCGATCGTGGCCACAGAGCGCAGGCGTTTCCGCTCTGAACGGGCGATTTTCTGCAATGCTCGCCGAGCACACTCCAGGCGACTTTCTGCCTCTTTCTGCAAGCCCGTGTCACTCAAGGTCTCACGTATTTCTTCAGCAAGTGATTCGATTGATTCCTCAGCCTCCGTGAGAGGTTGGACCGGCCCTTGAGTCACGCGAACTTGCCTCAACGTAGCGCTCACCAGATCAATGCGTTCACATAGCTCCTGGCATTTGGAATTTTGCACCGCGAGCAGTCGGGCCTTTTCTTCAAGTCTCGTCTCCGCGTCCGAAGCGCGCTGCTGCGCGCGCAAAATAACATCCCGAACACGCTGAACTGGGCTGCATTTCTCCGCCTCCACGCTCAGCTTCCACGAATTGCGCGACCGCTTGTTCCACTTTGGCTGCCCTTTCTCGCAAGTCGCCAGTGATCTGTGCGGTATAATCTTCCATTCGGTCCACTTCGCGAAGAAACTCGTCAAGCTCACGAGCAGCATCTTGCATTTTGGAGAGTCGCATCCGTAGCTCCAAAACGCTTCTCAGTGCGCTGTCGGCATCATCAAGTTCAACTTTGGACGCTCGACGAAGAGCCTTGTCAAACACTCGCACATCTCCTGTGGCGAAAAACGTTCCAATGGACTCTAGCAGTTGTCGATGCGCAGCCTCTTGGCGAGCTTCCAGCGCGATCCGTTCCCTGTCTGCGGCTGCACGCCGCTGCTGTGCCTGCAAGGCAGCGAGCACTCTTCGCGCACGCTCCACTTCAGCCCCGAGCCCAATCTCAGGCCCAACCAGTTTCGCTGATCCAGACTTGACGTAGCCGGCAGCGAGTTGCAAGATGACTCGATTGGCGATGCAGATCGCATCCTGCAATTTGGTCAAAGAGCGCGTCTGAATGGCTTCCAAGAGCCGTTCACGAGCCTCGTTTGCCTCTGTCTCCCGGCGGCGAAGCTCTCGTTGGCGCTGGATATCCTTGTCAGATTCCTTGCGTTTTTTCGTCGCAGACTCAGGGATTTCCGGCGTAGGTCGCGCGCCTATTCACAGACATCTCTGATGTGATCGCCGCGTCTGCGGTGTCGACCTCGTTGCCATGCCGCTCTAACATATGCACGCTTCCAATATCGGTGCTCGTGGCAGCGCTTGCGATATCCCCAACAGCCACAGATGATAACACCTGCTCTTCCGTTGTGCGCTGCGTCCGCAGCCGCTCGATTAGCATTCGCACCAGCTCTTTTCGATGACTCATGGCAGCAATCTGAACGAGCGTCTTACCCGTTGATATCGATCCGAGACTCCCTTTTGGAATGAATTTCACATTCGGGTCCACAATTGCACCCGCCGCCAAAAGGAGACTCGCGATGGCCTCAAATCCATTCATTACTGCGAGATCTAATGGCGACCAGCCCGTAACGCTGCGCACATTGATCTCAGCGCCTGCTATCATCAACATTTGCACCAGCTCAACGTTGCCTTTGCTGGCAGCGATATGCAACGGAGTAAAGATGTCTTCGATTTCCGCATTCAGTGCATCCTCTGGCGCAGATAACGCAAGGAGGTCGCAAATATCACCGATACGGATTCGCATGGTCGCAAAAGTCTTAACTGAGGCCCCAGCCTTGAGCAAGAGCTGCGCAATTTCCGGAGAATCGGCCTCTGCAGCAAAAACCAGGAGCGGATTCCTCGCAGATGAGTCTGGTAGCGGATCTTGGATGCAAGCACCCGCCCGAATCAATAGCTCCACGCAATCCACATTTCCGCCCTGGATAGCATGATGGAGCGGTGTCAAGCCGCCAGTCGTGCGTGCATCCAGCCATTTGCGGAACGCGTCACCCTCGCGACTTTTGAACGCAGTCTCCGCATACTCCAGCAGGAGTTGCACTGTCTCCGATCGAGATCGAGAACATGCGAAATGCAAAGCAGTCCGACCGTTGCGATCTAGTGCTAGAATATCGGCACCGTGCTTCAGCAATACTCGGCAGGCATCTGCGTGGCCAAACTGAGCAGCAAAGCTCAGCGCAGTAGTTCCATTGCGGTCAGTTGTGTTCACTGCTTCGGGGAACTCGTTCAATAGTTCTGCGCATATTGAAGCGTGTCCTGCCGCGGCAGCCAAATGGAGTGCATTCAGTTCGCTGGTTTCGCGTTCGAATACATTCATCTCGTTTTCTACTTTGCGAGCCATTGTTACCTTTTTGCTTTCAGGAAGTTCTGAGAAACGGCGATAACCCAGCAACATTCGCACAATCTCTAAATGGCCTTTGAACGCTGGCCCCGAAAGAAGCGATGAACATAGAAATGGCATCCAATCTGACGAGAGTGTCGGACGCAGTCGCCCAAGAATGATCCGCAGGCATTCGACTCTCCCGAGATGCGCGGCGAGCATCAGCACTGAGCGGCGACCATAAACAAGGGGCATTTGACTCCCTTCAGCGCCTGCTGAATCAAGTAATCTGGAATCAGCAATGCCTGGGGCGCTGCCACCTCGGCTAAACTGACTATCCAAATTCTTGGAGGGGCAGAGTTGTATCGAGCTCTGCAGCATGGAGGCATCCATTGCGGTATCGTGCGGGAACAGAGCGGTGCAGCTCGGTAATCCCTGGTAGCCAGCGTAACAACCGCTTGCTTCGGGTATCAGTTTTTCGAGTACGAGAGCGACGTCACTCCAAGTCATTCGAGAGTCAATGATACGCTGCAGACAGGGCTGATGATCCATCCTGATTGCACGCGCCATGAGCGCAACATTCTTCTCACGTCGTGCACTGCCCATGAAATCACCAGCATCAGCATTGTAGCGGGGATCTGAACCAGAGCAGAAGGCGCATATGCTTGAGTAAGGGTGCTGCGCGGAACTATCAACTTCGCACAGAGGCAACGGGAGCTCAAACATTGCTGGTGTTGCGCGACGTGGCTCACACCGCGTATGCTGACATGCACCATCTGTTGTCTGGCTCAAGCCCACGATATGATGATCAATCTCGTGACGGTGTCTACTATCCGATAGCTTGGCCTCATCGAAATCTCCAGCAGTCTCATGCATGACCAGACTAACGGCGCTTTCACTTGTTTCGGGAAGCGCTCCATTATCATTGATGGCTGGTGGTCGCTCTTGTCGAACTGGAGGCGATGATGTCGCCGATTTGCTAGAACTCGAGTGCATGGTCTCCGATGTACGCCGACCGTCAGCCTGTTCAACTCTATTCGTCTTGAAGAATTTCTCCAGGAGCTCTTTCGCTTTCTGTCGATGTTCGTGATCAACTGGAGTGTGACCGCCTCCGTATGCGAGCAAATCTAGGCATTCTACACCATACTCGCTCGCAATACGAAAAGGCATCTCAGATGGCAGTGCAATCAGTACATTGGTGAGCGCTCGTAACGCGACAGCAGCGACTGTGGAGCAGCCTTTCCATGCAACTTCGAGTTCCGCAGATGACAGAAGCAAAGAGCATAAAGCTGAAATACCGCCAATATCTGCTAAATATCGCACCTGCTCAGGGTCGCCATTCGCTGTCACATTATACAGCACCCACGCGGCGTCTTCGTCACATGATTCGTGGCCACCTGCAAAGATGCCGATAAGCGGTACCAGAACGCCGGCCTTGATAATATCCTGGACTTGATGTGAAGACTCTGTTATGTTTGATATGATCCAGCAGCACTCTTTCTGAATGCATGGTTCTGGTGATGCCAGCAGGGCGCGCAGTATAGCCAGAGCGTTCGGGCAGTCGATAATGACTTGAGTCTGTCGATCATCCCCGCATGCAATGTTACCGATGACCTGTAAAGCGGCGGACTGCAGGCCTAGCGAGACTTCTTTCCTTCGAAAACGTCTTCGAACAACGTTGGATCTGCCTCTGTCTGTGGATCTGCCTCCTTCCCTCAATATTGTCTTGTGATTCTTTTGGCCGCTGAAAGCTGCATCTCGACCATTGTTGCCTTCACCTGAGACAGATCCAGACTCGGTGTCATCCGAGGCAAGTCCTACTTGGCGCCTCACATTCGACGTTGATGCCATATCGCATTCAGGCAGACCTGGAGCCTGGACGTGGACTGGGTCAACGTTGCAAACATCATCCTCGATAAGCGGCTCCAGAATCCGCACAACCCGAGGTACTACGCCTGTATCAAGTATTGCTTGGATCAAATCATGATGAATTCCATCTCCGAATAAGTCACAGAGCGATAAGCATGCCTGTCGAAGCCGCTCCTCGTCTGCAGTTTCATCGAGACGCGCCGCCAAACGTTTCGCCGCGCTACGGACTTTTGCGACGACGTCAGCCGTGTTCATCGAGACAAAGCTGTCTAGCTGGGAGCCCATGTTCTCCAGTGCGTCGCACATGCAGGAGCAGGTGTTCTCATGAAGTTCGAGTCGTTCGCATTTCTCCAAACTGGGGTCAACGGTCAGCGGAATAGGCGCTGCAGCTTGATGGCCCAAAGCCCCCGCACTCAAGCCGCCGCTAGCTCCACATCCCCGCTGTGCGGCCTCAGGATCACAGACATTGGCCTTGAAACTTGGACTTTCCGTTTGGTTATCGTTTGTCAGGGAGTGCTCAGCTTGAGGCATCCCTCCGCGACGCGTCGAAACGGTGATGCGTCACTTGAGCGGTCGGCTCCTCAAGCAGTGCTTCCTGCTGTTTCACACTGAGCACGTCCAGCGCCAGCGCACCACCCCTTATTTGAGTCGCTCTTAACCTAACCGTAGGGTTTCGAGTTTCAGCCAAAAAGGTTTTCGCCCGAGTGCAACGCTCCTTGTCGACGCCCGCCGACACACCTGTGCGACTAGCTCAAGCTCCAGTCTGGAATGGCTTGAACGGACCTTTAAATTCGCAAGTCTGCGTTTCAGTTGTCACTATCAACGTGAGCGCACTCGAGTTCTTTGCGCTCTCAGTCTGTTCTAGAGTGCCTCTAGCGGTAAACGCTTTGTAGCCGTGCAAGAAAACTTACGATGGCCGCTTGTTTCGCTAAGCGCCGGTGATCGACGACCGTCCCGAGCTGCAAAAGCATGCTGGTTGTTAATTTTGTCTATAAAGATTCTATTTTGTTCTCGGCCGAAGCGTCGCTCGAAAACGAGTCAAAACGGGCTGTGTCGAAACGGATTCATTTGCGTTCCCTGCAAATATTGGTGTGCACCACCTCTGGACTGTCTCTGAGAGTGCTCTTGAGCGTCGCCTTCGAGGCAGTTGCAGTCTCGTTCGGGAGATAGTTGACTTGGTTTCTTTACGATGCAAGCCGCGAGTCCGGATCTTTCGCCAGAAAATGCGGTAAGGTCAGCGAGCAACCATTTCGCTGCAGCGCGCCTCCGTGGGAACGAGGCGTTTCGAGAGGGCAAGTATTACGAGGCGATAGAGTGTTACACCAACGCTTTAGATGCAGCATCCGTCTTAGAGAGCGCTCAAGAGCCTGAGAGGCAGGGTGCCCCGCCTCTCGATCAGGCGATCGTCCGTTGCAATCGAGCTGCTGCGTACTTGAAACTCGCTGAAAACGCGAAGCGGCAAGTTGAGAAGACAGAGGCTTCTAACGATGGAGAGAATAGAGACACTCGAGGAACGCCAATTGAATCAGAATGGACTAAACTTCTCCGGTCTGCAGCCGAGGACTCGAACGCTGCTATGGAGTTACTTGATGGTATACCTAGCGAGCATAGGACCGAAAGGAGCACAGAATTGCGAATCAAGGCTTTGCACCGCCGAATGAGGGCAAACGCCGGGATGGGAAAGTTTGCCGATGCCGCAAAGGACGCAAATGAGCTAGCATCACTCCGACCTGAATATGGACCAGAGGCTGAGCGCTTCACTCGCGAGGCCGCAGCTGCGAACGAGCGTGAGAAGCAGGAAGCAATAGAAAAGCTCAAAGAGGTGGGCAACTCTTTTCTTTCACTTTTTGGCATGTCCTTGGAGAACTTCCAAACGAAACGAAATTCAGATGGAACGTTTTCGGTAAGTTATTCCCCGAAAGGTTGAGCGCAGAGCAATTCGACAAGGCGAGTTTACGATTCTGTTGCAGGCGCGATGGGACACTTGTTCGTTATCTTCTGCTTTCCAGTTACGCGACGATCAGAATATGAACATGCGCGGAGTCATGGCCCTCGTTTGAAGGTGAAGAATTCTTGGCTCGTCTCTTCCTCAAAAGTTCGGTTATAACACGACGGACTCGCCCGCACCTTGCTCATGCCGATTGGCCTGCAGGTTGGCCTATGCATGAAGATAAGAAAAGCGGTCTAGCACAGCGAACTGATGTTGCGCGTCCCAGAATCAAACAAGTTCTCGAATATAGTGATGCAATCTCACCAAGCAAAATGGAGGGCGGACATGTGGGCACGATTCGGTGTTCGATTGAATTGGGGGACTTTCCTCCCAAGATCCCAAGCATGATGTAAATACTTGACTCTTTCAAACAAGATTGTATGAACTCTGCTCCAAGTTCTTCACGAGAAACAAGAAAACTTAACCCTCCACGACTGGTACTTAACCTATATGGTATATAGATTGTTGGCAGAGTCTTGTGATCAGGGTCGCGCGTGCAAGATTGACGAACGAGCCCATCAGAAAAGCTTTCTCGAGGGTCTCTTGCAATGTCGTCGTGCTCAATCGCGTCGCCATGAAACGGTTCTTGCGCTCCCCTCAGAGTGGTGGGTGCATTTCGAGTTTCTGTAAGCCCACCCAGGCGTGAAATCTCGCTGTGGTCGCCACTGAAAAATTGAGCTCATCCCCGGGGATCTTGCGGATCAGCAGAACACGCACGCGGCGCAGAGAGCATCTGCATCGTCTTGGGATCATTTCGGATTAGGACGAACGACTAATCTTAGGCACAAAGTCCAGCATCCTGATGAACACCTACGAGTATCATGATTATCTTCAACGAAAAACCCGCTTTTGATCCCGGAGCCTTTGTTTCAGGTTTCGGGAGAGAGTCTATCGCAAAAGATCCAAACCATGACACAAAAGCGAAAGTGCCTCCCATCCAATGCTTCAACTTGAGCACTTTCAAAAAATTATCCGCTCGGAGCACCCCGCCTCGTGATGTAGTTGCGAGAAATTTTGGTCCTCTTCCCACTATAAAATATGTACGTCTCTTGGCACTTTGTCGGAGAGTTTCGGTAGAGGGAAAACATACGGAGCGAGGAGAGCGAGTTTTCTCGGCAGACTCTCGGCAAGAGCAGACGAGAGGCTCTTCATGCTCTCTATCCCAACTATGTCAAGAGGCTGTATATACCGAAGCTCTACGACCCATTTGAGGTCAGGCAATGGTTCCGACCGAATATGACCCTCAACGTTCGATAGCACGCACTCCAGACGAAATACATCCGCAAAGACTCCATCACGAAATCGGAAGCGACGCCCCCTACGCACCCATTCGAACGCAAGGTCAGTACCTTGAAGAAAAATCTCTACAAAACGAGTCGCATCAGAGGCATTGATCACAGTGCGGTGCAACTGACGAACGGTCACCGAGCTTTGTGCACGTCGCACCGTTTGACCATACATGTCCACTTGAGCTACAGCCTCATCACCTACGCTATGGCTGCAAAAATTAAATCGAACAACAACCTCCGGCCTGGCCTCGAGATTAGATGCGTGCATATTCGATGCACCCACTGGACGATATCTGCGCTCGCGCTCTGAGAATGCCCCAAGGATGCCCGCAGACGGGACAAGATGCGCTAGGCAACGCAAGACACGCTCACAATCTTCGTCTCGATCAATAACGCCTCGAACGGTGAACTCTTGAAGAGACATCTCGTCAGTACAAATTGTTGCGCCAAGTAAAGCGTTCGAGGATTTAGACGTTCAGACAGCAAGAAACAGGCGTTGCAAGCGTTCTGCGGCAACGACTGTTCTAGTTGCTGGGCGGCCACTTCTTTTGCTCTGTGACCACCTGGCAGAGACCAAAAGCATCAGTTGATAGCGTTTCGATGCACCGTCAAAAGCACAAGAGTTGAGAGGAAAACAATAGGTCAAGCTTTTTGGAGATACACTCTTGCTTGATGGCCGGCTTCGGTCCTTATCCTACGCTCACAAGCTAGCAATCATTCAAGCATTCTTAAATCGTACGACGCGAGGCCGAGGCAAATTCCGCAATTTCTCGTCGTCAGAGCCTCTACCAGAAACCTTTTCTACGCCTTCGTTCGGAGGGAGGGCGCAAACTCTTTCAGTTTACTGCGTCCGAAGAGTTCATCAAAAGTTAGCCAATTGCTAGGAGAACATGGATGCAAAGCTAGTGCCGTTAAAGAGGGCTCCAGAGAATGTCTTTCGAGAGTTTCTGGTAGAGTGCACGTGCGACATTTCGGGAAGCCAGCGCTCTTCAGAAGACAGTCCTCCGCGCAAACATCTGCAATGGAGAAACTTCTTTTCTTTGCAAATACAGTACACAGTGCGCTTGTGTGAGCCGCTCTTGGAAACTGCGAATCCTCTGCTTGGAGAATATTTGTCGCCGCCGAACTCGTCCAGGAGGTTCTGCATCATTGACAGCTCCGTCTGGCAGAATCAAGGGGAGAGAATACGGCGCTATTTTGAAACACGCAAAGTAACTTGTCGATACCTGATTCTCAATGGGGGGGAAGAGAATAAAGACGTGAAAGCGGTATTTCAAGTCCTGGATGCCCTTTGCGAATTCGGACTGCATCGCCGAGAGCCTATTCTAGCCATTGGCGGTGGCGTCATCCTTGATATTGCGGGTTTTGCGGCGTCGCTCTACCGACGGGGTGTACCATACTTGCGCGTTCCAACAACTCTGCTCGCGATTGTTGACGCAAGCGTTGGCGTGAAGACTGGTATCGACTACGCCCATACCCGGACAAGTGAACGCTTCAAGAACAGAATGGGGGCTTTCTATGCACCTCTGGCGGCGTTGCTAGACAAGACCTTTATCGCTACTCAGGACGAGAGAAACATTATCAACGGTCTCGGAGAAATTTTGAAATTAGCGCTGGTGCGTTCAAAGGAGCTTTTTTGTCTTTTAGAGGATCATGCCTCGGAGCTGATACGCACAAAGTTTCAGGGCACAGGAGTTGCCGATCGTGTCATCGAGCTGAGCATAGAAATCATGTTGGAGGAGCTTGGCCCGAACTTGTGGGAGACAAAGCTAGAGAGATGTGTTGACTATGGGCACACATTCAGCAAAATACTGGAAATGAGTTGTTTAGGAGATCTTTTCCACGGAGAAGCAGTGAATATTGACGGCTTCTTATGTGTCTTACTTAGCGAAGGTCGTGGCTGGATCAATTCGAAGCAGAGAAGCCGAATCTTCCATGTAATGCGAGATTGTTGCCGACTTCCGATTTATCATCCGCTGTGCGAAGATGTGGACATCTTATGGCAGGCGATCCTCGATGGGACAGAACACCGTGATGGTTTGCAACGAATTCCTTTACTTCGGGGTGATATTGGCCAGCACACTTTTGTCAACGATTTAACCCGCGAGGAGGTTGCCGCAGCCTCGAGAAAGCTGTCGGAAATCAATAAGTCCTTCACTGAATCCCTGGCGTTTCGATAAACTCTAGCGCGTTCCCATCAGGGTCTCGGCAGAAAAGTGCCCTTCGCCCACTTTTACTCATTGTAAACGGCACGCCCCATGCACCAAGTTTGCTTTCGAGAGGCTCCAAAGCGTTCACGGTCACGGCTATGTGGTAGTCTCTCCCTCCGTGCTCAGGTCGTCCGCTTCGGAAACTTGGCGGTGGGATCTCGACGTTGTCGCTCAGCATGAGATGAATTTGTGTGTTGCCAGCTTTCACGAAAGCTCCCCCAAAAGGTAGCCGAGGGTTCCTCAGGTGGTTATCATCCTCCATGCCAAGCGCTTCCAAGTAAAATTCAAGGGAGCGGCGAAGATCACTTACGATCACACCCACATGTTGTATACCTCCATAACGGACAGTTCGAGCTGTCACAGAATTGCAACACAACCTGATCGCAGTCCTGTAGCTGGTATCGCGCCGGGGGTGTCTTCCAGTGCTTGACGCGCCTGCTACTTTCTTTAAACAGGCTGGGCGGTCGACCCCAAAAGAGCAGGGCGCTTTTAAAGGGTGACAGGCATAAGAAGCAACGAAAATCGGCAACGATTTGCTGCTACGCATCAATCGGAACAATACAATCCTAAAAAATGATAATCTGCGCAAAATATTTTCCGCGCGGTGATAGCGCATTCCCTGATTCCATTTGGAATTTGCGATGCGATGAATCGCCGTCGATTGAGGACAGGTGCCTCGTGGAGGATGGGGCCAACATCAATAGGGTTCAAACCTACTTCGAGGAAGTGTTGTTAACGTCGCCGGAGAAATTCTATTTTCTTGACATGAAATTCTGGAGCCATTTCGAAACCCAAAGCTCGCTCGTTCGTGTAGTTTTTACCGGTCTTTTCCATGCGGGAGGCCCTTCAGCTGTACAGAGAACCTCGATTTTAATCCGTATAACTATACGGAAACAGACTTTCCTACGAACCAAATTTAGATCAATTCTTGGCTCGGACAGCAAAGCACTCCCCACGCTGTATCGCCATCATGCTTGTTTGTGGCTGTTAGGGTATATTGTGCTCCGCCGGCTACCCTTCCGTGCTGTCTTGCAGGCAAATTAGGCAGACTAACGTGGCCCAGTTCCGCGTTTTTCTTTGGTTGTTCCTCCCCGAATGCATACTCTACCATTTTATCATCGCGGCTTTCTTGATCCTTTGTTAGTGATGCCGTCGTATATTCTTCAGAGTCTGGGTGCTTGGTTCTGATTACCTGTTCGCAGTCGCAGTGATAAGACAATTTAAACATGCCTTTGAACAGACCAAGTCACATCGACATGTGGCTGGCCTCAAGTTTCGAGTCCTGGGACCTGTTTTAGCAGTAACAACGAGTCTAGGCACCATATCAAGCGTTAGTTGTGAATATTTAATATGGTGCTCGTTTACGAGCCCCGATTTTGAGCAGGCGGGGTACGCGTTCCCGGTGGCACTGCTATACAAAATCGATGACATCGCACTGGATCACCGCCGGGTCGACAATGGATCGGGTTCTATTTGTCCAGTATTATTGGCCGTCGCGCCGGCGCGATAGCGCTCAAGCGCATCATCGCCAACGCGGTTCTTGGTCTTGTAGTCAGGGCTCTGCAGATACGGTAGCGCACCATGTCGAGCAAACTTCCTGTTTCCGTCACTCGTGCGGCGGTACAAGAAATGTTACGCGAGTCAAGGGAGGAGCACAAGCGAAACTTTGTCGAGACAGTTGAACTTCAGGTTGGTCTGAAGAACTATGACCCCCAAAAGGACAAACGTTTCTCGGGCTCCGTTAGGCTGCCGTATATCCCGCGACCCAAGATGAAAGTTGCGATCCTCGGGGACGCGGCGCACAATTCGCAAGCTGTGGCACTCGGCCTTGATTTTTATGATTTGGAGAAGTTGAAACAGTTTAACAAGCAGAAGAAACCGATTAAGAAGTTTGCGAAGTCTTATGATGCCTTTCTCGCCAGCGAGTCTGTGATTCGCCAGATCCCAAGAGTTCTTGGCCCGGGTTTGAACAAAGCAGGAAAGTTTCCAACGTTAATTGCTTCTAATGAGACTGTGGAGGCAAAAGTGAACGAAGTGAAGGCTACCATCAAGTTTCAACTCAAGAAGGTGCTTTGTCTTGCTGTAGCTGTCGGGAACGTAGGTATGACAGAAGACGAACTTGTTGCGAATATCACGTTAGCGATCAATTTCCTCATTTCGCTGCTCAAAAAGCAATGGCAGAATATCAAATCTATTCATGTGAAGACCACGATGGGTAGACCTCGTCGACTTTACTAAACGCATCGGTTCAGTTTGTCCCTGTCGAGATTTTGCATTTTCCTCGTAACGAATGAGTCAACCGGCCACTACTGCAGCCACATTTGCCTTTATGTATCAAAGGTCGTTATGTCTCTGATGTGCAACAAGCATCTGAACGGAGTGGGTCCGTTTGCAGTGCTGCAGCGCTCTTCATCGAAGTCATCCAGACGATTCTTTGGCTCCTATTCAGAGTGCGCTTGTAAACATCTTCGATGCTTCGGGCACGACGAAAACCGAGTTATCCACGGATAGAGTTGGAATGACCGCGTTGTTTTGGCAATAAACATCAATGATGGCGGCTAGAGCACATCCCCTGCTGGCATAATACACTCAGTTCCCGCTTCGAGCAGTTGCGCAGAAGTCTTCCGACGGGTCTCTCGCGCTGTACTGGTCGCGCTTTTTCACGAACCCTTCGGGGCATTCGTCGTAACAAAGCTTCTAGCTGTCGCGGACTCTTGCTAAGGAAACAATTCACGGCGCATGTGGAAGGACTCAATGTTTGTGTGGCGGATGGGCATGTTTACTAGCAGTTTAAGCTCGTTCTCAGAGTTACGCGGCGATTCTTTTCGGAGCTCCGATCGTCATGTTGAAACGGGTCGTTTTCGCTGCAGCACCTAAACAGCGACTCAAGCACTGGACAGGCGGCAGTTTTCACTGCTTCCTGATATCTTATCACATTCCCGCCTTGAAAGACTGCCAGTCCCACATGACGGTAAAGGAGGCGGGAGCACCGTGGCGAAACAGAGGGCAACGCCCACTCTTCATACGATATGTTCTATGTTTCGAGGCGGAGGGAACTCAGATCCCTCCGGAGGCTGCTGCAGCCTCCGATTCGAGGTATTCGTCATCTCACGTCGCAGTTCTACAAGCAGAATCTCCAGAGTGCACTCCGGTGTCCAGTTGTGAAGAATGCCACAGCGAGCAGGATCGACCTGACCTGTTGCGTTGTTCACGCAAGCCATGTTCAAGCGAGTGCGAAAAAACACCACCGGAGGTTTATAAGGATAATCGGGCCCGCAGTAGATTCGAACGTTGTAGATTCGATTCTCATAGACCGTGTTAAGGGGTCCCAGAATCGTGCCAGTCCAGTTCGAAAGTGTCATGTCGTCGTCAAGAAGACCATAGCTAACACAGACATCTCCAAGGCCGTGTTCTCCTTTCTCGAGCTCATCAAGTAGGCGAAAATTCCTTGGTACTTTGATATCCGAATTGCGACTATACATCGAGCACAAAACCGCGAATACCCAGCAGTCTGAAGACCACCGCCAGTAAGCAGGTCTCGTGTACGACAGCAGCAATCATTCTTTCGCACGGGCGCGGGAGTCAAATCGCGTTATGCGAAAGATCATCCAAGTGCTGAGCGGAACCCGGACGAGTCCTGGTGTAAATCCCCCATTAGCGAAGAACCCTAAAAGGCCCATCACCGAACCATCGCGATATTCTCTCACAGTATGTGCGTGCTGAGCTCACAGATGCCCTCGGACAACGACTGTTCGGTGAAAATTAGTCAGTTGCGAACACGTTACGATGCTCCAGGACAAGGGGCTCCGGACGCGCTTCAGCTCATGGAGTTGCCCTCCTGAGAAGCAATTGTCTTGGTGTGTTACATATGCGAGAATATTCCGGACTCGCTGGGCCAGACTCTTTTTCGAGGGCGTCAGTCTTGGGAGGATTCTTGTTCTAGATGGAGCAGCAGCAAAGTGGATTTTGCTGACTCATGTAGCATAAAAGTGGACAAGGTGCGATGCAACTTTTTCTATCGGCAGCCGGATCCCAATGTCTCGAAAAAAACCTGGAGCCTCGGGCTTTTGAGTGCTGACCTTGAGTCCAGAAAAGCATTACCGATCGATGCTTCACATGGCCACTTTGTCCATATTCCGAAACCGTTACGGCTTGGGAGCACGGGATCCAATTCTGAAGAATTACTGTTCTTCTTTCGTTTGGGCCTGACTGAACTCAGGAACCACTTCGCTTGTTTGTCGAGCTGCTGGCTCTAAGTTGCAAAGAGGTTCAATATGGAAAGGTCTTCAATTCTGAGCAGGAACAGCAGCGCGCTTCCAGAAAGTGGGCGGGCAGCCAAACGGTTGCAATCGGAGCTGGCATCGCTCATGCTCGAGTGCGTACCTGGTGTATCGGCGTTCCCCGAGGCAGACGACATTCTCACCTGGAGAGGAACAATAAGCAGTTCGGAGAATTCTCTTTTTTCAGGGATGCGCTTCCACCTGACCCTGAAGTTTCCGCTGGACTACCCTTTCTCGCCCCCCGTAGTCACCTTTACAACTCGCTGCTTTCACCCGAACGTGGATTACGGCTCGGGGGCGATATGCCTAGACATACTGAAGGAACACTGGAGCTCAACGTACACTGTGAAAACGATACTCTTGAGTATCCAGTCCCTACTAGATGAGCCAAACGTTGAGAGCCCCCTCAACGTACAGGCTGCAAGTCTCTGGGAAGCCGACCCGGCCCAGTTCCGTGCCGTTTGTGTGACCAAATACGAGGAAGCGACGGGCGAAAAGATTATGATAGGAGAGTCGCTTATTACGAGTGAAGGCAAAGCGGCATTGGCGGCTCATTCATCTACGTCACACCTGCAACGAACCACAGTAACGCTCGAGAATAGTCGGCACCGGACTTTGGGGCGGAGTTCATCGCCAAGCTTCCTCTGATGCCATCCAGAGCATTTCCTAATTATGGCGAACAGCGGTCTCATCGAGAAGTGACAAGAAATGAGCAACAGGCTGTGACTGGGAGTCTTCGCTATCTGTGTTGACTAAAGCTTATCCGACCTTGAGAGAGATGCGTGAGTTTAGAGTGTTCTAGATTCAGAAACGCTCTGAGGTTCCGTGTGATTGTAACAAGATCTTCGTATCAGGCTCCTCGACAACGCATCGGCGGAGTGCGACTGAGTCCAAGCATCCCTTTGAAATCATATAGTTGCGCGGTTTCGCATGGAGCGTTGTCTCCGACATCGTAAAATTCTATCAAAACCAATTATGTCATCTCTCTGCCTATAAACCAGGTACTCTTCGGTATTATGCTCTTGAGGACTGTCCAAACCACAACTCTCTGTGGGATAAGAAGTCCAAGTATATCAGAGAATCTGCCGTTTCCGCACTGGGTATGACGCTCTTATTCAAAAAGTGGTGCAGTATGGTGGCAAAAGCCTTGTCTTCAGAAAAATGTTGTTCAAACTCTGCCAAATTTCCGAAAAGGACCTGAGGAGGAAGCATCAGAGTGCGCTCTGCACGGTTTCTTGCAAGTCTTGCACCAATGCCCGGAACCAGTGCTAGCGTTCGGCTATGAATCCTGAACTCATGCATGCTTGACGGAAGGTTTGGAAAGTGCTTTCCGACAAGTGCCTGACATGACTTGAAAGAGAATAAATGAGGACGGTTGCAAGTTCTGGCAGGATATCGATGGCTTCCACGCGACACGCCTGACGGCGATGAGAGTAGGAGCTGCTCGATGATTCGAATAGCAGCTTTTGTGTCATGAGCCCACGCAAGGTGCAGTACATCCATTGAACGTCTCGAATCTTGTGCTCCAAAAGGAGGAGGGCAGGCGAATTCTTCGTCAATGCTCTCGCGATAAAACTCCTGGAAGAGGAGCCAATCGAACTCAAACAGACTGTCGAGAGAGATGTTTTGCGTCGACGAAGCTCGCTTGGATGCAGTTGGAAAGCGTACCTCCTCGGGAACATATTCATCGGAGCAAATAGTTCGGGGTTGAGAGCGATTAGGATACTCACAAAGGACAATTTTTCTCGGGCCCGTGAGCTCAACGATATTGAAATGCTGTCGTTCTCGCTCGTGAAATTTCTGCTCCTCAAGTCTCGTCCTGCCATGGGAATTCAGAAAGTTGGCTATTCGAGTCAACAGTTTTTGGAGCGAAGAAGACGCTTGAGCTCTCAAGTTCGTCTCCTGTGGGTGGATTCCAGAAAAAACGGAGTTCAAGTGTTTGTCTTTTCTGCAGTCGTTCCAGTCGCGAAGCGCGTTTCTGATCTCAAGCGATGATACGTAGAGAATAGCGGTTTGCGAAGGTGCGATCCATATGTCACAGTTTTCAAGGCCTTCCGGCAAACGCTCCCTCACTAGCGCCCGAACGCGTCGGCTGTCGCTCTCCTTAAGCAGCTCAGCCAGAAGCTCGGTACCTTCCAGGCGCGCACTACACAGCACGTACTGGAAGAGCATACAAGTGTTTTCTCCGCAGTTCGAAACGCGAGTGTTTGAGGGATTACCAGTTCAGACGTTCTGAAAGCGGCCTCTTGCTTGCAAAAAAGACTGATGAACGTTGCAGATGGTTTGACTGCCGTACGGACAATTGCGCAGGCCCATAGTTCGTCTTACCATGAATTTGCGGTGTGCTGATAGGCTCGGAACGACGCCACTTTCAGCTACCAGTGACGAGCCTGCAACGTAAGTTGCGGACATGCTTCCATCTGTTTAAATATTTAAGTGATCGTGATGATAGCGGTTCTCTTCGTGAACACCGATCCGGGAAACGATATGCAGGGAGCAAATTCGATTTACGATGCAATTATCTCCAGAGGAAGCTATCTGGGCCCACGAACCACTCTGATTCGTAAAGACGAGCCATAACTGTAACAATCAACAAGAGACTTTGCTTGCATTTGTGCTTGCTGCGCATTAAAAGGCAAAATCTCATCGCGCCAAGGCTTTAGAGATCAGCGACATGAATCCTTCGCCCAGTGGGAACGAAAAGCGAGGACCGTATCTCGCCGAAAAATCCCCCAAAGTCCACACATCCTAGGGCGTTTTTCATCTGCCTGGCCCCAGACACTACTTTGTCCTGAGGGTCAAGAGCCCCATGTGCCAAAGCTGAGATGGACTCCGCCAACTTACACGCCGGATCGCGCCTTTAAAGTTTCTTTAAATGAATGCTACCGTTTTTATATGGAGCTTGAGCTCCAGAAACGAGTTGCCATTTCGACCGATTTTCTGATTTATGCCATTTGTTTTTCGGCGAGCGGCCTTCGCATTTACGAGCACACGCACACCGCATACTCGAAACGAAAGATCTGCGCACCATACATTCAACAGAGCCAGGCGTTGCTTGACGCGCGCTCCAGTGGAGTTTCGAGTGCTCATTCTCAGTGTTTATAACATTTCTCCCTATTTGTACTGGAGCAGAACTTTCGGCTCTGGGAATCACCTTTCCGCACTCGTCAGCGTTTCAGGACTAATATCCCGATGAAGTTCTCCAAGGTGCATATGCTGCTGCTCTCTCGTTCGGTACAGATAGGGTTCTCTCCAGGGCCAAGGGACTGTTGGAACGCGATTTGACGCTGGCACGAGCGCAGGCGCCCTATTGTGTGGATCACAATCTCCCAAAGCCTGTTAACTCCATCGTTTGTGGCAACTTTTCGTCACAGTTCAGGGGTTTCTCCGCGAAAGCGAGAGAGCCCCGTTGGATATTGTACGCACCCTGGTGTGCGTCTCCGAGAATAGAGCGAAGCATGGAAAGTGACTGGGAGCTTTGGGCGGTGCGGGCGCCCAGCGCCCGCAACCTCGACTCGTCGAGTCCGGCGAAGAACCTTAGTGTTGAGCCTGAAACTCCATGGCCCTGGACTTCTTCTACTACCTCGAAGGCCTCAGCTGTGGTTACGGCAACCACGTATCGAGAGTCGGCTACACCAAGTTCTTCTACGACTCCCTTCGAGGAGAGCGCCGCGGCGAACGCCAGCGTTGAGGCTCAGAACCACTCTGGTTGGCTACCTGATTCGGAGGCAAGGAGGGAGCGCACATCTTCGAGGCACGCCAGCAAGTACTCACCGTTCTATGTTGCAGTGCGTTGGTATGTTCAAGATGGTGACTACGTGGAAGTCGGTGGCCTTTTGGTGGAGCTTGTTCGTTTCATTTTTCCTCAACATAGAGCGCTTGAAGGCCGCGACAGACCGATAGACTTCTCGGCGGAGCAGCGTAGCTCAGATATTGGGGAAAATTGTGAAACGGGTGAAACTCTCCCTCAGGTACCGCGCTCTGGTCAACAGCCACTAGTTCGCGTGGGCCATGTTCAGATCCGATCGCAGGTGAGCGGAACAGTACAGCACCTCGCTGAAATACAATCGGCGGATATCCTAGAATTCCTCGAGACAATCTCGGAAGCTGCACTGGAAAAGGGGCAGCTGCTTGAATTTGTACACAGGTTTGCTGAGTCATCATCCCGCATCGAGCCAGGCCAAATCATAGGTACTGTCCGATACTGTCCGCATACGACTGTGTATCGAGGTCTCTGTGTGAATTGCCAGAAGGATATATCCACTGCAGAATACCTCCAGTTACCTTCTGTTGAGCCGGAGTATCTTTCGTATCGTGGGCACGGTCATGAACTTGCCCTTGCGGGGGGCTCTACAGAGGAGGTCCTCGGTTGCAGCGAGCGCACGACAGATTTGGTCGGCCGAGCTGTGTGCAGAACACATGTCCCTCTAGCCTATCAAAATCAACAACTTATTGTTTCTCTCCGAAAGGCCGAAGAGCTAGCGAAAGACAATGCGCGTCGGCTTTTAAGAGAGCGCAAGCTTTCCCTCGTCCTAGATCTTGACCACACACTGCTTCACGCAACGAATGACCCACGTGCGCAGCAAATTTTGCACTCTCTCGTTCGCATGCTTCGAGTTGTGCTACAGCACCTCCAAAAGCGAAGAGAGTGGGAGGAAGCACTTCTAGATCGAGATACACACTCACTGGAGCACCTTTTTGAAAAGTTGGCAAATGCAGCAGAAGCAAATGGAGCGGAGCTGCAGCATGTCTTTGATGAAAAGGAAATGTCCGGCACGGAGAGTGCCACATCAGTTAGCGACGAGCTCTTGCAAGCGCTTTTTGATCGACTTGGAATATTCGCTTTTACAATTGGATCGAATTCTGTGTTCTCAAAATACAGTCTCTCGGGAGCAGCTCCCGCGATGAACTCGTTGGCAATCTGGAACCCAGTGCAAGCTGCATCTACGTTGACGCGTTCCAATCACACGGGAACACAGCACGGCGTTACCGAAGCCGTGACGCCTGTTTATTACATCAAACTTCGCCCTGGCTTGCGACAGTTTTTGAGAAATGTCGCATCTCGATTCGAGCTGCATATTTACACGATGGGCTCGAGGCCATATGCGGATGCGATTGCATCCATTATAGACCCAGATAAGCGATTGTTTCAAGGTCGCATCACATCGCGAGACGATTTTGAGGATGGTCGCCTGAATCAGAAGAACCTTAAGCATGTGTTTCCATGCGACGATTCAATGGTTCTCGTTGTTGATGATCGCGAGGACGTCTGGATCGCGCAAGATGCAGCGTCAAAGGCTCGACACTTTCCGAACCTCATCAAAGCCCGGCCTTATTTTTTCTTTCGTGGTCTGGAAGAGGCTTATCAGCGAGAACTCCAATCTATTTCATCTGCACCATCAAATGGAAATGACAACGATGAGATGGAAGCCACTTTGACTACAGATGCCTTGTCCCCAAATATAGGGCGTGGACCATTGGAAGCTCGCTCGGCAGTTGATTTGCCGACGGGTTTTACCGGCGCGCTTCTGTTTCTGCAGCAATGGTTTGCCGCAGATCGGCATGATCGAGATCACCTCAAGAGGCTCGCCGAAATTCTAGGTGAATGTCATGAAAACTTCTTCGCGCTCTATGACAAATGCATTGCTTCTGAAGGTGCTGAAGGGGTTCTCGCAGGGGAAGAGCAAGTCTCAAGAACTCTTTTAACAGAACCTGAGCCCAAGAAAGCATCGTTAGAATATTCAGATTCGCCGAGAGGTAATTTGCTCGCAGATCATATGCAATCTGAAACAGCGAGGTATGGTTCTGCCTCTGAGACCCAGCAAGAGAATGGAAGACTGGCATTGGGTCGTCCGTGTCGCGAATCTCAAACTTTGGCCATTCTGGATCATGCTAAGCAGTCAGAGGGCTTTTCTAAGGGTTTCAGGTTTGAAACCGAGTGGAAACCAGCATATGAAGACGAAGCCAATGTCGCTTCTGGAAACCCGCAAATTTCTGCACAAAGGTATCCAGAGGCAGGTGGCGATTGTGCGCAGAGTCTCCCCTCTGAGTCGGCGACTTCGGAAGATTCCATGCTCCAGCGCTATCGCTTGGTTACTGGGTCTCGAGCGCAATCTGGACATGTCTCAGACTCCGCGGCAGAGCAGAGGCCTCATCACATTGATGTGGCTGGCTTGGTTTGGCAGCGCCCCGTCTGCGCATCAAGCACGTTACCGCATGGCTTAGAATTGAAGAGCACGGAGGATGCCCGCACAGATAGATTGGAAAGTTCCGGCCACACGGACAGACTTCTTTTCCCTACTCACATAACGCACGGCCGTAACTGGAGGTCAGATGGAGCAAGAAACGACGACGATCGAGAGTACACATTCCCATCTGACGGTGAAGGTATCACTGCATTCTCTCATATTCGAAGACAATCTCAGTTGATGTTGCGTGATAGAAGATTTTCGCGTTCTGGGGATGTAATTGCTGATCAGGCGCCGGAGATCGGCGTCTGGCTCGATGGAAACTGTCCCAGCAGCATCCTTGGGACCGACGGTGGTGGTGAATTTGCAGACGGCAACCAGGCGAGCTCGGTTGCAGCAGAGGCACGAAGCCTGCGCGTTGTTGACTCTGACGGTGTCGACGATGAGAATGCAGACGACGACGATGATGATGAGAGCGTTGCAGTAGCTTCGCCGTCTCCAGCGCCTACTGTGCATCATTTCACCTCTTTGATCGGCATGCAAGATGATGAGCTTGATCCAGAGCTCGCCAAAATGCAAGACGCAGGTAGCTCTGGGCAAAGCCAGACTGAGCGGCATGGCATCTCGGGATCGCTGGCGTCGCCGGAATCCTGGGAGAGCAGCGACCTGGCTGCGCAACCTCTACAAAATCCAGACACCATGGTTTTGCCTGGTCTCGATTATGGAAAAAGCGACGTTCTTGTGGGAGGGTTGAGTCTGCGGCGCTCGCGTCGCCTCGCTGAGCGGCGTCTGCGAACAAGTAATGAGGACAGCGGCGAGCTGAGCACGGACTCGCGCTCGACCACCAGAGCCACGCTAGGTAGTACAATGGCTGTTATGCGTAGCGATAAGAAGCGAGGCGCGCCCTCAGTTGAAGAGGATGCCGGAACTAGATAGCATGAATAAGAGCAGTCATCAGAACCACAGCGCATCCTGCACTGAGCAGTGCCACGAGAGCAAAACGAAGCGCTCGTACGCTGTAGCGACGAATCATGAGGCGATCGCGACGAGCACGCTGCCGACAAAACGCGTGCGGAATCATGTGTTCGAGAAAACGAAGGAGCAGCGACGATCTCCGTCACCAGCCACCCAACTGCGTGAGAATCTACTTCACCGAACAGCAGCGCTGGCCCTGGCTGAAAGGCAATCTGGAACTGCCACTGCCCCGCAAGCGATCGAGGATATCCATCGGATGCCGGTAGATGGACAGTGTTTGGAGCAACATCGGACAGCTCGTCGCCCCCGGCGACTGCTTCGACGCCATGGGCAACTCAAGCAGACACCGGAATCCTCTCTTGTCACATCTACGCCCTTTCCGGCGAAAGCGTCCAATCCAGGAGCGAGCGCTGTTGGCCCGGTGCCGGCTTTCCGAAATGTTGCCTGGAGGCCACCAGCGAGCGTCAAAGAGATTCTAAGAATGTTGCGAAGCTCAGTATTGGCCGGTTGCGAGCTTTGTTTCACCGGAATTTTTCCCAAACAAGTGAATGCGGTACCGGAGCACCATGAGTTCTGGCGCATTGCAGTGCGCTTCGGCGCGATCTGCCATCAGGATATGGTGCCTCAAGTAACGCATCTCATTGCAGAGCCTCAAAGGGGGCGGGATACGCCAAAAACGCAACTAGCGCGCAGCATGAAAGGTGTATTTATTGTGCGCCCAGAATGGTTGCTCTGTTCCGCAGAGGAGATGCGACGGGCCAATGAGCTAGAGTTTCTTCTTGATGGTGTTTGCCGAGATTTCCAGGCACGCCCCGCAGAATTGGTTGTGGAGCGAGCGAGCGCTGGACGAGAAACGTCGTCGGAGGCAGCTGAGTTTGGTACAGCACATGCTTCTATCGACGATAGCATAGAGACATTTAGAATGAAGATGGCGAAACTTCGAGCAGATCGCTCACAGCGTGGGTGTCTCGAGACTATCCCTAAGCATGGCAAGGTCGACAAGGACAACGAGAAATCGCGTTTGTCTGTCTGCGGTTCTTTCTCTGTAACGAAAATGGAAGACGAATTGATCGAGACTAAGATGGAGGCTTCGCAACAACAGAGCATAGATGAGGTTGGTAGACGAGCCGTTGCCCATGGCTCCGCGCACGAAAATTCTGTTTGCGACCTGCTGCTTGAACGGGAGCTGCAGGACTGCATAGATCGCGATTCTCTCCTCGAAGGAAAGCAGGAAAACGATGTTTGAGGTAGTCATGAATCGGTCTATCGAATGACAACTCCATCGAGCTGTGTAAGCTTTGAAGGGGTCAAACGTTTTGATCTCACATTTGAGCAAAACAGCGTTATCCTCAGCAGCCGGATGCGAGAGAGTATTGTCCCAGGAAACGGACGAGGTCGATCCTGCAGAATCGAGGACCATGCCCCGTATTTTACGATCTTTTTCGTGTGTTCCACCTGGAGTACATTTCCGCGTTAACATGGATTCGAAAGGGTCGTGCGTTCGATTGTCTCTCAAATGTGCCTTTAGTGCGCTATGACCGGGATGTTGCTCACCTGTTACAGCATTTGAAAGAGCTGATCAGAGCTTCCACGATCCTGACCAAAGGACTCGCGTTGAGAAGTTTGCTCTTACGTGCTGTTCTTCGCGAATTATTCAGCTGCGCTGTTGATGACTCGATTTTCTGAATGCGCAGCGGGAGCAGACATCGAAAGATTCTGCGTTATATGTCTCTTACCGGAAACTTGGGTACATGCTAGGCATCTTCGCGTGGGCTCTTTTCTGGCTTTGAGCATAGACCGGCATAAAGCTACTCGAGGGTAAATTTTGTTATCAGATTCAGACTCGAGTCGCTTCATTTGACTGCAGCGACACTCGCATGAAAGCCACTTTGCAAACTTTCTTGAAACGAGGAGTATCAGTGGACATTTTCGGACCATCAGCGGGCGGGGAAAGTAACAAACAAGCACGAGAGCTCATTCGAAGGCAATACTGAACGAAAATAGGATACGAAAATGATCTCTGCATCGTTCTGACTATGCGCGATGTGATCGGTGGTTGGTCTTCACTCGAGCGCACCCTACCAGAACTCTCCTCCATGAGATAGGGCACTACGGAGAGTTATAATGAGCGCCAGAGATTTTCAATTGGTAGGCTTTCTAGTATAGCGGAGCCCTGGAGGTTCAGGAAGCAACTGATGTACACTGTCCGCATTCCATTGCATGCGGTAGATATGTAGTCGTCTATTGTGGCGCTACTGTGATACGTTCGAAGATCTTTCGTCGCACGAACAGTGAGCACATCAGAATCCACGTGATCTGGGACTTACATATCCCTGATCCCCACGACGCAGCTCCGCGAGCACGGCATCTTCTAGACGCGATAGATCAGCATTTGACCCAGAGCAGGATGAGTCCTGGCATGAATCGCTGGACCAGTGGGCGATCGACTGGGATGGCAGCGCTTGCTGGGTCTACGCATAAACCGCCTCGCAGACTGAGATAAAAAAATCAGTATAAAGTAATGTTCCGCACTGTGTGCTCCTCTTTGGCAGCAAAAGTGGTATTGATTAATAGAGTCATGAATTCTGGAACACTAATCATCCTTGGATCGTTCTTTACAGATGGTTACGGCACTTGCAAAAGAATACATTGTTCGCGGCACACGGCGATTGCGTGATTGAGAGCAACGCATGGAGCTCGTTGGCCATTCTCGGCACTGCTTTGGAAGAGGCCTGAGAGATTTTACATGGTGTACCGATGGTACGCAGATCCGGTCGCTCTTGTTACATTGTATTCCTCTCGGGCGGCCGAGGGCTCCTCCCTGATGTATACATCAAGAAATGCCTATCCAGATTCTGCTTCGCCGAAAGTGGGCAATGCCTCAACCTAAACAGGAGGCTTGCTCATAGGTGGGGCAGCGGTCCACGAGCACAAATTCAGTCTCAACGTTGCTGGATTCCTTCGGTCAAAGTCGATAGCCTGTGACGATTCATTTAACTATCGATAGTTGCATGAACCCAGAAATGTTCTGCTGCGTGATATTCATTTCATCGCTTCCTGCCTGGATCTTTAATTGCTTTTATGCCTCATACTGGTCGTTTGTTCCTTATGCGTGGCACCAGAGAGGGATTTCGCAGGCGTCTCAACCTTTGTGTTGAGTGGCTCGCTTCATCAACCGTTCACAAAAGGGATCGCTTAAAACTCCCATAAGTTCCCCTTATTCTGTGCCCATGCTCGCGTAAAAGAATTGTCAATCGCTTGTTGTTTGGGTCCATCTGGGTCGAGTCGGATGCACATTTTGGTAAATTTATGGTTCATTACAGCATGCTTGTAGCAAGCCCGGATCAGAAAGTGTCAACGCTCTTCTTGCACGGAACCCTCAGTTCCTAGACTCGCTGCGAAAGCACTGCTCTTGGTTTGCTTCCAGGTCCTTCCATGAAATAGGGCTGTGTGAAACTGACACTGAATACATCGCATTTGCTTTATACGCTCACGTGTCTTCTAAAATTCAAGAAAAGAACACCGACAAAACGCTTAGGCTTCGACCTGTTGAAAACGAAGTGAGAAACCTCGGAACTCTACGGCATTATACTGGAGTACGCACTCTAGAAAAACGGTTCAGTAACAATTCTAAACAATCTACTATGGATTCCGTAGAACGGGGGCCAGCTGACCTCAAAAGATGCAACGGATTGTGTCGACAGTGATGGAAACAGGCGGCTCAGGCGAGCCTCTAGAAGCATCTCTTAAGAAAACGGCTTGATCAAAAAACCAGACCTAGCCACGCAAGCTGTGAATCGGATTCGAGCTCGTTTCCTCTGCCAAACGTTTCCGTTCCTCTCATCATTCGTCGACATTCACAGTTTGCAAACCTCGAAAGCTCGTCACCGGCACGAGCGTCACGAAAGTGTACAGCGCGGGTTTAGGACCCTCAGCATCTGCGCGCCTTCTCGACAGTCGAACGCGAACACGATATGGAACGCTTCTGATGCCATTCTTCCATACCTCTTTGTTGACCTTCGAATCGATGCGCACGTCATCTGTGCCCATGGTTCGTCGCGCGAACTCTCGTATCGCCGCTATGGCACGAGGAGCTCTCTTCTTGAAACCGATACCGTGAATGTACTTGTGTAAGTGGATCGTGTATTCTCGAGTGACATCCTCCTTCTGTAGGGTTTGTTTTCCCGCACGCACCATTTTTCACGACTCGAAACTACGCTACCTTGTCTCACGACGATGCAGGTGCGATAACTGATGTATCCAATGCACGGTGTAGGCGCCGACGCAGCCGCGCCTGAACTGCCCCAAACTTGCCTTTCCCGGTCCAACCGGACATGGCCTGCGACCGGGCTGCGCTCGGCGCGCCATCCATTGTGGCGTTAGCGCGCTTCTTATAACCGGTTGTTGGTGCACTGAGTGTTGCTCTGTTAGTTGTCCCAGACGCTGTTTCATTTTGATCTGTAGCTCTGATCTGAGATGTTTATCCAACGGATAGCTCCGTTCGCGTTTGTGCTTGCTCCCGTAGGCGCAGGAAGTCTGATGCAAACGAGCGTAGGACGGGAAAGGCAGCTGTTGCTCAAGAGGCGGGCAACTGCCACTCGAACGTCACAAACGCGTCGTGCTGCCTTTCTGTTACGCAAAGTCGATGAGGCACCGAAGCCAAGTAAGAGTGCGCCTGAAGTTGTCGACGCCGTTCCCTCTGAAACCCAAAGTTCAGAGGTCTTGGGCGACAAGCTTCGAAAGTTATGGGGAAAGGTTGAGAAGATTCCCGACGCAGTTGTCGACAGAGTTTCAACTTTTGACATGGAGAAATTTTCACGTGAATCGGCTGCATTTTGGAAAAAGGTCTTGGACAACACTTTGGCAGGAGAGTGGTTTAATCGGGGTGAGACATACGTAGTTGTCCAACTGGCCCTCATTCTGCTCATTCTTCGTGACCCCGGCGGCCTCGACTCTTTGTTCGGCTTTCTCATGGGACCGGTGCCCCTATTTCTGGGTATCTACGTCATTGTGCAGGCTGTTCGGGAACTGGGTCCAGAAAACTTCGTGCCGTGGATCAAGCCTCCGGCTAACGCATCTTTGAAAACTGATGGGTTGTACGGCCTGATGCGGCACCCAATATACTCCGGAGTTCTTCTCTCGAGCTTCGGATTCGCCTCTGTTTCCCATTCTCCCGAGCGTTTTGTGCTGACTCTGGTGCTGTTTTATTTCTTCACCAGAAAAGCAGCGGAGGAGGAAAAATTTCTCACGGAGCGTTTCGGGAAAGAATATGAAGAATATGCAGCCCGGGTGAAGGCCTTCATACCGAAAGTATATTAGTCGAACCCAGAACGGATCACCAATCTCTGGAGGCTCAATCGGGAAAATATACATCTCGCGATCGCTGACAGGCATCTTAGGTGCTACAAGTGCAAAGAAGAGTGGAGCTCAGGAGAAGTCGGAGCTCACGTACAGATTTTGACACCCGCATTCGTCGCGGTTTGCGCTATCAACCATAAATGCATCAGCAAATGGGAATTTACATCCAAGCTGAAAGATGGAAGATCGCGACAACTAGAGGCGGATTTCTTTCAACACAAATCGCTCAAACTCCTCTTTGTCAACTTTGCCGTCGCCATTCGAGTCCGCTTGACGAATCATAGAGATGATATCTTCATCCGTCATCTGGTCAGCCTCTTGCTGCCCCAGGTGAGCTACGATAGCATTCATGAGCTCGCGTGCCGTGATTGAGCGGTGTTTGTCTCGAATCTCGTCGAATACATAGGTGATCTCGGAAAGTTTCAGTTGTTTCGTCTCTGCTGACTTTTCTGCGGCCTGAGGCTTGCTTCTTGCCCGCTCTGTAAGTCTATCGGCCTCAGCTGCTTCCGCCTCTGCACCAACGCGTTCTTTTCGACGGACTTGTGCGTGTTTCTTGTTCAGCTCTCGTCGTTTTCGGCCAAGACTCTTCCCACTTTCGCAACCTTTGTCCATCATATCGACGGAGCTGGATTCATCTGGTCTCCAACTCGTTTCGGATTCCTCAGAGTTTGTCGGCTTGTTGTCATTTGCAGCGCTTTCGGTGTGGACTCGTTTCCCTCTGGGGCCGTCAGCCTTCCGCAAATTTGAACTGGGTAGCCGGGATACGGTGCTTTGAGATCCACTGAGACTAGCGCTTCCGTTGCTCTTAACAGTCGGTTCGGCTTTCTGGACGCGGCCCTGTACACTTCTTCTGGAACGGGTCATCTCCTGAGCCAGATTCTCGCATAGACAGGCGTAGACTAGAGGCCCGTGGAGACGTCAGCGTCTGTTTGGCTCGCAACGAATTCGTGCCGGGTCGCAAGTTCCCTCCTTTATGACGCGCGGATAGGGTAGAGCGTTTCTTTTGCAACGTTGGAACAAATACAGTCGTTCGCCCTCCAAGCCGAGTGAACTTCGCTCTTTTCCCGTCCGCTGTCAAAGCCACTTCAGTGCCGTCCTGAACTCTTTCCCTTTTTTGGCGACCGCGCCATCGAATATGAAAGAGCCATTTCCGAGGAAATCCTGTCGGGTCAGCATTGACCTCGCAGGAGGTCTGAACAACAGATTCCACGCCATTATACAGAGACGCTATGTCATGAGAGGTAAGATCATGAACCCGGCTTTCCGGGTGGATGCGAGCACAGTAGAGAATCTCGTCTGCCATCCAGTTGCCCAGTCCAGCTGCAAAGCTCTGGTCCAGAAGAACAATTTTGATTCTCGCCCCAGCAAAGGATAGGAGCCTCTGTTTAAAATTTTTCAGTGATGGCATGGCGTATAATGGATCAAACCCGGGTACGCGGTTGCGAATATCCTCGAGGGGGGACGCAGAGTCACAGAGATGAATTGTTGCGAATCTCCGAGGATCAACGAGAGCAACCTCCAATGCTGATACGCCACTCCCAGTTTCCACTGGCGCTTTACCAAAAATGTTCGAAAACACGAAAATGAGGCGAGCGTGTTTTGGTGGCCACGCTGCTGCATCGCCGGCTGCCTCAACACCTGCTTCAGAACCGCGGCGGCGTAAAGTCTCGTACACATAGTTATCCTGGTGCCCGCGAACAACAAAAGATCCTGTCATCCGAAAGTGCACGAAAACATGGGGGGGCTCCTCAAACTCGAACCAAAGGTACTTGCCGTGACGACCTATACGTTGTACCAAGCGACCGATGCAAACCTGGCCTTCGAGTACCTCGCGTGCTCGGTTCTCCTGAATCAAGCGCTTGACGTCTTGTTCTGCAATCGCTGGGTCTGAACCGCTCCGAATGCCAATCAACTTTTTGCCGACGCAAAAACTTTCAAGCATGCGTCGAGCTCTCTCAACGGACGGCAGCTCCGGCATATCGGGCGCGCTTCCAACGTCTGTTCAAGTAGAGGGCAAAATCTGCCTACATTGTTTTTGCGGTTCGGATTGCTGGAGGTGGGTTGATGTTCCATCTCGCCCAGAAAAACAAAAAAGCCTTCGATCTCTTTTCATTGGATTTCTTTCTTCATTTACCGAGTTTAGACTAGGCGAGAGCATGAGCTAGATAAGGTGCGATGATGCTCGAAATTCGTTCGCGTCATCAAGTGGATATGCTAGGTATATCTGTGCTTAGAAGTCTTAATTAGGGCTGGCTCGAGCTCACTATCTACGAAAAGGCACCAAAGCATGGCACGCGTTAGCTATGGGGACATCGATCCTACCAGAGCCTTACTTTAGACAATGAGCTAGGAGCTTCTAACATTGTTGGCACTGTTTGTGGATGAAGAATTGTACTGCCACACGAACTCACGAAATGGCCCATCGCAGTATCGGGCGGCCATGATCCTACAAGTCCTCTGGGGAGCAACTTCCGAGCTACTCTCTCTGGGTCACCCGGCAAGTCCAGGGCAAGTTTAATCCTGATCTTAGCCGATATCTCTGGAGTCACCTACGAGAGCACATCAGCTCCGTGTCACGTACAGCAGATTACTGCTGAAGTGTCTATTCTGTGCGACCGATTCCCCCCGATGATACGCCTCACAATTTGATTCGTTCTTTTGGATGTACTCAAAAAAGCATTGAAAACAGTCGGATACGTATTCGCGCAGCAAATATGAACATGTTCATGAAACATGTATGATCTTTGCATTCTGGAATCGATCAATGAACGCTTTTATCTCAGCGATACGAATCGTAAGCGGAATCCAACAAAAAACAATTCAGCTGCATTGTTCATCACATAAACCCTCTCCGTATATCCTGTTAGTGGAGTTAGCCCATAGCCTAAAGTCGAATCCACGACAGTGGCTCAAAAAGAGCACAAATGAACTTCCAAACGCGTTTTATCATCGATCGCGAACCCAGATGCAGTGCGTTGATTGCTTCGCAGAATCTTGCAGGGCTTCATTTGAGCTCCTGGAAGATGAGCTTAAAAATCGCGTTGATGAAACATTGACGCTTTGGGCTTGGTGCAGCAGTGAATCAAATGGCGGCATCTGGAAGCACGAGGTTAGAGACGATGCTGATCAAGCACTTCTCCGTAAATCAGTCCGGCATTTCGTAGTGAAATGTTCTGCTCTGGTCGCTTCAAATACTGGAGACCGATGTACACTCTGAGGCAAATAGAGCAGACCAAGCACTGATCCTCTCTTAAGTGAGTTCTTTCACCAGACTGACGCTGTGCAGGAAGAGTTTTTTACTTTAAAAGTTGTGCAAAAAGGGATATGTCCAACGCATCCGAAGAATTGTAAGCAATTTCTGCTCTAAATCGAGCTCTGCGGACCGGAGATCCGCCAGATCTTCCCTTAGACGAGCAGCGTGTTGAGCAGATGAACTGCTTCCGAGTTCCTTCAAGTGGTTCGCGAGCATGTCTTCTAGTTCATCTAAGGTCAACAGGATGCGTCCTTCGTTCTCATACTGGGCGACCCTTGTCTCTGTAAGGAATTCTCGGGATTGTTCCAGCCCATCGTCACGGACGCTCGAGGTGCGGAACTGCTCATTTTTGGAGATCCGAGCATTGCCTGTAACGTCGAGCCCCACCAGAGAGCGTGCTGTGCAAGCAGATGCCAGAGCTCTGCCATGGCTTGGATTTCTCGGTTTTTCATGACGCAGTTTGAATTCTTCGTGGTTCGAATCGAACACCATTTCATCTCGACGCAAAGACAAGGCATGCATGAAAAAGCGCTCAACGTCACGTATCAGCCAGCGTGCACGCTCTCGAGCTGAGAACCTCTCCCCACCGGCGACCGTCCAGATCGAGCCACCGCTACCGAAACGATCTACTTCGGTGGAGCGAACGCTTCGCCACCAGCGCTGCAGAGCTCGATATCCGGCAGATATCACGACTATCACGGCAAGCAAACCTGGCACTGCAGCTGCAACTTGAAGATTCAGTTCGTTTGAGCGCACCAATGAATCCACAGCAACCATCTCTTGTTCGACATCCACCTTGAGCTTTTGAACCTGAATGAGAAGGGCGCGAATCACATCACCAGCGAGCATGTTCACGACCGGACTGCGTATCTGCTGTTCGTAGATTTTCATGACAGGAGAGAGATCTCCATTTGCAGCGAGGAGCTCAGCTTGTCGCCTTTCTGCCTCTGGCAGTCGAGCGTAGGTCTCTCGAGTGAAATCTACCACCATGCGGTTCAACGCGTCTTGCTCCGCCTGGACTGCTATCGGGTCCATGAAAGTACGATACGAAGAGTGGAAGACTTCTTTGTAGATCATTTTGAGCGGTGAGACGATATGCTGCTGCCAGAAGCTTCGCGCTGCGCCGCCTACGCTCTCGAAAAAGAGGCCGAGCTGGGTATGGCGAGATTGGATTTTCTTCCAAGACCAGAAAATACCGAGGGCGCCTCCGATATACTTCAGCCAGTTTCTCGAAAAGTGTGAAGGATAGGACAGCGAGACTAGCTGAAGCCTCTCAATGTATCCGATGCTTCGGGGTTTCCCTATCTGATACGCAACTGGCGGCAACACTCGGCACGCCTCATCCAAAGACAGATAGACACTCCATCTGAATGGTATATTACGAAAGGCCGTGACAAATCGATTTGCCTCCTCTTTCATGATGCAGGCCCAGCGCTCCGGATCAGCGATACCATCTGATTCGAAAGTATAATTTGCGTATACTGCCTCCTCAATAGAATCGAGGTCCCCCGATTCCGCTGCAGAGAGTGTGCAACGATACAATTCATCGCAGAATAAAAAGAGTGTCCGGAATCTTGATTGCGTCTTCAGATTCACACCGCAGTAACGTCTGGAGTCGAGAAAGATGCTTCCTGCGTCCTTCCCAGATAGACTGCGAGCGCTCGCTCAAGACGTGTCAAAGCATGTAGCGCTGCACATCTTTGTGCTTGTTCAAGGGCATCCAGGAGCCGAAAGCCCGGCGGTCGCACAGCGCGAAAAAGCGCAGCCGAACGTGAGAACTTCCGAGCTTGAGACTTACCAGTAGTTCCAAAATCCTCCACAAACTCGCTGGCAGAGCGTACTGTCCGGGAAGATGTCTCTGCGGCTGCGCTCTGCGTATCCGAGAACTGGTCGCGAAATCTGTCACACAGGTTCGAAAGCCACAAATGCCCAGCGGCGTTGAGGATCTTCCAGAGCCAGACGGGTCCTCTTTCGCATATCGCGATAGCTGGGGCTCTAGAAGCCACGTACTCGTAGTACGAACGACTTAAAATCACTCGACGAAGTGCTTCAGAGACCGAGCTCAGTGATCGAGCCGACAGCTCGCATCGCAGCTGCACGATCTCACTATATTCTGTCATAAATAGTACATACGTGTCTTCCTTATGGGTAACAACTCTGATCTCCGAGCCCCTACCTCAAACTCGAGAGGGAACGAAACAGGAGCCGCAGTCCTGTGGAGTCGGGTCTGGGAGCTGTGGCGAAACTACATCCGTTCTCTGGATTCAAACGTGCGAATGAAGGTATCTTGTACTAATGCCCGCTTTGGTGCCGTACGATGAAACCTCTCGCGCTCATCTTGGACAGGAGGATCGAACCGCTTCTCCATCATAGTACCGCTGAGAAGTGCACAAACCCTCGCTTCGCATCTTCGCCATCTGCTGAGTTCGACCATCTTTATCCCCGTACGCTATGTCGAAGAGACACATACAGAAACCCAGCTTGTGAATGTGGCCTATGCTCACGTTCGTGCTCTCTTCAGAGATCATTCCATAGATCCGTCGCATCAGAGACAATGGAGCGGAGAGGTGCGGTCTTGATGAAGGTGCAAAATTTTGGAATCTCGTCTCCAAACAAACTCGGTTCAAGGTGGTCTCTCATGGATGGAGAGGAAACCGGTTGCCTCATCTTTGAGACATCCCAGGAACGATTAGGTAAAACTTAGGGTATGACTGTGCCCATCGAATTCGTTGAGATCCCTCAATAGAGTTGGCGCCGTACTCCCGGCGAGTCTGCAAACGACAGGAAAACATGGAGCGAATTGGATTTCGGCATAAAGGGCGAGTCTCACGCACAAGAGGAGCTATTCCTGTCAAAGCAATGCGCTCACTGTTGTAAGAGCTATAGGGCGCAACTGTCTACAAAGTGCGAGCGAACTCATAAAAGTAGAACAGATGCAGAGCTCAGCAGGAAGGGAATTCTCCAGCAGAAGTCTTATCCCATATGGTCATAAGAATACTTTGGACGCTGTGTTGCGAGGACTGGAACCCAGAGGACACGAACAGTACATGTTACCCCTGCGCACGAGACCCGTTGAAAACAGGTTGCTCTTGGCGCCGCGCAGCGCGGCCAACTCGAATCGACTTGCTGGCGCGATGGCGCCAACTGATTTCGCGACAGCTGTTCGTATGGCTCTGAATGGAGCGTCTGCTCCGCTAGAACCTGCAAGAGGGGCTGCACGAGCGTTTGGTTTAGAATCAAGAGGCTGTCATAATGGATGACAACCATCCGGTGACCGTTCTTGAGTTGGCGCGATCGATATCAGAGGGGACCACAGTCGAAAAGCCCGACTTTGAAGCAGGTTTGGCGGAAATTGAGAGGTTCGCCTCTGCTTGGAAGGCAAGAAGCGTTCTCGTTTCTGAACACGTCGTCAGTGCGACCCAGTGCTTGCTTGGCGGCAACGCTAGGAATATTGCTCAGAACAACAATGGCTCTAGCTTCGCGGAGGAGGAGTTGCTGCTGTCGAGTCTAGCTGCGGCCGCAACCCGTTGCGTCGAGCACGAACTCGGGGCCAATAGGTATCACTGGGCGGCACGGGCTCTACGCGAGACGTTGCGCTCTGAATTGGCAGAAGATCATAATGGTGTCGATGAGTTGAACCCAAACCTTTTCACTCAAGCTTGGCAGCGGTGCTTCAGCTCCGAAGCGACGGGCACGAGCCGAAAAGAGAACAAGCTGGCTACCGAACGAAACTGCGAGAGAACCCGTTGCCTTATTGAAGGTGGGAGCCATGGTCCCCAGAGTATCGATGATCTAGCTGGCTCCTCGAGAGCCAGAACTTGCGAGTCAGAATGCGGATCCGATCCTGGGGGACTCAAGTGCGCCCGTTGCGGTAGGGCACGATTGGCAACAAGATCTTTCTCGGATACGATGCCCCGTATCTGGCGTTTTGATGCAGCATCCAGTTCGAAACCGAGAGTGTATGCACTCGTATGAAAAAGAGGGAATCGAGCAACTTATCCGATCACATAACCGTCTGCGACCGCGGGAGCGCCTTTCTGGTAAGCACCATGCACCTTGCCCTGTCGCAGGTTGCGCGGCGATCGTATCCCTCGCATCGCTGGAACCAGACACCGAAATCATGCTGATTATGGAGCGCTTGCAGAGAAGACAGGCTCGTTTGCAGAACAGACGTACATCAATCGGTTCTCCAAAAGCTGCTGGCTTGAATGATCCCATCGAAGATGCTACACCGTGAAGCCTCATCGATAGAAACTCAGACCTTGTGAAAACGTTGAGGCGGCTTGCTATGGTCCACCACATGTAGATAAGAGAATTGGGGCAGAATTTGGGCTTCTGGCTCCGGAAAGTCACCACAGCAGTGCTTGAAAATCGGCCTATGCAGTAAGAGAAGCAGGTAACATATAGTGTTCTGGCTGGGAAGTTGTATAGTCAGAGATTTTGGAATTTCAGTTTCCCTTTTATTGCTCGATGTCGACCAACATGCCGTTTTTCGATCGATTTCGCTCATCAAGGCTGAATTGACGTCCAAGAGATACAACATTCGCGTCATGGCTAGTTTGAGGTAGTGTTCCTCGGGGCATGTCGCGGTGAGAAGCCTTCCGAGCGCTGGCGACTCCTCGGATTCAGATGAACCTCATTGGAATACGAAGGTTTGTGCGCGCTTCTCGATTTTCCTTTCTTCTGAAAAGCGACTTAACTCTGGTCTCATCGATATTGTACTCGCGATGCAGGCATGTGCGGGAGGAGCAATGATTCCTTATGACCAGGCCTTCCGCGAAGACGAAATGCTTGAATTCATGAGCTTGATGGAAATACTCCATCTAAAGCCATATGTGGCGCTCGTCTCGCATAAAATGCAAATTCCATAAATGAGCCAAGCCCTTGCTCGGCCTCCTGCAGAAGGCGGACCGCCACGCATGCAGTAGAGGTCGGAGTGGACGCAATTGCGGTTCATGAGGTTAAGTATCGGATACGAGCTGGCGGCAAACGCCTCCTCCAGTCCCCAGCCAGGAATGGTATAGTCCAGCGTTCAACCGGGGGCGGTCCGGCTCTTGTTCGCCCAAACGATAAACTGCATTTGCATGCCCCCAAGAGTTGTCATCGGTGAGCGCCTTAGCCTCGAGATCTCCGAGCTGAATCGAATCCAAAAACCTTTCGTCGTTCCTATTACAAATTTCGTACACTTTGGAATCCTTTGACCGAATCCGAGACCGGGAAAATCGAGCGTTCAAACCCATCGATCATCATGGCAATTCATGGACCGAGGATAGAGTGCATGAACGTGCGTATAGCGCGCACGAGAGGCCGCGACTGATGAGTCGGGATAGCCAGCGCCTACCTGGAGAAAGCGCGAAGCAGTGTTCACAATGAAGAGCCAGTTGAGGCGCCCCCTGCTCTATTCGCGTGAAAATCGGTGCGAAAATATGAAGCTGCCGTCTATTTATGGTCTCTTTTTTGTCAGTCCTTGGAAGCCGAACATCCTCATGCGATCACTCCCGCTACGATGGCTAAATGCACTATTGTCTATCCCTCATCGCCGAATAACTATTTTCGGTTACTTTATTTATGGATATTAGGTCTCCCATCCCACCCCGTTTCCAGGGCCATCTAGCCATTTAGTACGCTTGCCCTGAACCGGCGCTGATCAAACGTTTGCCGGCTCTTATCCGATGTGGTTCCCGCCTGCACATGTGCCGCCATTGCTGCGCTCTCAGATCCGTTGATAAATTCTCACACACGTTCTACGGTGCGAATGGAGCCACCGGAGCGATGAATGCGGGTGATGGTTGTGTTCAGTTCGCTCAGTGGAACCAAGTAGGTGCGTTGCGAACGAGCAATGGAGCTAAACTTGTTCTGACGACGATAAGCTCTACCAACAGAGTAGCCTGGCGCACCGTTGTTCACAGCCGGCTCGCGATAGCCTGCAGTAATCACGCGGAACACTGGCTCGTCAGTCTTGTTCTTCAGGTTCACTGGAGGCGGGCTGCCACCAGCAACGACGCCCATATTTTGCGAGCCAAGACGTATGCGGTATTCGTAGAGCATTGCTCCACGGGCACCACCCATCGCCCGCTCGAGGCCGCCACGCAGAGCCTGGGGCTCAGGGCGACGCCCCATGTACCACGTTGGTTCACGCCACTGAGGCATGTTGTCGCTGCCATCGTTGCGGAACGGAAACGCCCGGTCATACTCGTTGTCGATAACATAGTCGATCATTGCTTCATAGCCTTTCGCGTGATAAACGGCCTGAGCCGCCGCGCTCTCTTTCGCGTCGAATGTACGTCGACCAAGCAGGTGCTTGAACGCCAATTCAACCGCGCCGAAGCGTCCGAAAGGCGGGCGATTGTACCAAAACTTTTGCTTATACGTCTCAGATTTTGCCACAGCGCGCACAAAGTCCTTTGTGTTAAGCTCGCCATTGATGTAGCAGCTCTGGAGCTTGTCGAGTTCCACGTCGTCCCTCTCGAAAAGGTGACCGTAACCGAAAATTTGCCTCATTACTTCATGCATACGCTCAGTGCGGCGAGCCACTTCAGAGTCTTTGCCTGGGATCGGGAAGGATGGAACACGGAAACTCTCGATCTGACGGAAACTCGGGGTCACCGAGTCTCCAACCTTCCGCAAACGCGCTTGCGTCACCTCACCAAGTTTCCTATTCGCCGCCGTTTTCAACGCCGTCATCGCTGGCATTCTCGCCGCAGAACTCTGCGCGGCGGCTGGCGCAGACGCCGCCGCCGTCGTTGCAGAGGGCGTTGCGCGCTCCGAACCACTCGCGCCGCTGGAACCTGCTCCACTTGACTGTGCTTTCTCCTCCGCCGCCCGCAGGTGGAACGCGCGTTTCGGCGTAGCGTCCTTCGCACGGCAGTTGCCGCTGAGACCGGTTGCTGAGAAAGACGAGGTACGTGCGCCAACGCAACTTACAGAGCCAACGAAGCCGATCATGTTTGCAGTGTTTCCGATCAGAGTTAGCTGTCCGAGGACAATAGAACGCCAATATCCGTCTCGACGATGCCCAAGCGACGGCCGAATCCAAAAGGGTCGCCGGAGATCGCGCGTTGTGCTCACGCCGGAGGGGCACGGCGCTCGCGAGGTGCCCCGGGCCACGCAATGATCGCTGGTGTTAGCGCATCCGATGAGCGCATCCACGAGCGGCGCGCGGAGACGGAGCGCGCGACCGCAGATTCCCTCCCGGAAATTGCGACAGCAAATGTCTTTCATAGAGGAATTCCCTCCAGGAGCTGCGGCGGTTCCCAAACGAAGAGTCTGGGCGGGACCATCGAGATTCTTGTGTCACGGCGGCTTTCCCTCAGGGCCGATCCCGGCTGCATGATGACCGAATCGTCTCGATGAGGCAGAGGTCGACAAAAGCCCGTGTCGTGTCCCTGCCATATGTAAGCTGCTGTTGGTAGTCTACAAACGCAGGCTCTTGGCATATGCTGTGATCATCAAGCGCTCCTGAAAGAAGCAAAATATTGATGATCCTCAGAACGATTGCATATCAGAAACTTGATTGGATTCCGAGTTGATCTGTTTCCCTTCAAATAGTATCCTAGCCCTGTTGTTGGTCCTGCGTTCGATCTTCATGCATATCGATTTGTCCCTCGGTCTCGCTCGCAACGAGGTATCCGGTGGATGATCTCGAGCATGTTCAGGAAAACTTTATTATGGGCGATCGCTATGAGAGCTCGAGAAGCAGGCGACACATCGATTGGATTCCCTCAGTAGCGGGAAATGCCGTTGATTAATATGATGATGAATACAGTCTCTAAAAAAGGACACGAATGGGCTTGTTCAATCAAACCTGTCATGTGAAGCAACTGTCCCTTTGCAGTGTCGATGTACCTCTTTGGAAAAAGATGCCTGTTTTCCAGAATCACACGCCCTGAGTGAGATTTTATGATTGCTCAGAGACGCTACAGGTTTGTCGCTCGTGACTCTGGCTCCCTGCGGACATTGATGCAGAACGAGACGCTGTTCGCACGCAATCCACCATCACGCAACCGTCCGTTTCGGGGTTACCGTGGTTGTTGGCACCACTTTTCACGGCTATTTATCCGATGGCGGTACGCATGTCATAGGGCGGTAAAACTGCAACAGACGCAAGCAGAATGATCTCACAAGAAGACGCTATTCACGTAGACCAGAATCGGACTCTAGGAAGAACCTATAAGCTGATCCGTTGGCGCCGCTGCCCAGAGTCTGATGTCGTGCTCCAGCGAAAACCGTGGCTTGCGCCCAACACGTCTACGATCATGATCGCATGATGACGAGAGGATGCATATGCGTGGCACCTGAGCGCACCAAATCAAACTTTCCGTCAACCGATCAAGAAATTTTCACTGAAAGACGAATTTCCAGGTAGATCATTCGAGCGCAAGTTCTTCTCAAAACGCCCTGAATCTGCGTTCTTCAACCAAGCACGCTCGACAAAACGTGATCGTCGCCTCCCCGGATGCGGCGCACTGAACAACCCATTCATCCAGCGGCGCGTGCCTGTGCGATCGCGCAGCGCCTCCGTTGGTTTCGATGCCGTTCGGCTGCTGCCGGTGCTGGACACCCTGGGCCATGTTCCGCCACCATCCACAACGTGCATGTCACCGGCGAATCTGCGCCACTGTGACTGAAAATCTTGTGAGCCCTGCACGAGCTCTTGAACGGTGGCATCCTTGTGCGACGGAATACTGATCCGTAGCGGATTGCATGCTTTCGAAACGGGAAGCACCGCTTCAAGTTTTGTGGTCTACACAACACGGTTTGCACACGGAACAGACTGCGAGGCCGTTTGGCGTGGCCTTCGGGTTTGCGGTCTTGGCTGGAACGAGAATCGAAGCGCTCCCTCTTAGTCGAGCACGAGCCAAGACCTCAGCGGCTTTTTGGTGTCATTCGCTTGCAGTGAGTAACTGCACCGGTAGACTTGACGCCGACAGGAGTTCGGCGCCAGCGTGGAGGTGGTCGAGACCGGATCGACACGGACACCAGCCCCATCGTGAAGACGCGCGGAGTAGGCGGTCTGCGACAGCGCGTGCCTCACGACGATTGTGGCGACAACAGGGGATGTCAAATTCAACAAAGAGTGAATCGATTGCAAGGGCGAAAACCAAGCACCCGCTGCTGCGCAACGTCTTGACCCTGCCGAGCTTGCTGGCGAGCGTCGAGTCTGAGTCTAATGGGAACAGCGCAAAAGCGGGTCGTGGCTCCCTGAAGCGCACACTCTACCTCTTCGCCCTAGCAGGCGGTGCCATCGGAGCAGTCTCAGTGATAGGGCATTCTCTAAGAACACTTTCAATCGACAACTTGCATGATCTTGTGAAATGGTTCGAGTCCGTTGGACCGATGGCAGTTTTCTACTACGGGGGTCTCTACTATTTACTTGAATTGGTGTCCTTCCCGGCATTGATGTTGACCATCGGGGCCGGCTACCTCTTTGGGGTTTGGCGGGGGCTCGTTGTATCTTCCGCAGCCGCTACTGCGGCAGCAGGGACATCTTTTCTTCTTTCGAGATATTTCCTGCGCAACTTTATCCAGGAGAAATTGGCATCGAAGTTTCCTCGCTTTCGAGTGATTGATAGGGCGGTTGCAAAGGAGGGCTTCAAAATTGTGTTGCTGTTGCGCCTAAGTCCGCTCTTGCCTTTTTCTGCGAGCAATTACCTCTACGGGATAACGAGTGTACGTTTCGTTCCTTATATGCTGGCAAGCTGGCTAGGTATGTTGCCTGGGACGCTGGCCTATGTGTACGCTGGACACACTGGAAACGCAGTGCTTGAGAGTGTCGCCAGCCGGGTCATCGAGGGTGCTGCAACTGAGCTGACCTCTGAGGGAAGCGGCGTGAATACAGCGCTTTTGGTGGTTGGACTTGCCGCAACAGTAGCCGTGTTACTGCTCATCGGGAGGACGACGAGTCAGGCCTTGAAAGAGATGGATCGAGAGATGGCCGTGGATGCGGATCTGAAAGCCACCGTGAATGAGTATGGGAAAGGTTATGGACCGTACCGAGACGAGTCCGCTCCCAATAACACGACTGTGGGCACTGCTGCCGAGCGGGCAAAACATCCCTGAGGGAAAAGTGTACATAAATCGCTGCAGAACACGAGCCGAAGACCAGGCACAACCAGTAAAACCAGAGAGCCAAGAAGACGCACTTGGTCGCCGAAAGCATTCCTAAATCCTTCGTTCATATTTTGGCCGTCCAAGCAACATAAATTGGGGTACACGAAACCCGAGAGAGCTACGTGCGTCATGCTGGCGGATTCAGAATGGGACCCAGAGTAGACACAGAATGTCGGAATGCCACGGGCTTTGAACCGAGCACAGGAAATGGCACGCTCAGTCGACGTGTCTGTTTATCATACAAAGCTGATAGATTCAGAAACCGGCTCGACTTGGATATCGAAGGCGGTCGCAGCATAATCAAACGAGTTGCTATTATTGCGCTTCTGAAGAGAGGCGGCAAGCTGACAGAGGCATCGTTCGCCGAGCAATGATCGATTGGCAAGGGGTCGCTGGCATGGCTGCGGACACACATCTCAAACACTGAATGATGCAGATTTGCTGCCGGGCTCTATTCGTCTCTAAGGCTCCGTTATAATAGAGCGGCGGCAGCGAATCGAAGGAATACGGCCCGTTTTGGGTCCGGTCCGGTGCTTCCTCTCATTCCTTAGGTTCAGGCCACACCAATTCAGACGACGATCGAGATTGGGAACTTCAACAATTGTGACTTAAACACAGGTGTACTCAATGCTGGGATCAAAAATTCGATCGCCAAGATGATAGACCGCAGCTCAGTCTGTTTCTCACGTTTTCCCGAATACGCTTTTCGCAGAGCCTAGCTTCCATTACGGACTGCCTGTTTACAGATTCAACAGGGCTTGGTTCAGAGTGCCCGACGATAAATTCAACGCCGTAGCGTGAACAAATCAAAAACAAAACTTCGGTTCTCCATGCTTGAAGTGAGGGATTTTATCACCGCCATGCAAACGAAACTTTTGCTCGCGTCAGTTCTGCGGCCTTGGAGCGCAACGCCTCCTAAATCACTGAATCCTGGTTGCTTTTGGCCCGAGATGTGATGATCTTCGAACAGTTGCGACTGACAACTGCAATCTATTCAGCAGAGTTTCGATTCGAGGAATCACTGGTTTCCACGAAAGATAAATCCTATCGAAGGAGAGCACTCAGCAGCAGGATTCCGTGCGGATTCTTCGCCTCTGTGTGTGCACAGCTGCTGATGCCGAGCAGGTTCTCAATCTGCCGCAGTGTTTCCGTCTTGGAGCATTTGAAGAAGAGGTGCCGGTCCTGCATCATAGCCGTAAAGAACTTGTACGATACCCAGAAACGAAAGGAACATTTCACGCTGCTCAAACGGCGCGAGAACGCCCTCTTTTGGCCAGACATGAGCATCCTGAAGACGCTTCATGAAGCAAGCAGCTCGTTTCGATATCGCCGCTGTCGCAATACCTCTTACATAATGGTCATGTAAAGCAGCCGATGACGTGGCGGCCGGGCCGTACACTTGCAGGCTGCTGCTTGCCGCGTGAAGTTTCAAGCACCAATGACCAAGGAATCTTAGCTCCACTGGAATGATGTGTTTGAGGATCTGTCGGCAATCCGAGCTCGCTCCTGAGATACCCGGAAGAGCCACCGCCAGTATTGAACGCAGATGCTCCATAAGCTCTGCGTTACCAGTGGACGAAACACCCAGCCACGGCCAAATCCGAGCTTTGGCACTTTCAAGCTTCGACTCATTCGAGCGAATAGCGAAATTCTGTTTTTCAACAGCGCTCCAAATGCGTTGTCGATTCCATAACAACGCGCTAGTCCATTTCGCGTCCCCTTCGACGCTACAAGATTCAGACCAGTCGTCGGGAAAGCTCAAAGGCACACCAAGTTGCGTCAAGTGCTTCCAAATCAATTGACTTGAGAGCGTATCGCCGTGAGCGTGCTGAACCCGAAAAGAGCCGCAATCGAGACCGAGCATCCCCAGAAAGGCCGCCGCAGCCGCGTTTTCGGCATTGCGAATAGCACGACCGCGGCCACGAGCCACAGTATACCCGGAGAGCTCCAAATGGACGACGTACACAGATTTGTGACTCAAACGCTGCTCTTCGTGGTCCAAGCGATATGAGATGCGAACGCTTGGCTTTTCAGCGCGGGCACCTGGAACGGTACTCCCTGCGACTTCAGGGTTTGGGCATTCTCTGATGTTGAGACCCCAAAGAAGCAACTCCTTCTCAAGTGCCTCTTTTGGATGAATAGAGAGAGGCTTTCTCCAGGGCGCACTCAGCGCAGGCGCAGCGGATCGCATGGTCGTGCCTTGATCGAGGATATCTCCTGATTGGGGAAATGGCTCATAATCTGGAGCATGTGCACCGGATGTCATCGAATTCTCTATAAGCGTTTGTTTGACAAATTTCTGAGCGTGATCGAAGCCATGCTCGAGAAAGATTGCACACACGAGTGCCTCAAAGGCATTCGCAAGTACAAGCTCTGCACCGCGGTCCATGCGATGATTTTCGTATGGAAGTCGTCGACGAACGAGTTGATCGAGACCTATGCGGCACGCGACCTCGCTCAGGTTAGCGTTGTAGATATACAGCTGCAAGACATGGGAAAGCATCTCCTCTGGTTTCGAGCCGCGCGGCACTGTGCTCGAGGCATGTTCCGATCTCCACATCTGCGTACAGATGAGCCAGTCCAAGACGCAAAGATTGAGAACTCTGTCGCCGACAAACTCCAATGCGGCATTATGGAGCTGGTACCGTTCCCAGCGCTGTTCATCTGTCAATACGCCTGATTGGCGCGGATTTAGGTGGGCGGGCAACGCAGAAGCGTGGGTTAGTGCCCGAAGCAAAAGCGGCCATCCATGAAGTGACTCGGATTTCGCGTTCGAGTCGATCGGGAACGGCGGAATGTTCCATGTCTTCAGAAACTTCATACACCGATGATATCGTTCCGAATTGAGAAAAGCGGAGTCCTTCGCTCCAGACGGGTTGCTGGCTGGAGCGGATGACGCTATCTTGATCGAGCGAAATTCCGGATGATGACTCGTACCGCCTATCTTTTCTCGACATAGAACATCTCTTTGAAACCGGGAGGTGCTCATGGCTCTACTCGCTCGTCGTGAATGCTCGCCACCTTCCCAATGAGCATATCGCTCGCGCGCAGCAAGACGGTTTCCATCGAGAGCTCCATGTCGACGCCACAGCTCACGAAAAAACCTTCGAGAGACCGAAACCTCGTTAACCCTCATCCCCGAGTTTAGGTCGCCGGCTGGGGAGCGTCGACACAGGCTTTGAAAGGTTTTACGAACGAAGTAATACTCTTTCTAATACGCGTCCTTGGTCCACGCGACTGGGGCAGCGCCTACAGTCCGCCTTAACCCATATGCAACAAAACCAGCTCGCTTACCCGAGACGGGAAAGCCGAAAACTCCCAAAGGCCGCGAATCTGTCTTCAATCGAGAAGGATCCTTGGACAACACAAAATGCACAATATGAGACCGGCGTGTGAGTCCCTGAAAAGTTGGATCTCGGCTGGAAAACGCACTACCGTGTGACCAAACCGACAAAGGAGCCTGGTAGAATGCACTCGGCGATTCTGACGCCAACTTTTCGCCTACTAGCACTCTAGTTCCTCCTGTATTGTATCACGCTCTGGATTTGAAGTTATGGCCAAAGTTTTCGGTCATCATTATCGAAGTTATGTCAAATACCATACTCGGAAACTAAAGCAGTAAAATATTGTTATCAACATTCAAGAGCTCTCGATGTGGCTCTGCGCCGACCCGCCTGGAGCGTCTCCCGCGGCTGTGGCGGGAGATAGGGTATCTAGCCTCGTATTCCACCGTCGAAAGCGAGTGTTTCGAAGACCTGCTACGCAGCGCTCCCGAAAAGACTTTGCAGGACTTGGGCTCAGCATAGAAACAAACTAGTCTGGTGGTCGTGTCAAACTGAAGAGAAAAGGCTCTGAGTGACACGTGAGTCTGGCCAGTTTCGGCTTTCTTCGGCTTGGTATCGGCGCGTTCTTCGACGAGCCCGCGTGCCTTTCAGAGAGCGTCGCATGTCTTTTCACTTGGCACTGTCAGTTTTTGGCTAAATTTGAAGTCCACTGGCGAGTCGACCCGGTAGGTTTTTACTGTAGAGAAGAATCAGACGAGGCGTCGTAGACCGGACCTGTGGGCTTCGGGTTTGGTCTTTGTTCAGTGTGTCGTGAACGTCACCCAAGAGGAATCAGTAGAGAGCGTGCCGACAACGGGTGACGCCTTAACTTTGAGAATATTAAAGATTTGATCCGCCGAGGTCTCGTTTTGAGCACCAAGAAAGGTATTGAAAGGCTGCTCGGGCCTGATAGAAGCTATCTTTTGCGATCCCCAGAAGGAGTTGATTCTCTTCTGGTTGGATTGCGTTCGGTTTGGCGATGCCGGCTCTGCTTAAATTTGCACCTCAGCAGGCAATCTGCGGCTGCGCGATTCACTCGACCTCATGTACGATATACAAGATAGCAAGCATACTTTTGCTTCAGCATCGTTCGCAGATCGACCAGCCATTCGACGACAGGTGTTGCGCATGATCTGGCGCACTCGCATAGGAGACGCCAAGCAACGCGCATCCGTTATTCGTGCCCTGGAAAAGATTCACGATGCGGTTTGGTATGAGGAATGGACATCACAAGGTGGTTGGGTAGCCATTGCCTGGGTCGCGCGGATCTGGAGGCTCGCCTGCGAGCAGGCTGCAACAAAGTCTCTCCCGGGGATAGAGGATCCTGCAACGCTCAAGACGCTGGGCAGGATAAGAAGGCGAATCTGGCGCCCTTTTCGTCGAGCAGTCGTTGAGTCCTTGAGCGAAACGTGTGGCGATTCCAGCATTCGAGCCGCTCATCTTTTGTTGCACCACGCTCCACATATTGTACAGCGGAGCACCCCCCACCTGTTAGAGTTTGCTCGACAGGCTCCTTTGGCGTCGGTCCTTCTGCAGAACTGGGCGCGTTTGTCGCTGGCAGAATCAGATACTGGACTCTCACAACCACGGGCTGTGACTCAAGCATCAGTATCTGACACAAGAACTCCAATGATGGCGAAACATGGGGTACAGGAGAAGGCCACTGATGAGGAAGTTTTTGACGTTTTGCGAGCAACACTAGAGGGTATCCTTCAGACAGACTCCTCTTCGATGCGACGCATACCTTTGTTTCCGGATGACACCGACGGTCTGCTGGCACTTCCAGCGGAGACGCCACAGCAGGAGTATGCGCGTCTGCTAGCTTCGGCCTGCGTCCGCCATGCTGACACAAGAGCAGTCGCTTTGCTTTTGGAGCAGCTCGACCACAAGCGTAACGTTCAGGAGAGTATGCAAGCGCTAGCCATACTCGCTGAATGGAGGCAAAATGACGAATTTGAGCGCAAACCTGTTGACCCATCCGAACAAGAAGCACGAATGCAAGGCATCGATAAGGCGAGAAAGGCGAGCCAGTCGGTTCAAGCGGCCGACATACTTCGTATGGAAATTGCCAAACGCATCGCGGACCGTTTCTCCGCCGATATGGCACATCGCTTTCCAGTGTGGATTCGTATTCTCTGTCAATGGAGATGTGCAACAGATCAGACTCTTCTTCAAGCTTGTGCAATTCGAGCGTTAGAGAACGCTTGCGAGGAATCCACAGGAGCAGCGCGAGCACGTCTCGAAACTGAGGTCTACATGCTCGCACCAGATCATACAATGGCGCGAGCGACGGCACCCCTTGTAGATGTTGTCTTTCTGCATGGACTTCGTGGAGACCCGCTCCTGACTTGGCGGTGCGGTGCATTCGACCCGCGCAAGCTCAGTGAAGATGACCAAGTCGAAGCGCCGGTTCAAGCAGCGACGATCCGCAAAAACCTGGATATTTGGCGAGAACGCCTGTGGCCTAGAACATGGCTTGCGTCTGATCTGGATGGTCGTGCTCGTATACTTTCCGTCGGCTATTCTAGTGCGCTCACTTCATGGGGTGGTTCAGAATCTCCGACAGCATCTCTTTCACTGAGTGAACAAGCAGCAGATCTGCGTGAAAAGCTTCTGAAAGCTGGTGTGGGCAAACGCCCACTCATCCTGATCGCGCACTCCTACGGAGGTCTCATTGCCAAGCAGCTACTGGTCGACGACGCTAAGGGCCCTCGCCACAATGCCCGGATCCACTGGTGGTGGGGTGCTCACTCGTGCGCTTCGCGGCATCGTGTTCTACTCGACCCCGCATCACGGCTCCGCGGTCGCAGGCAAGCTTCTCGGCGGAATTCTCGACAAGGCTGTGCGACCAGCGACACCCGTGCGGGAACTCTTGCCGTATAACGAGTCCATAGAAAAGCTGCACAGTGCTTTCTTGGCCCTTGTCAGGCATCCCTGTCGGCAGCTCGGAGATGCTAGGGAGCGGAATCGTCTTCCAGGTATGCTCTGGGGTCTCTGGCTCACAGCCGTCACCGGGCAGAGTGATCATCGTGAATCGCTGACGCCCATGGATACATCAAGACCGAGATCGGATTGGGTGTCTTCACGACTTGGATCTGGCTCCGTTAGCCACGGGCCCACATCGAAGGAACGGGGGCACCAGCAACAAGACCGTTGCGAAGGTCCGACTCGCAGGCAACTGTTACGAGAGCGTGGAGACCAAATCATGGATGCTCTCGGACCCGTTTCCGTCGGACCCGAGTTTGTCCACGGACTTTTACGAGACTACGCGAACGATCATGGACATCCAGTGAATGGAGAGTGGATTGCGACAAACACACCGACAACGATGCGTCTACAAGTAGAGTGCGCACTGCCTCCGGTACGCGTGCTTAGCATATGTGAGGGTGCACCCACAAAAACCTGGGGTGGTAGTCGCTTCCTGTTTGTCTCAGAGGAATCGGCATACGCTGGTGTTGGACAACTTGTTCGCGTTGACCACGCTGATCATCTCCAGGTCTGCAAACCGCCGAGTCCAGATGACGTCCGATACCGAAGCGTTCTGGGAATGATTCAGGCTGTTGCCCAGGAGACGACAATCTGGTGCAGAGAATGCTCAGAGTCTTCTGACTGAGGGGCTACTCCATGCCAACGAGTATGTCGCCAGACACTCTATGTTTTGTAAATGGCCCCCACTGTAGCTGCGTGGGCGTGCTTGATATAGAACCTCAAACAAAAACTATCAGAGCATTCTCTTTGCGTTTGCGGCCTCATGCTACGTGCGCTGAAGGCATTCGAATGCACGCGGAGTTGCGAATGTCCTACTGAAACTCACAAACCATGTCTTTGATGCCGTAAATTGTCCGTTGGGAGCATATCTCCTCTGGTGAGATTCGAAACGTTCGGAGCGCTGAACGCTTGATCGACGGAAAGCGCCCTTCTCGAGACGTGTTCATTTGGTTGCTGTGCAGTAACCTCGCTGCTGGAGTTACAAGCACGCTTGTAGCGCCCGCTCAGAAGGCGAAACCTATGGTTGTTCCACGATTCTTGAAGGTGCTGCTTCACGAAGGTTCAGCGCTGTTTGCTGGCCAACGCCGCGTCCTTGGAGAGTAGGCGCACCCAAGCTGCACTCCAGCGTACACGTGAGGAAACGCTCGCTCGGCTAGATTCGCTTTCGCTTCTCGCCAGCGATGGGCGCTGCTTCTGAGTCTTATCACGAACCAAATGAGTTGCCTATCCTGGTGGAGCTTCCTGGGCTTTATGTTGGCTCTCTAGATTCCGCGCTTGCGGTTGCTCGCAATCCTGACCGGTTCCCAATACGCCTGATTATTTCTCTCGGTTGCGGTACTGAAATCAGTGAACTAGAGCAGTGGTCGCAAATAACAGGTAACCGCCTCTGGAATCGAGTACCAGCACTGCAAGATATGCCACAGGAAGATCTCTGGCCAGTGCTTCAAGACGCGCTCCCGCTCGTTCGTAGAGCTCAGCAGGAGCAGCTCGGGGTTCTTTGTCACTGTGTGAGTGGCCAGAGTCGTTCAGTGGCCCTCGTGTGTGCCTTTCTGATGCAGCAGCATGCGTATGGGCTGATAGAGGCGAGAAACGCTCTTGAACGCAGCGGCGTAGACGTGTGTATGAACCACGGCTTCGTTCATCAGTTGCGTATATGGAACGGTGGTCGGTCCCGTTTTGTAAGGGAAATGCACGGCCTAACGTGCATGTCTTTGAAACAGACTTGGCTAGACGAGTATGCTGTAGAATGGGAGACGGTGCAAAGGGACGCGATGAGCGGAATCGTCAGCAGCTCCTGTCTCCAATGCCGGATCCCGCTTTTCCGCCCGCATCGGGATGTTTTACACGAGGATCATGAGGGATACCGGCTCTTTCCAATATCCTGGATGCCAAAGAGCTTCGACGGAAGCGGCACCAGGGGAATGCTCGGGTCTTTGCGTGGACGCCTCCGTTGTCCCCTCTGTTCCAGGAAGTTGGGTACATTCGACTTGAGTGAATCGAGACAGGCGTCGTTCTTTATTTGCAAAAGCGCAGTAGTCATTCGAAACAACCCTCGTTGGCGTGGTTCGTGCGGATAAGGTGGTACTCTGTTGGCGACTATTTCGCGCACCAGGAACGCAGAGGCTGTTTGATATTGACAGGAGGAGGTTGCAGGCAGCGGTGTCGCTGAGATAACCACTTATTTTTAACCTTGAACTTGCTAATCATGGCCAAAGACCAGTCCTGCAAGGTGCTCGTTTGATTACGGTTCGTTAAAATAATGGAATTGTGGAGCTGGTTAAAGGTAAACTGGCTGCTATGGCCTCCCTCTATGGACACTTTCGGAAGACATGACTGCGGTAACCATGGATCAGAACGGAGGCACGTCTCGAGACTCGCAGACGGCAGTAGAAAAGTTCTCCACAGAGGGAGCTATCAGAAAATCTTGGAAAGACGCTTTGTATCCAATCTATTCTTCGCGGCTTGTGTCTGGGCTGCTGTCCCTGGTGCACGCCATCACCCGAAGGGCTAGTCGGGTGCCCTGTCCGCGCGGAAAACAGGCTTAGGTGTTTAAGGCTCCATGGCGATTAGGAAAGCGTGGAATGACCTACCTGCACGGATTCATTTCGTAGGAACCTCGGAACGTGTGCACAGGTAAAGTCGTAATTGGTAGCCATTAGGGACGTTCCTCTGACCTGCCTTGGATGCATTCAACTTCAAGCATCACCATCATCACTGTGGCGACTCGCTTTCGTTTTCATAGGGCGAGCAATAAGGTCATCACGAGTCAATCCAGAAATCTAGACCCTCGAGCCAAAGAGCCATAGGTTCGTGTACTGGGGCACGAGCGAATACGTCCATGTATTGGCGGAGACATTTCTGGGCCACAGCAGGAAAAGTGGCCACAACCGGCCATGGTACTGGCTCCAAACCCTCATCCTGGTCCGGGTCATCAAGCCCTTGGCTGAGAAACCGTCGGAAGACTTCTCCGATAGAGCCTGAAGACCGGCCATACCGACTGTCTACGCGCAACAGATCCCAAGGTGCCAGCTGGGCCTCTTGTCGAGCCAGTCTGATCGCTTCTTGCAAGCCACCGTGGCGATCTACGATGCCAAGACGGACTGCGTCGTAACCGCTCCAAATGCGCCCCTGGGCGATTTTCTGGACTGACTCTTCATTAAGATGACGAAAACGCGCAACCTGACCGCAAAACAAAGCATATTGCCAATCAACCAGACTCTCTAATCGATGTTGCTGGTCTTGCTCCAGCTTCTGAAATAGACTCGACAGGGCAGCAAAATGGGATGCATTCTTGCCCATCGAGACATGATCAAACTGAATGCCGAGACGGTTGGCTGCGACCAGCACATTGAGTTTGAGCAGTATGACACCGATGCTACCTGTTATTGAGCAAGCCGGTGCCAGAATGTGCTTTGCAGGGAGGGCCGCCAGATAACCTCCCGACGCAGCAACGTGCCCCAAAGAGGCAATGACCGGCTTTTCGCTAGCGCATTGCTCCACTGCATGGCGTATATTTTCCGCAGCTGTTACCGTGCCCCCCGGTGATGCTACGCGAATGACAACAGCACGAACTTGAGGATCTTTTGCTGCCTTCATTATTATCTTGACGGGAAGACGCACACTCGTTTCAGACAGGGCGCCTGTCACTGGGATGATCGCAATCACAGGTAAAGACGCTAAACCTTCGCTTTCGGGTGATGCACGGTTCCGGAGTAACTGCTTGAGCCATTCCGACCAGGGCAAATGGGCCCGTTCAAGCCGACTGCGAACCAGCGCACGTTCCGCGATATACTGTGTAATAGGGCAGAAACGGAGGCCACGCTCATCGTCACGCGACACCTCTCGTTCTGGGAAGGAATGCTGGAGATCGACAGCCGTTCCGCGCTTTCCAGTGATTGCTTCGTCCCCGGAGCCCGACTCGCTAATCCTTTCTAACAAACGACGGACGCGCTCAATGAGGACTAGTGCTGCATCCATGGCGGGTTCTCGGTGCTCGCCACTGGCTGAGCGACGCGCGCGATTCAGAGCGTCAAAGACGGCTACCCATTCTGATGCCGATTCGTTTCGCTCATTGGGCAGAGCTGTCTCCCATGGGCGTGTCCGAAGCCATGATTCCACAGTATCGCTGAGTTGATCAAATGCTTGCGGATTATTCAAGACCTTCTCGAGACGGTCTCTAGCTTCTCGGCGCTCAGCGACGCGCCTTTGCATTCGAGAGAGCACCAGAGTCCGAACGCGCTCTCGAATCTTATCCGGAAAGACGAGCGCATTTACCAGGCCAGCCTCGAGTGTTTCAGGTGCACTCAGCGGAGCCATGTCGATCAGCTCTTCAATGCGTTTTTTGTCGGACTGCCGGGCTGTTGCAATGGCCCCGACGATCGATGCGTAGAAGGTGCTCAAGAGTGCTTGAACAGCCTCCCGATGTGCGGGCGTGTAGGCACTCTCCGTGAATGCATTCGCAGCAGTCTTATATTCACCGCAACGAATAACCTCTACTCGAACACCTCTTGCGTCCAGAAAGTCTCGCAGAAAGAGGCCTCCAGCAGACAGACCGACGACATTCCAGATGCCAGCCGGATGCATGTAGATTTGTTCATGAGCCACAGCCAGAAAATACGCTGCAGTGTTCTCAAAAGACGACGCGTAAAACGCAGTCGGTCGTTCTGACTGCATGAAAGCACCAATAGCTTTCGAGAGCTCCTCAATGGCACCTATCGGGTTCGCATAGCCCCCGAAAGCGCGTGCCTGGTTGCTGCCCGCAGTCGTCAATATGCCGGCGACTCGAGGATCCTGCGACGCATCCTCGAGCGCTCGCGTGAGCTGGAATAAGGAAACCGGCGTTGGCGCAGAGTACGCTGAGAACGGAAGACGTTCCCAGAGGCGACGCCAGTTGGCAACGTCACCCAACGGCTCCTCCTCTGAGACCAGGACACTATCCAGAGGTATTTCAAGAATGACGGACCCTGGACGGTCACCGACGAGCGTCCGGAGTCTTTGTTCAGCACGAACCGTCGCCAGGACACTCAGACCGACTGCCGACAGACCGACGAGCGCTAGAGTGTTCCGCACAGTGCGCGAAAAGCGACCCAACCAGCCAACAGAACCAGCTGCGGCCTTGCCTAAAACCATTAGATTTGTGATCGGTAGAGCTCTGTTCGCTCGGTCTGGCAAGTCGAAAGAACGAAGGCAACCAGTGGCGCAAAAGCTGCATGAGCCATGAACCCCTTGCGTCAACAACGATATCCGTAGTCGCAGGGGCGCATCGTTGTTGTGCTTGACGCTTATCGCGGTTGCGTCTCTGAAGAGCAGCGCTTGAAGGAGTGCTGGAGCACTATCAAGCCGCTGAAGCACCAAAAAGTGGATTCTGAGCACTGTTAGCTGCTTGCTTTGTAGTTGATCGTTTGGGAAGGCTCTAGGTGTTGAGAGGCGCACTGAGAGGGCTTCAGTGCTCTGCTCAAAGGTAGGCTTTGGTGTTCGGTACCTCTTCGGCCGTGACCTTTCAACCCGATTGGTGTTTGTTGGCGTAATAGTTTTAAATTGGAATCGGAGTTTTCCTGGATTAACCGAGTCAGTGCCACTGGTCGGAGACGCGAGCGATTATTATACAGGAGCCTTCGAATCGCTCTCTCAAGGCTATCGTGCTCCGCTGAAGCAACTGTCTGTTTTGACGCTTTTTTTGAGACTGTACTGCTCTCGTCCGAGTGAAAGGTGCCGACTGTTCGTTTTTGACTGCCCCTTGGTTTGTGGGGGCCCTCTCCCACGGTTTGAGGAACAGCGGTCTTGAGTGCTGTCCCGCACAAAGTTTGGCCCAGCTTTTACTTGGTAGCTTCTTCCGGTCCGCTTGTTCGCAGCCGCTGTGAGCAAGGCCTCTGCAATCGGGCGCTTTGTTTATTTCGACATAGATGGAGGACGAAAAGCGAACGTCATCTGTGTATCCTCTGGAGCTCGTCGACGCCGCTGTTGGAACTCGAGTCTGGATCATTCTTCGGAGTGCACGTGAGTTCTGTGGCCTCTTGCAGGGATTCGACGAGTACGTGAACCTCTTTCTAGAGGATGTCGACGAATACACGTATACAGACGAAGGCGTCGAAATCCAGCATATAGATCAAATGTTCTTGAACGGTAGCCAGATCTGTGTTTTGGCTGCTGCTCCTACGCCGAGTGGCCCCGGGCAACTGGGCAGTGGCTACGTACCGTAAACGCGTTCCGATGAGTCTGCAGCGATCTCGTGACACTATGAGTAAACTTGTTTGCACCTGTTCGAACAAGACGCCGAGGTCATTGCGAGACAGGATGCAGTATTCACCACGCAGTGCATGTGCAGTTCCATTCGATGCCACGGGAGCGCTCAACGGGAGAGTACGGCACTCGTCGCCTATGATCGCCGTCGCCGAGGATGCACCCGTGAGGATAGCGACCCGCTGCATGAAGATATTTTCGATCGAGACTCCTCCATGAATGCACAGTTCCTTCATGCCGATGGATTTGACGACTGAATGGTGAGCCAGACCCAGCTCATTGGTGCATTCTGAAAGACACGTCGCAGAGCTTGAGGGATGGCCTGCTTCGAGACCGACCATATCCTTTGTTGTGAGATGGATAGATGAACATGTTCGTGATTTCCGAGACTCGCGACCGAGTTATGTTCTGGGCCGTTGGGCTCATATTTTTCCGTCTTGTGGATGACGCCAATAAAAATGACGTCGGAGCCACCTGTGAATCGCGAAGCCGAACCTCCGAGTACTACAGGCGACTGAGCATGGTTGATTACTCGCTGATGAGTGCCGATGCAGTAAGCTGCGTACCGACAATTCCATGGGACAGGACGGACGCGAGCACGCCTGGAGGCTCCGCGGCCCTTCGTTCGGACAGAGAGCCTGACGGCCAAGTGCTTCGGAGAAACACGGAGGACCATGCAGACAGAGACTTTATCAGGTTGACCTAACCGATAGTGAGTGGAGCATGGCTCGAATCTGCATGACAAAGCGTCTTGCGCTGCAAAAAATGCGATGAAAATATTTGTGAGGCTGCAAGGTTGCGAGTTCGGGCACAGACAACAACACGCCAACGCTCAACATGCATGCGGCGATTTCAGCTTGCATGCGGACGACACGTCTCGCTGTTGTGGCTAGCAACGGTACGATCTCTCCAGCATGGAGCAGAAGCTTTGCGTATGCGTGCTGGGACTCGGCGAAATGGGCAAAATCCATGCAGAGTCGCTGAGACGTCTTGGCGGTGTTGAGCTAGCGCTAGCTTCGAAGCGTTCAAAAAGTCTGCAGGAGCTCGGGGTTCGGCTGTACGTTCCCGAACAGCTGCGGTTCTCGTCGTACGAGGAAGCGATAGCATCGCCACTGGTGCACGCTGTGGTTGTCGCGACAGCTCCTTCAGAGCATACGCAGCAAATTATCGCTGCATCAAGAGCGGGTAAGCACATTTTCTGCGAAAAACCGCTCGGTCTCTCCGTGGAGAGCGCACAAGAAGCGCTAAGCTGTCTGGAGCGGGTTCAAGCAGAGCGCGAGGAGTCGGAACGAAAGATTTTCATGATTGGATTTATGCGACGTTTTGATCCGGCGTATGTCCGCGGTAAGGAGCTCGTAGAATCGGGAGTTCTTGGTCAACCGACTGTTCTAAAGTGCACCTCCGGCGATGCGGAGTACCCCGCTAAATATCAGCGAGATGTGGGTTACAATTCCTTACTGCTCGATCTCGCCGTTCATGATATCGACCTAGCTCGCTGGCTTCTCGCAGCGGAGGTGCATCGGGTCCACGTTGTGTGTCGATCGCTCGTGTATCCACAACTAGCTGAACTCGGCGACGCTGATAACGCTATCGTCACATTCGAGATGGATAACGGTACCGTCGCCTCAGCACATTTCTGCCGGGCTTTCGGTTACGGTTATAATGTAACGAGTGAATTGGTCTGCCAGCGTGGAACGGTTTTTCTCGGTGAACTGAGGCGTGCCGGTGATGCAGTGCGGGTTGCGAACACAGCCGGAGCCTTGTCAGAGCGCATCGCTCCAGTGTTTGCGGAACGTTTTGAGCTGGCGTTCCAGCGAGAGATGGAGGTATTTGCTCAAGCCATACGAGCAGGTGTCTTGCCGACAGGCGCGCCTGGTGCCCTGGACGGTCTCCAAGCGACGCGAGTCGCTGAAGCGCTCGTGCGTTCATGGCAGACTGGTTTACCGCAACTCGTTCTTTGATGGCCTCATCCGCGTGTATTTTCCTTTCATTCGTGCATATCCACCGTTGTGCTTGGAGCAAGTTTACTGGATAGAATGCACAGCCTCCAAATTTGACGCTATCAAGCAGTCTCGAAAGATTCATAGCGACTTATTTTGCAGCCTCTGCCAGCGTCGCCACCTGTAGTGACTGCGCCAGAGGCAGTCGGAAAGGTGAGATTCGCACGGAACGCCTATATTCAGATGCGTACAATGGTTCGAGCTAAAGCAACGAAATAGGCATCCTCCAGATGATGAAGGAGCGCTTCGTTATTGAAAATGCTTTCGAACGCTCGCTGTTCCAAACGAATCAGATCCTCTAGGGAAGACCACCGCTCTTTGAGTGGGTCCTTGCCAGAGCTCTGGCCCTCAATCCAGAGTTTGCCGTCAGCGTTCACCAAGACAGTCGAGCCAATGTGATGGTAATCGAAGCTCAGGGTCCGCGGCAGCCGTGCAACTACATCCGCATCGTTCACCACACGATAAGCGTCAGGAACGAGCTCGTTGAAAGTACGCGCAAAGACTGCATTGCCCACACGAGGCGACCCGAAGTTATACATACGTATACGCACCCCCTTGCCTGTGCCTTGACTCGTACGTATACCGCGCTCTTCAAGGACACGCGTGATATCCAGCGCAGCCAGTGTGGCGAGTGCTGCCCCTAAAGAGTGTCCCGTGAAAAAAAGCTCCAATCCTTCCATAGACAGCGTGCCTTCTTCACGGCATTTCTCCACAAAATGGAGTGCAACACGACGAACAGTGTCTCGGATTGAACGGAATGCCTCGGCAAAACCAGCGTGCACTCGCGCACCCTCGACTCGACTTTCTTCGGAAAAATCGACCTGGTTGAGCTTCGCATCGGTGATAAAGTCTCGCCACGACATTTGTACCGTGCCACGGAAGGCGAACACGAGCCGTCGATTCGGCTCTACAGAAGGCGAGCGCCAGATGTAGAACTCGGTATCGGTGCCTACGTGTTTCACAAACATGAGTCTTTCCGTATCTTTGTAGCAGGTTATTTCGTCTGTGACCCGCCGCTGAAGCTCGTCCCATTCGCGCAACTCCCCTGGCGGAATGTCGGACTCTCGGATGAGCTGCTCCACCGATTCTGCAACTTGAGCTGCATTTGCTCGTCGTTGCACCTGCAGCACAGCTTGGTCGAAAGCGTTCTGAGCAGCATCCGTCCAACGTCGAGTCGCTTGTTGCGCGAATCCCATTAGCGACGCCTCCGAAGAAGTAATCTGGGAAGGATTTCCAGCAGCACCAACAGCTATGGTATCATTCGATCGAAACGGCACAAAGCGTGATCCGGGTACACCGGTCACTTTGACGGCACGGCGTTCCGTTTGAAACAGGTTTTTGCGTTCGATTATGATGGCGTTATCTTCCTCATGATTGCGGATATAGAAGCTATACTCTTCGTGCTCTCGTGCTGACTCCTCCGGCGGATACTCCAATGACCAGTTACGGCCAGTCTGACCGGAGAGGACGCCTTGGAAACATTCCCGAACAAAGTCCAACGATAGGTAGACTGTTTGAAGGTCACCGAAAACGCAACGTTTCCCTTCGTACGGCTTCGGATCCCGGTACGCATCGAAACTGAAACCCGCCATGAGCAACGCAATCTGTGGATCAAAAGGTAACGTGCGCCCACGTAATGGCTCGACAATATAGGTCGACTCGGCAATGCCAACCGAGGCAGTCATCTGCGCAAGCTTCGTGCGGGTAAAACGATCGTACTGCGAACGCATCGATTCGAGCATTCGCTGGGCCTCGGCAACCACCGGCGCTAGTGTATTTGAAAGATCCGGCTTTGCATCGTCAAACTGTCGTCGAAGGTTCTGAAGCGCTTGCTCGGCTGAGCGCATGCGCGAAGGCAGCTCCACATCGCCAGTGCTGGTTGCGACCAACGAACGCACGGCATCGTTCAGATCGCGCATTGCCCGAGCCGTCTCATCAGGCAATCGATCCCGGAGAAATCTCGTTGTCTGACGGGCCCAGCGCTGGATGTCATCGCGCGTCTGTTCGAGACGAGATTGCGCATCATCAGCCAGGTCTGTGAGCATGGCGCCGAGATCGGTCCTCCTGTCGCCGCTGGACGAAACGAGGCGATCAACCAACTCGCCCGCGTTTTTCAGCATCACAGTGATCGAGTCGCCGTCTGAACTCGAACTGCTTGGACGTTCTGTGTCGCCTGCGAGATGATCTCGTAGAGACGACAACGCCTCGGACCACTGCGCAGGGAGTTCGGCTTGCAAACGACGCGACGTCTCTTGGCGTCTTCGAGAAATGATGCGATTCCATGAGGATCGAATCTGTTTTAGAAGCTTTTCTATCTTTTGTTGCAAGTTCTTCTCCGGCTCCGAGGGCTGCGGACTCGGTGAAGCCGGTGACAAGGGCAAGTACGAACATACAAGCGAACTGGAGCGTGCGCTCAACCGTTTCTTGGCCGACGGTCGTCCCCGGACTTTACGTTTGCACCATCCAACGTTCTCTTCCTTTTCCAAAAACCCACAGCGCTGACGTTGAACTTGAACTGGTACGGAAGGAATAAACCCGACTCGCGTCCCCAGGTGCATAGCACTCGAACGGAGGCAACGTTCACTGAAAATCTCGCACGAGCAAGAGATGCGCCGAGGCCAATCCGTCGCGGGATCATGGCGTCTTGGCGAACGAACCATGCTGCAGCCGAACGGGGCCTCGATACGCTACGTAACACGAGCCCCGCATCCGTCGCCACGCTCGGCCTCGCTCAGGGTCGCAGCATCCCTCTCTCGCCCGAGGCACTGGCTGTGGGCCATTCCAGAGCGCGGCCGCTGGCTCTACATGGATCCGCGCCTCCAAGCGCGATCGATGCGCCGCCCATGCGAGACGCCGGTTTGCATCGCGAGCGTCATCAGCGGCGCCGCGTTGCAGGCACCCGACGCCCCACCAGCGCGCGATGATCGCTTTATATACGGTTTCGATGCCCTAGTTGTACATTCGAGCATGAACAGCGTTCGCCTTGCGCACGATGGTCGGGGGTGCGTCCAATTGTCTCGCTCGCCGGATCAACTTCCTATCGGGGCTAGCGATGGGCGCGCAGGGCGGACGGAGCACGGAAACACGACGGCGTGGCCGAGTGGTCCAAGGCGTTGGAGTAAGGTTCCAATGGGCGACAGCCCACGCGCGTTCGAATCGCGTCGCCGTCAGCACTTTTTTGGGTAAAGATGCACTTTAGGGAGACACGTAGGAGAGCAGTGCAGCGGCCAGCGGGTTTCGTTTCCCTGACTCTTGGGCGCAGTGCCTGCACCGGGTTGAATGACGACCCCTGCATCCGCCCTTTCTCGTCAGCGCTCTCTTGGAGTCGCAATCGCGGCACTGTGGCGCACTTGCTCGGTTTTCAGCTTGGTCGTCAGAGCCCCACAACGTTAGGTCTGCGAGCGACGCGGCTGGGGCGTCGAGCTTGGCGGCCGAGCATCCTGGGTTTGTCGCTCTCGAACGGCCCCGTGCCAACGTCACTGTTGATTTTCATTACGGGCGGGACGCGCGGTCTCGGCTGGGCGCTCGCGAGAGAGTTCGTGGAACGCGGGCACCGGGTCGCGGTATGCGGCCGAAATGTGACTGGGATCGAGCGAGCACGAAACGAGCTACCCAGCTCTTCGCTCTTCGCCCAGTGTTGTGACGTATCGGATGCAGTCGCGCTGGAGTCGTTCGCATCAGCTGCCTGCGCGCACTTCGAAGCCGAAGCAATGCATCTATGGATTAACAACGCTGGTTCAGTTGCCCAACGAGGTCGTATGATCGATCTGCCGCCAGCGGCACTCCGCGAAGTGATCGAAACGAATCTTCTCGGTACGATGCTGGGATGTCGCACTGCTGCACGATGCATGATACGATCAGGGGATGTGCACGGACACATCTTCAACGTTGACGGGGCTGGCGTTTTTGGCAACGGTACACCGTACTTTGCTGCTTATGGAGCGACGAAGCGGGTGATGCCCCAGCTCATGCGCTCCCTAAATCGGGAATTTGCGAGTTTGAACGTGTCGGTGCACACATTCTCTCCGGGTATGATTCTCACGGACCTGCTGCTCCGGGACTCCACTGCCCAAATGCGACGGTTTTTTAACTTGTTAGCAGAACGCCCGGAAACTGTGGCCGCTTTCTTGGCACCCCGGTTGGTTCGCGTGGCTCAAACGACGCCGCCGCTTCGTGGAACCTACATTCGGTACAAAACTTTGCCGGCAGCGTTTGGAAACATAGCGTGGAATGCGCTCTGGCCTGGGCGCCGCTACCGCTTTTTCGACCGAAATGGGAATCCCGTCAAGCCAACTTGATCGGAGACCATCGATACGAGACGAAGCTACCGGATCGCGATGTCGTGCCTTGAACTCTCCGAGAGATTCTCCGCTCCAGGTCTAGAAGACCAATTTACGGAGAACAAAGTCTGAATGAGAAGGGCGAAGACGAGGGTTTTTTTCAATCGTGCAAGTCGCACTCGATTATCATTGGGGAAATAAAAGCCTCTTCATGAAAAGTTCGATCGTGTTTCATGTAGGAAAAAACGTCATAGCTCGGGGTGACTCGAACCGCTCGGCTTCGATTCCGAGCAGTCCGTCATCTGGAGTGCACTCGTGCAGCCCGCCCGCGTCAAGCTCGGAGAGCTGGGGCAGCGATAAATCAATCCAGCAATGCAGATGGTTCTGCGGAATCCAGGAGAAATCCTGTGACCTTTCCACACGTCAACCTACATTGACCACCTTGTGAACAAAGCAGGTGCCCTGCACGGATCCCCATACAGCACGATGACGCATCCGAACGTCGATTTCGGACAAGAGAGAAACAGAATTGGCGCACTGATCCGATTGGGGATGCATAGAGGCCAGAAAATCGCAGCTGCGGCTTCCTCAAGGCCTCGCTTTGACATGCTTATTTCAAATATAGAGCGCCTCGCCGTGGTGGAAAATGGAGCAGTAAGGCTTGGCCTGAATCTTCCGCTACCAGTACAACTTCATGAACATGCATCATCGGACAGACGACATGCGGTGCTCTTACGTTCCCCGCTATGCAATGCCGAGGACCTCTGGAACGTTAGATTCATGGCGCGGAGCGATCGGAGTGATTCTCGTCTCGCGGTTTCCTCACGTTACCATGCGTTTCACACTACCGCTCCGATGAAAGATTCCAGCAACTGTATCGCGCATGGGTCGCAAGAACTGGGCTGCGCCTGCATGAACAAGCACATAATTCGCTTCTCCAATCGCTCGCCTAGTCATCATCATGAAGACATATGCCAAAGCTGGTGTCGGACAACCATCGCTAGAGGTGCGCTCCGATCCGCATACCTGGCTCGCCAGTGCACCTCTCAAGCCTGCACCAGCATTGGCATCGAGCGACCTAAACAGTCGACACCGAGCACTCACGGAAACGACCAGAACTCCAGGCCTTGGCCATGAGCATGGGCGAGAATAGGCTCGCCACAGGATAGCGCTCTCGACAGATGCGTGCACAGCGACGCAGCGAAGAATACCAGTCAAGGTGATATCTGTCTATGGATACTCACCCGTCGATACGACGATCGACCCCGACAGGATGCTGTCGCGCACCGATTTTCACGCCAAAACGGCTGGCGACACGCGCGTGCTCGTCGTCCGCGGCGTCGCTGCATTCGCACGGAAGGCGACGCGCACGACGCATCGAGTTGTGCGTCACCGGATCCAACGTAAGGCGGCAGCGAGACGGAAGGTGTGTCCTGGGACGGGCGAATGAGCCAAAAACCCCAATATACGGCGGAAGAAGTTTCGAAACACGTAGACAAGAACTCTTGTTGGCTGATCATTCAAGGGAAAGTTTATGCAGTGGAGAAGTTTTTGAACGAGCATCCCGGAGGGGAGGACGTTCTCCTCGAGACGGCTGGTAGGGACGCGACGCGCGAGTTCGAGGATGTCGGTCACTCCAAGTCTGCGCGAGAGCAGCTGCTGGAGTTCCACATAGGAGACTTGCGAGAGCTCACAAGCGGAGGAGATTGCAGCAAAACGAACAGCAGACGTGAACGCCAGCGTGCTGGTCGGTCGGCAGGCGGGGACTGAAGTCAACGGTTCAGCGAAGGAGAGGGTTTTTGCAGGTGGCGCGTTCGGAGCGGAGCCAGACTCCCACGGTACAGGTGTGTGGACGATGCTGAAGCGATTTTTGGTGCCAGTATGTGTTGCCGTGTTGGTGTACCTTGTCCGACAGTACACAAAACGAGTGGGTAGCGATGACTAGGAGTGGTGTATTCGACTAGGACAGAGCGCCGCCCAGCACACGCACTTCGTCGCATTGGAACAAAAAGCGAAGCCGCGAGCATCTAGCTGATTAATCCAAAGCGTGGTCTTTTATGGTAAGGGATCCTGGTATCCACGGATAGCGAACGATTCCTCCCGTTTGTGTCGAGTTCGTATGTGTATGGATTCTGGGAAAGTTGTCTCGCGTCACCGCAGCCGATCGCGTGCGCCTGAACTCGTAGATTAAGAACCAAGACGAGGACGCTTCATGCGCCCAGCAGCTGTAAACGAACGTGAAAATGTTACGACAATGCGCTCGCACCGTTATTTAGTCTGCGTGATGCCCATGGCTCCGTTCCAAGTATCCAGACTTGAAGCTATGCTTACGCAGAGGCGGCGATTCGGTCAGACAATTTTTCGATAGCCTCAAAAGCGCTGGTGTTGCAAATGCAGCGCACGGTCGATGGGGATATCTTCAGACCTGGAAACGGTTAAGAGATTCAGATCTGGCGCCCATATAGCGACTGCGATCGTCTGGTAGCATGCAACCTGCACTGATATCGTGGCTCTCGGCACTATCGGAGGCCACATCGCTAACCCAAGCTTCATGAGCACACGGTTACTTGTCCGAGTACTGGTCCTATTGAGATAATAGGGACGCTGGGGTCGGTCTGGAAGCCAGCAAGCACGGCAAGATGCAGCGACCACTGCTCGACACAAAGGTGGCCTACGCGATGCGTCCCCAAGACCTGGTGTCCGCTTTGAACGAGTTCGGAGCGAGCACGCGTTCAGCGCCGCGCGCCCCATGCCATCAGATTCGTCAACCGTTCTGCTCAGAGGTCGGTAGCATTGATCAGCTTTACTGCGGCTGTATCAGTTGTTTTGTATAGGTCTCGAGTCGTCAGTCCGACATAGTCTCTGTGTTCATTCGAGAAAAAGGTGTGTTGAAGAGCGGATTAGCGCGTTTGGTGTCTCCAGAGTGAGCGTCAAACGTGAACATAACCTGTCCGGAGCCGGCGTTGCCTCGACGTGGAGCAGCCCGACGACGTGCGTCGAAAACTTCAACTCCACAGCCAGGCTACTGAACCAGGTTCCGACTTGATACTTGGCCACGAGTTTCTGCCTTTTCTGGAAGAGTCAAGACCATGTTTGGTTTGCAGCGCGTGCTCTGCGGAATCGCCTTCTCTTCTGGCGCGCTGGGAACGGCGTGGGCGCTTGCGAGTGCGCAGCCAGCACTTGCCGAGGAGGATCACTTGCCACCGCCAAAATATCCATGGTCTCATCGCGGACCCCTTTCCGCGTTTGATGCTGCTTCGATACGACGTGGATACCAAGTTTACAAAAACGTCTGCTCGTCGTGTCATTCGATGAACCGAGTCGCCTACCGCAACCTGGTCGGTGTGGCGTTCACTGAAGACGAAGCAAAGCAGTTGGCCGAAGAGATTGAAGTAGAAGACGGTCCAAACGACGAGGGTGAAATGTTTACGCGACCTGGTCGCCTATCAGACTACTTTCCAGCGCCGTACCCGAATGCGGAAGCGGCGCGCTACGCAAACAACGGGGCCCTGCCGCCTGATCTTTCGCTCATCACCAAAGCACGTCACGGAGGCGCAGATTATATCTTTGCGTTGTTGACTGGTTATCGCGACCCACCCGCTGGGGTGCATGTGCGTGAGGGCCTCTATTATAACCCTTACTTTCCGGGTCAGCAGATTGCGATGGCAAGGGCGCTCTACGACGATGGTGTCGAGTACGATGATGGAACCCCTGCCACAACGACCCAGATGGCGAAAGATGTGGCCATCTTCCTAAGCTGGGCAGCGGAGCCAGAGCACGACCAACGCAAGCTCATGGGTGTGGAAACCTTTGTATCACTCAGTATCCTTGCCGGGTTGATGCTCTATATGAAACGGTTCAAGTGGGCGCTCCTGAAATCTCGTCGACTCGAGTTCCGTGATATGTAAAAACATGACCAATGCCTAGGTGGTTGCAGAGCTTCCTCCGATACATGATTGGTTCGGACAGCGCGGGACTCGACCCTCGGACAACCTGAGGCCACCGGTCACGTCGAAAATGATACGGTCTAACGTCTCACCGAGCGGATCACGAAGAGCCGCTGTAAACTTGTGCGAGAGTCCCAGACGGAGCGCCTCCTCGCGAATATCTTCCATGATATCTGAAAACGTATCCGAGCGAAGCGCTTGCTTCAGCGCAGTGAAAGTGCTTGTGTGCTGGAAAATGACGGCGTGATGGTCAACACTCAAGATCGATGCGTCCACTTGAGTCGGTGCTCGCCCAGACGAGCCTGCTTGTGGCCACGGTGATTCCCGAGCATCGTTACTGATCGTCGGCTCAGTCAAGCTTGCTCTTGGCGCGAGCGCAGCCGGCAGTGAAGTTGCTACTCTGCCAGGGCGAGGTCGCATACGCGGAAACAGAGAGGCTGCAATGCTTTCCGGTTCGGGCATTCCAGTCGCAGAACAGGTCAGCGCAGTAAAGCTAGGTAGATGGAGAGGCCGCACACAGTCGAGCAGCATCTCAGCCAAAACTCGTACACAGGCCGCTCGCAAGGCCCGTGACTGATAGCACGCTGCAGCGAATAAAAGACCGAAAACGTTTTCTCGATCAATTTCCATAGCGGATGCTGCAGATTGTTTTACATGGGGATATCCCAGCAGATCGGCAGCTGCAATGACCTCGACCAGCAACTCGTTTGGGTCCGGTCGATCGGTGCCACGTTTGTCCATGCATGCTGCCGCACAGACGCCGGACACGGCTCGTTCGTACCAATCTCGAGGCAGATTCGAACAATACATGTGATGCAAGACGCACTCAAATGCAAACGGCGAGATATCCGATGGCACGCGCACCATACAGCTGGAATCGAGGCGATTTCCGTAGAAACTCCGAAGCGCCCGAAAATATTCCGAGCGTCGCAGGAATATCCAGTGAGCAGGGAATACAATTGGCGCATACTCCTCACCACCGGTGCGGGAGGCATACTCGAGTCGGACGTGGACGTCGACGAATGACATGCCTCCGGGGCGCGAAAGGTAACGCTCGAGGTCCTGCTCCAAATGGCGGACGCGCGAGGCACCAAAAAGTCGGATATGCAAGTCCTCCAGACGCTGGTGGGTGATGGCCTCGTACTTGCGCTCACGTTTCCGCATAAGCCACTGCCGTTGCCGCTCAACCTCATGCTCGAGCTCGCCCAGCTGAAAGCGACGAACCAGTCCAACAAACTCGCTGGCATGCCGAAAACGCACCGAGACAGTCGATGTATAAAGATAGCGGATGAATGCTTCAAAAGCATCTGGATCCGTATGTCGGACTCGAAGGACTTTGCTGGATGAGATCCGTTCCTGCAGGATTTTCTCGAAGAGATGACAGCGTGCAGCAAGAACGACCCGATGTGCCCAGAGACAGCGCGTCTTGGTGAGCCGAAAACCAATGTCTGCGTCAGGATCGGCAACAACAGCAGCAGCATGGTCAGTATTGCTATCTAGTGCGCTGCGCAGGTGCTCGGTTAGCGCGTCCGTGTAACGCGGCAGTGTTTGCTCCCTGTACTGCAGTAGTAGACGCTTGATCTCCGGAGTCAAGGCTGCATAGAGAACGCGCTCGCCGACGAACGTTTTCGGATCGAGCACCGCACCGGCTTCGAGAAGAAACCGAAGTACTGGCGCATTTCCGGTCAACGCACAGTAGTAAACAGGAGTTGCGTCGTGTTCGTCTACAGCGTTTACGTCTGCACCTCGCTCCACTAGGGCCCGCACCTTCGCCAAGTTACCTGGCGTTCGACACCAGATATGTAACGGGAGTCCATCGATAGTCAACGTTCTCTCGTCGACAACAAAGGCTTCCTCGTCCGCAGTGCTCGGCGTCCGCTCTCGGTCGGCATCTGCTCGGGACATGCATGTTCAAAAGCGCCTCGCGAAGGCTTTGCTCACGAGCAACACGTTGGATCCAGAGCGTGGCCAAACGGCCTACTCTTGTCAAGGCACCAGATAGCTGTTATCCCGAACGAGCAGAAACTCGTGTCCTGTACACGCGAGCTGAGCAAAGCAAGCGCAACGTCGGGACGCGATTGCAGAGGCCGGATCGAAATAGGGACGGTTGGCAGCGGCACGACCCACCCGAGTGCTTTGTCATCAAAATGTACCTCTGGGCCTTGGATGCAGTCATTCATCACGGGTTTGCAGGACTTGATGATGAAGGATAACAAGATGCTTTGTATGGGGAGCTTGGCGATGCACGAGGGAACACCCCTGCGAGAATCCCTCACAGTACGTCGCTCTCTCTGCATCATCCACCGCACCCAAATGTCAACCGTGTACGTCCGGGCGCTATCGCTGTTGTCGGGGCAGGAATCGCCAACGGCCCGCATCAGGATGTGTGTAGGCCCAACGCGAAGTGAAACCGCTCCCGAACCCAGGCCTCCGAGTGTGCCGATTCATCCTCTCGGTCGATACGACGACGCTTCTAGTCGAATTGATGATTCTCGTGGCTGGGTGAAACCACGATGCCAAGAGCCGCGACTTGGTTTCGTGCTCGTCGCGGCATCGCTGTGGAGCCCACCAAGGCCGCGTTGCATTCTATCGCTCTGCGGAAGTCGCCAATGCACGCGACTGGCGCTCTGCTTTCGAAAAGTTCTAAATCGCGACGATTCGTGTAAGCTAACAAGGTCCAAAATTCAATGTTTCGCACGGCATTATACTGACCCGGTTCTTGCACAGCATCCTTTCGAGCATGCGGCTGCAACTAGAACCAGATGCAAGCGCGAAGCACGTCTCCTGGGCTTGAGTCTGCATCCAGCGCGCCGAAATATTCGGCCCGTCCCGATCCATTCGCACCGTGTTACAAAGTTATCAAGCAGTCAGAAGCCGAGATGAACACACTCGAACAAGCTCAACCAGAGGAGTGAGCAGAGGTGCGCATTATTGTTCGAGCTCGCGCTCAAGTCGGCGAACGCGCATCAGTTCGTCGAGTCGAGCAGCCCACCCCAGCCATCACCAGCGTGAACCGTCGCCAACAAATCCCCTCGATGGCTAGAACTGTCGCCGCAGCTGATCGTGTCCACCGATAGCGCCCCAGAAAACCGCACTGATTCGGGCAGGGACACGAACGTAGACGACCGTGGCGACAGGCACACCGTTGCCCATTCGCCTCTTCCCATCTCAGCGATCGAAACACTAGAACCTGCATTCACCCCCGAAAACGCTCCCTAACGCAACCATCGAATCGCATAAATTAGTGATATTTGCGGACAGGTTGCCCATGATAGCCAGTGCGGCCTCATCGACCCGCCCTCATCGACCCGCCCTCATCGACAGATTGTATCGCCTGCGTCACTCCGGCGTGCCGATCGTTGTCTCTCGTGCACGCATGCATCGGCTAGCGATCTTGCAGTCCGCGAATGCGGCCTGTCAGGGGCCCGTATAGCGCGCACGGACACGCACGCAAACGACAACAACGACCGGCAGCGCTCAGGGATGGATGATGATCGAGGACATGGGGCCGCGGCCGCCTTCCCCAGACGCTTTCCGGCGTTGCGGGCTCGCCACCCACAGGGCAGGTGTCGCCGCCACCCCGTCTCTCGTCATGGAGAGCGCGCCGTGCACCCGGCATTCGGCGTCCGAACCGCGATGATCGCCAGCGGGCGCAGCCAATGGGCGCGGGTCCCCTTGCGCTGGTGCCCAGTGCGGCCACGAGCACCGACTGGTGTGCCGCTGTACGCTCACGAGGGACAGGTCTCAGCATTGTCAAAGACTTGCACTTATCCGAGCATATGAAGATGCTTAAATGCTTTTCAGATGTCAGTAATAAGGGTTGTGACCTGGATGACGCTTTGAAGCTTCCGGTGACGGTGTCTGGTGTTTTTCAGGGGGATTCGCGGGGACTTGGCGGCCCTCGCTCAGGGGCGGCTGGCTTTGTGCCGGGCACGGTTCGATGGCCGAGGGGCGAACATACCTATCTGCCAATGACAAGTCTCCGTTTGCGCTATAGGCCAGTATTATGGCGGAGTTCCAGTCACTCTAAATCGAGCGGTGTATATCGGCTGGAGAGCGAGCGTCTGCACGTGCGCGAGAGGCGGCGAGCGCAGCACTGGCATCGCACGCCCAGTGCGACGGTCGTATTAGGACCACCTGCTGAGCAAAGAGGCGCTTCATCTGGCCCTGTTCAGAATGAACGGTTTCAAGTGCCAAGAGCTGCGTCGACGGAAGCAGGTGACTCGCTGCTCAAGGCCCGGGTAGCCGACCGCGAGGCCTGTGTTGCCGCCATCATAGGGCCAGGGTCTGTGCCTGCCGGCGGAGTTTGGACCGACGCAACGTCGCGGCGCGAGGCTGTGACAGTTCCACTTGGCTGCACTGTGCGCGAATGCAAGAACCTTCTCTGGCAGATACACAGAGCGTGCAGCGCTGTGGCGGAGGCAGATGCCTCGACGAGCAACGGCAGCGACAGCGGCACGAACGCCCCTGTTTCCTCGTGTGTACAACTCTCCGTGACAGCTTCGATGCAGGCCCAGAACGAAAGCGCTCCGGGCCTGGACGGGCTCTATGTGTTGGATCCATGTACATCGGGGCTGGTGGGGTTTCTCTCCCTCGAGGATCTTCTCTTTGCCGGTGATGATGAGCAAAAAATTGATCATTTTGTGCGCCCGTGCCCGACCGTGCTCACTGTCGACGAGGAGTTCGAGGCAGCTGTACGTCGCTTGCGCAATGCTGGGGCACTGACAGCCCCTGTTGTTGACTCTGAGCTGCGACTTGTTGGTCTCATCACGGCTGCAGATATCATACGAGAGATGGAACTCGAGGCCACTGACGATATACTTCGGTTTGGGGGAGTTGAATCGCCTTTACAAACGAATGACATCGAATCGTATTTTAAGACGAGCACGCGATCTTTTGTGATTGGGCGATCGGCCTGGTTGGTTGCCCTTCTTCTGCTCCAGTCGGTCAGTTCTATTGTGCTGGGTCATTATTCGTCGCTCATCGAGCGACATGTTGTCCTTGCTCTATTTCTGACGATGATGGTTGGCGCAGGCGGCAATGCCGGTAACCAGTCGAGCGCGCTGGTCATTCGAGGACTTGCTACCGGAGAGATCAACGCCTCTAATGCTGGTCGAGTGCTTTGGAGAGAGCTCGTCGTTGGATGCACGATCGCCACTGTCTTGGCCGCAGTTGGCTTCGTGCGTGTATCCATGAGCGGTGGTGACATTCTGGCGAGTGTAACTGTTTCAGCTTCGCTTTGGATAACTGTATTCATGGCGGTGCTCACGGGTACCATCGCACCGCTGGTACTGGCGCGGTTAGGTCTCGATCCGTGCCATTGTGCGAGCCCGCTGTTGAGCACCCTCACGGACATTGGAGGTGTGCTCGCGCTCTGTCTTGTAGCCTCGATTATCCTCGGCGGCTTGTAAGTTTGAGGGCTCCTTTCGATCTCGCGATAACATGAAGAAGTGCACGCGCTCAGTTCGTGACCCGGATCTGGATGCAGGCAGGTTCCACACGGCTAGGACTGCGGATGCAGGATGTAAGGTAGCGAACGAACGGATCGCGCGCTTCTCCTCCGAATCGGGTGCAAATTTCCCGGGCACTGCATCCGCCGACACAGAAACAAGTCAAGCTTCAGGTTTCCAGGCATCACCGAAAATGATCAAACGTTACGAATTCGTGGCGGAAGCGGATGATGCCTCGATGGCAACAGTGGAAAGCTTGCCCCCGGACAGAACCGCGGGCTGTGACTGTGTGTTCTGCCGGCTAGGCGGATCCAAAACTTGTTGACGTTGATGGAAAACACTTGTGTCACGCATGATGTTGGCCATGGTGAGCACCGACTCGACACAGAAGAGGACAAAAATGCTCGCATGGTCGTCGCCGTCTCGCCGAGAGATGATCGGGCGAGCGGATACCTTCCACTGAGAAGATACGAACGATTCAACCCGCAGCGGGGTTACTCTCTCTTGATTTGCGGCTTGACCGTTGCAACCACCGCCGCTTGTAGCTCGCGTACAGCGGCGCACAGCCCATGTCGGCGAATACAGCATATAGTATGGATCTACGCAAAACCTCCCTCTGTGTGCTCGTTTCCGAAGCTCGATGAAGAATCGCTGCCGTCAATTCCGAGAGAGTTTGGCGTGAACGCTTTGGAAATTGAACGCCCTTCATTGAGCACTTTCACTTACACCAAGTCTCCTGACTAGATCGATACGCTGCACCGCGAATGCATGATTTCAGGCGCAGATCTAGACAAGTTCGCGGCTCTGGTGCCCCGCTCGAGCACCAAACGAGTGTGCAACGGAATTCAAGCCCGATCAGTTTTTGAGCACTGCTGCTTCGCGTTCGCGCCGACACCGGCCTTGCGCCCCAACGCATGCATGACACCACGCATTGCTGGGCCTCGCCTTCACTTTGGAGACGATTGCACTCGCCTCTATGAAGGCGCATTGAACAGAATAAACTGATTTCATCCACTCAAAAACTGCAAGGATAACCCGACGAAAGCACCGACATGCCGAGCGCCAGGTATCGCCCCCGAAAGATTGCCCCCTTGATCAGACTATAGTTCAGACGCCAGCACCGAATGGCGTGCACGCCAGGCGGCCAGCGCCCAGATATACCGCGGCCGCGAACACTGGCGGATCAAGCGGTCATGCAATCCCGTGTTCCGATGGCGGCGAACGGAGCGCTGGGGACACGAGCCCGCGTGCGGGACTCAGGACGAATCGCGAACACTTGGACGCTGACTGATTCGCGCGGCCTCCGCGCACGCTGCAAAACGCGGATCGAATGCATGGCGGAGGCCGCGGTCGACGAGACCCCGCCGCGCCAGCGCATCCTGCGTCCCAGATCCATGGCGGCCATCGAGCGATGGGTGGCGCACGCGCACCCGTGTCGCCGGCACCCAGAGGCTTCCGTTTGCTTCCGGGTGCTTGGCGAAACGCCACGCGTCGATCGCGATCGGCGGGTATGGCACTACTTGCCTCCTATTTGGCCAAGGGCGTCGGTTGTTGTTTCGAAGACATTGGCGTTTACGTGTTCGCGTGCACATCGTTTCCAAGGAAGTCTGTCATAGCGAAGTTTGCTACGGTGCTATATTGTGCCTTTGCTCCTGAGCGGAACAAGAGACAACTCGCTGAAGGAAAACGTTTTGAGGATCACGAATCGATCACGACATCCGAATAGTTCACGAGTGATTGCATCGAATCATGTCGAAAGCGAAGGCGATTGGTATCGACTTGGGCACGACGTACTCGTGCGTTGCCGTCATGGAGGGCAACAAAGTTGAAATTATTGCGAATGAGCAGGGTAACCGCACGACGCCATCCTATGTTGCGTTTACGGAAACGGAGCGACTCATCGGTGATGCGGCGAAGAACCAGGTAGCGCTGAACCCTGAGAACACCGTCTTTGACGCGAAGCGCCTGATTGGGCGCAAGTTTTCAGACCCGAGTGTTCAGGAGGATATGAAGCACTGGCCGTTCAAGGTGACCCAGGGTCCCGGCGACAAGCCACTGATTCAGGTTGTTGCACACGGGGATGTGAAGCGGTTCTCTCCGGAGGAGATCAGTGCCATGGTGCTCACGAAAATGAAGGATATTGCAGAAGCGTATTTGGGCACGAAGGTGACGGACGCGGTCGTTACTGTGCCGGCGTATTTTAACGACTCGCAACGCCAGGCGACGAAGGACGCTGGTACGATCGCGGGACTGAACGTGCTTCGTATCATCAATGAGCCGACAGCTGCAGCTATTGCATACGGTATTGATAAGAAGACCAGCGACAGCAAAGAGCGCAATGTGTTGATTTATGATCTGGGCGGCGGCACATTTGATGTGAGCTTGCTCAGCGTCGATTCGGGTATTTTCGAGGTGCGTGCCGTTGCGGGTAACTCGCATCTGGGTGGCGAGGACTTTGATTCGCGAATGGTGGAGTACTTTGTGAAGGAGTTCAAGCGCAAGTATAAGGAAGACATCACCGGTAACAACCGGGCCATGCGGCGATTGCGCACGGCATGTGAGCGGGCGAAACGGACCCTCTCGTCGGCCACGCAGGCAACCATAGAGATTGACTCGCTTTTTAACGGCATCGACTTTTACAGCACGATCACGAGGGCCAAGTTCGAAGAACTCTGCGGTGACCTTTTCCGCAGCACATTGGATCCGGTCGAGAGAGTTCTCAAGGACGCCAGCTTATCGAAGAGCCAAGTCGACGACATTGTGCTGGTCGGCGGCTCAACGCGTATCCCCAAGATCCAGCAATTGCTGAGCCAATTCTTCAATGGGAAAGAGCTCTGCAAATCGATTAATCCGGATGAGGCAGTGGCCTATGGCGCGGCCGTCCAGGCTGCGATTCTGTCGGGACACGAGTCTGAGACCACCAAGGACATTCTTCTGCTGGACGTGACCCCGCTTTCACTCGGCATCGAAACTGCTGGTGGAGTCATGACGGTTTTGATCCCACGTAACAGCACGATCCCGACCAAGAAGAGTCAGATTTTCACAACCTACGCAGACAACCAGCCGGCTGTGACGATCCAGGTCTACGAGGGCGAGCGAGCCATGACGAAGGACAATCACCTCTTGGGCCAGTTCACGTTGACAGGCATTCCGCCTGCTCCCCGAGGCGTTCCACAGATTGAGGTTACATTCGACCTAGACGCAAACGGTATTTTGAATGTTACCGCCGTGGACAAGACCACTGGCAAGAGTGAGCGGATTGCGATCAAGAATGAAAAAGGTCGGCTCAGCGAGGCAGAGGTAGAGCGTATGGTGAAGGAAGCAGAGGCTATGAAGGCGAAGGATGATGAGGTGCGTCAGATTGTTGAAGCGCGCAACGCCCTTGAGCAGCTGGCGTACTCGGCCAAACGCACAGTCGAGGAGGAGCAAGTCGCACGCAACCTTAGCGCAGAGGACAAGCAGAAAGTCCTCGACAAGTCCAAGGAGGTGCTCGACTGGCTGGAGGAAAACGGCAGCACTGCTTCACTGGACCAAATCAAGAGCATGCAGAAAGAGCTTGAAAGCGTTACGATGCCAATCTTCACGCGCATGTACCAGCAAGCTGGGGGTGACGCGGGCGGTATGCCTGGCGCGGGCGGCATGCCTGGTGCAGGGGGCATGCCAGGCGCTGGCAGCGGTGCCGCTCCCGGCAGCGGTCCCACAGTGGAGGAAGTCGACTAGTATGTATGTGTGTGTGTGTGCGCGCGCGTGCCCCCACGGTGATCGAGGGACACCGACTGCACGCTCGCGAGACAGGAATTCGAGCGTTCGCCTCTGCAAGCACACCACTCGTAGCGCCAAAGACCATGTTGACGCTGAGACCAGTGACGTCACAGTGAACCAACGCGTCTTGGGTGCCCTCCCATCACCCTGTCTCCTTCAAGGAAAGCGATACCAGGGAGCTCTTACACGGATAGCGTCATGGACGGCGACATAAAAGCTTGTATATTCGCCAGAATACCTTGAATCTCTCGTCATCGATGACCTCGTGCCGTTTCGAAGCGCGAGGCGTCGGCAGACATCGTTCGACGATTCGCTCGTTCAGGCGCAGCGGCGGCGAACCAAAACGCAAGCCAGCGAGTCCTGCGTCCATTTCAGCCAGTTTCTCAAAAACGCTGTAGACGTTGCGTTTCAGTTCCACTTTAGAGGTGTTGTTGGTGACCATCATTTCAATCGTTGTTCCAACTACGCCGAAACGCGTTTGTTTGATAGCGACTCGAGTCAGATCTGGCGTTGGTGGCACTTGTTGCACAAGTAGAGTGTTTCCGCTCAAGTGATGAGTTCACAGGAGCGAAGAGACGACACGGTGCAGTTGCTCCCTCCGGGTCATGCAGCATACGGCAAAGTGTATAAGGTTGTGCTGGCTTCAAGGGGAGCGCACCAAACGCCCGCTGACGGGGGCGACGCAGAGCCCACGGAAGCAGTGGCACTACCGCCACCGCCTGTGCTCGGTGAGCGCGTTGCGATTCACTACCGCGCCTACGTAGCGGCGAAAGACACCGATCTGGTCAGGGAACCAGACGCTCAGGGCCGGGTCCAGTTTGACTCCAGCAGTGACAGCGTTGGTGACGCCTCAGTGCCGTTCACGTTTGTTCTCGGGCGTCACCAGGTGATCCCGGTGGTAGAGCTTGCGCTCTTCACCATGCGACCTGGTGAGAGGGCGCTGGTACGATGTCTTGCCCCGAAATATGCGTATAATGGTTGTGGTCGAAAGGCGAAGCGAGGACAATGGATTGTGAAACCGAATTGTGCGAGCATCGAGTTGGAGATTACGTTTCTCGGTACCGTGCGGATGGTTGGCGGCTTTTTACAGCTCGTGTCCGCGAATGGTGGTGCTGCGACTGCACTCCCTGGCGAAACTCGAGGCGGATCGCCAGCTCTCGAGCGCGGATCAGACTTGGCATCTGTCGCGGTGACTGCGACGCAGATGGCCTCGATGACCCTAGGAGACGACGATACGGCAGTATCCGGTACGCTGAATGCAGCGAAGATGGCCACGACGACAAGTGCTTCGAACGTGACTGCTCCGCCACTCTTGCGTTATCGTAAGACTCGTGCGTTCACGGACCTGCAGACGGATGCGGAGCGACTGGCGTATGCCCTTGAGGCCAAAGAGCTCGGTAACTACTACTTCAAGGGTGGCCAGTTGGAGGCCGCGACGCAAGAGTACGAGGTGGCATTGCAGACGTTGCAGCTCTGGGGTAAGCGCGCACCTGCGGATGCCAGTGCTGACGATGCGCTCAAGGCCGGCGCTGAGCCAGACCCGCAAGTGGAGGTCCAGCGAGAGCAACTCACCCGAACGCTTTTAAATAATCTGGCTCGAGTTCACTACCGCCGTGGGGCGTACCACGATGCCATTCGTTTGGCAGGCCTGGTACTGGAATCATTGAAGCAGGCAACCGAATCAGAGCGGACGGTCGATGGGGAGAATACGACGCTTGTGGAAGCTGTTGCGACCACAAACGTCACCAATGGGACGTCCCATCGCTCGCTCATGGTGAAGGCGCTCTTCACCCGCGGTCAGGCACACCGCCAGCTGGGCGACTATGACGAGGCCAAGCGCGACCTGGTACAAGTGACGCGGCTGGAGACCAAGCACACCGCGGCCAAAAAAGAACTGGAACAGCTCCAGCAACTGATTGAAGCTCATCGGCGTCGAGAGAAGCGGGCTTTCGGCGGAATATTCTCAAGCGCCACCCGACGAGCATCCACTGCCAGTCATTTGACGCACTCGAAAGGCACCTAGAGCGCAAGTCCATCGCGATGATCGTTAAGATCGCTGGTCAACCTTCTAGGTTGGGGTTCTCGCTACCGAGCGCACCTGGGCGCGCAGAGACAGCCCCTGGTCGGGTGCAGTGCTGGCACCTGGAGATGGGCGATTCGTTTCGCCCGTCGAGGAAGTGTGAGTGTACGCAGCTGCTCTTGTTGCTGTTGCTATCAAGTGGCATCTGAATGGTCTGCCAGAGGTCTCCATTTGGAACCGAAGCTGGTTGCGGTCTGTTAAGCGTGAAAGGAGCGCGGCAGCCAAGGGAAAGCAACCTCGTGAAATGCTTGACGCGTCTCAATCGTAGCTGTTGAGTTTCGCTCGTAGATCGATGCCGTGGTCTTCTCGGACGCGCCGCCGGAGCTCACCCCGTAACTCCGCGAGGACACCGGCGATGCGATCGCATATCTCCTCGTACATCGATAGGTGTGCTGGCCCATCCTCCGAGTTCGAGACAGATCCCGCGTGTCGCCACTTGTGGAGAATGTCGGTGACGGTGAAGGGCTCTCCGATCCAAACGAATACTTCTCGTCCGATTCGTGGCACCATTGATATTAATTCATTCGTTTCTTCGTCTTGGGGCATCACGGTTTGCATGCCCTCGTGATAAATTGGCAGGATAAGGATCTCTGGATCGTTTTCACCACGCCATTCGTTGGCAAGAGCGATAAGTTTCCCTACCCCCCGACGGATGAGGCCGATACAGCGCTGACTCACTCGCCCCTCCGGATAGACATGCAGCCACGCGCCAGCCGCCAACTTTTCTGCAGCTCGATAGAGTTCCGGCTGATTCAGCCCAGCACCGCGACGAATCGGGAGCACTTTGCCGGCTGTGAAGAAATGATTCAGCCACTTGCTGCGGAAACAGATATCCACCGCACAGAGGCCGTAACGCATTTCCGATGGATGAAGCAGGGTCCGCATCGGCAACAACCAGGCTAGGAGAAAAGGATCGTCCATAACGGACTTGTGGTTGCTGATCGTGAGCAACGGTGTGTTCGCTGGACGAGCAGTCACCGCCTCATGCAAACGATCGAGATGGTACGCGTGAATGCGTTCTAGGCTACCCATGAGGAGCTTGCTCGGTATGCCGACACTGGCAAGAGTCAAGGCATTGAGCATCGACTGACCAGAGCCTATGTCTAGCATGCGATAGCTCTCGGGCACTGGGGCGGCGCGCTGCATCTTCTGGCCAGCCACGACTGTCGTTCGATCCTCTGAGAGACGACGCAGCGGCGCCGATGGCGACTCAGCCGCTCGTGCGGAACACAGTTCATCAAGCTGCGCGTGGTTCCAGTCCAAAATCTCCGGCTCTTTTGGCGTAGAGGCGACCAGATCTGGAGCCGCAAGCGCAGCTTCGATGCGTGTACTCGTCTCGGCTGTTACGAGTGCCGCTTTTGGGGCCCTGCCTCGCCAACAGTCTCGGACGACGCCATACCATCCATTTGATTGACTATCGATAAAGTTGGGAGACGAGCGTTCGGAGACTGCGCCTTGATCAGCGCCAACGTCAGCATTTGGAGGAGCAACCGAGGCGGACGCCAACGCGTATCGGCTGTTGCAGCGACCTGTCAAGCCACTCCAGCGACGCTGCAACCAGCGTGCAAGCGTCTTTGGGCTCCTTTCCTCGAGCACATCATAGCCTCCCATTCTGATGCATTCAATGTTGCATCAAACGAACTAGACGAGCCGTTCCATGGTATACATCACTCGTTGGAGAGGCGATGCCAGAGAACGTGCTCGAAGCGACGCCACGCAGCGACACCCGCAGGCCTGCTGCGGGACGCAACACGCATCCGAACCGGATCCGAAATTCGAACAAGGACAATCATGGAATAAAATGTATTTCATGGTCCATGGGGACCAACGCGGTCTCTCCTGGGTGCGCCACCGCTCGTCGGGCCGCCCGGAGACGAGCTGTCCCAGCGGATGCTGGATGTCTCTGTATTTTGCTGTACAATATGGACACGGTCTGCCTGAAGCGCTACGCGGGCCTCAACGGCTGCACAGTCGCCTGTAGCCATGCCGGGAATCTGGCCAGGTCTCGGCCAACGAGTGCAACGGGTCAAGCACGCAAAGCGTGTGCGCAGTTGCACGAGTGGCGAAGTGATTGGATGATGAACGAGATGGATGAAAATTGATTTTATGAGGTATTCTGGACATTGTTTGAGCGAATCGCGCTTACGAAATCGATGATACGGCTCAGCAACCGTGCAGTAGAGGACGTTTCACGGCACGCGCCCTGTCCTGGCATATGTGTGAGTAATGTCAATGGAGGTACAGCGGAATGGGACTCGTTCCTAGAGCTGTAGAGCGTGACGTTATGATTAACCAGGGAGCCAAGTGTCCGACGGCGCTCACGAGAAAGCAAACACCGATACGAAGCTGTGCTGACGCTCAAACCTCCGAGCCAGTCGCAGCGTCTGCACTCGTGTTGCTGTCATGAGTGGACAGCCGGACTTGGTGGCAGTATAGAGGATGGTATTAGTGGCCCTTGCAGTTCCACGACGAGCTCGGGGATCATACAGCCGATGCGCTGGAGCCAAACCACTTCCGATTCGTTGTTTCGCGTTGGCCAGACGAGCACTGTCCCAGTGTGTTTGGGTTAGGCGCGCGCCACCCAGTCCATGCATCATTTTTCTATTTGCGGGGATCGATGCCTTTGCGGCTCAACAGGGGCCAACTGGAAGCATTGTCTGAATGCACTGGCCAACGCGAGCGCGCTCTCTTTCGATGGATTTTGTATTGGGACGACGTCGACGACGTCTGCGCCATGACTGCTCCGAGTTCGCTCTCTGGTCATCCGGTAGGCCAGCGATGCGCTGAGAGAGGTTCGCGAGACCCTGGGCGACTGCTTCTGCGCAATGCAGGCGCAATGTAGCAGCACGATCTCGGTCCACAAATGCATCCGCATACCGGTTCGCAAACCAGTTGTACAGATCCAAGACGTGGTACAGCGACTCGAGTTCGTTCAGTTCGGTGACGCTGCGCGGTCCGCGACTCGATCCGGGATACTGATGCAACCAGCGCAATGCCGCAGCCGTTCCACATGCATGTAGATCGAGTCGCACTATGCCACGCGTTGTGAAGGCCTTCATGAACTGGACCATGGCTTCACATGCCACGGCATCTTCGAGCTTCAGCGGTGCCATTGACGCCGTGTAGAGCACATCGAATGCCATCCATTCGGCGATTCGGGCCCGTTCCAAAAGGCGACAGATTCGTTTTGCATCCGACAGATCACAGATAAAGTAGCGTCCCGATGCATCCACCTGAGCCAACTGCTCGAACTTTTCGTACAATTCACTCAACGGCGGTCGCTTTGGTGTCGTCTCTCCCGGCGAGCGCTCTCCGACACGATCAAGTGACGCGGCCTCGGCGACACTTCGCGCCGCAAACGCTTCCATCATCTCACGGGTCGGGCTGAGTCCCGCTCGAGTGACCTTGTCTGGCATGATCGAGCTGGGCCACCCTCGAGCGTCCACACCAGCACCGTGGAGGACTCGTCGAAGATGTTTCATGTCGCTGTGACGGAAAGCGGTTACTTCACCGCAATGAATCGGCTGGTCTGGGCCGGCATAGCGACCCGCTCTCCCTGCAATTTGCAAGATCTCTGCAGCAGTAAGTGGGCGGCGACGAACGCCGTCAAACTTCTCGAGGGACGAGAAAATGATCCTTCGAACATTGAGGTTGAGACCCATGCCCACAGCGTCGGTCGCCACAAGAACCGTGTGCGTGTCTGCTGCATTAAAGAGCTGGGCCTGCTGGCGTCGCGTCTCAGGTGGCAACGAACCGTAAATGACAGCACACTGGAGCGGAGAAGTAGCGCTTCGCTCCAAGCGATGTTTGATGCGAAAGAGCTCACGCCTCGAAAAGGCCACGAAACAATCACCGAGACGAACGCGTTGCCTCCACTGCCGTTCGGTCTCACCAAGCGCTTTCTCTGATACCCGCAACGGCGCTAGACGATCATAGGTGCGCACCTCGAGTTCTTCGCCGCAATCTTCCTCAATAATGGAGCGAACAATATCGACTGCACTGGGGCATCCACACAGATGAAGCTCGTCGGCTGGCAAGCCAAGGATCGCTCGAGTCCAGGCACCTCCGCGCTCGGTTTCGGCAATCATTTGAACTTCGTCTACGATTGCAACTTGCACTGGCCGATAAAGGTCTGCCATTTCCACTGTACAGGATACGAAGCGAACAGGCTCTGTCACAGATGCAGTGTCCGCCTCAGGAGGGTGATCGCCAATCGAAGGCGCAGCCGCTGCGTGGCCAGACTCGAGTCGATCCACAAAACCATCATCTTCTTCGTCATCTTGACTTTCCTTCGTCATCCTTGAGGGCGTGTTTACCGCACCCGCTCGGTTCGGTTGCGGATGACCATCCTGGAGGCATCGCGTACTCTTGGCCAGTCCGCAAGATGCAAGCAATGCCGCGCTTGTTTAGACGATCGTACACTTCCCAAGCAAGAAGTCGCAGTGGCCCACAATACACGCCAGACTCGGCATCGAGAAAACGCCGCAACGCCTGATACGTCTTCCCACTATTCGTCTTCCCGGCATGGTAGATCACTCGTCGCTTCCGCGCTCGAGCGAGCGGAAACCAACTGGCTGGCAAACTGAGGTCAGCACAGGCTGCAAGCCGGGCAAGCGAGGTCATCTCCTCGCCAAACTGGCCGCGACAATAGGTCAGCATGGCCTCGAATATCAGCTCCTGAGGGAGTCGTTGCTGCTGGCAGCCTTGCTCTTCCGCGAACGGACAAACAGGCCGTCTTTGTTCACCTGATCTCTCCATGGAGAATAAGTCTCTTCAGCATGACGCAGCCAACGACGTAAACGCTTCAGTTTCCAGCCGCATATGTTACGAGCGGCAGTATCCCAGAGACCCGGCGGAAGCTGACACTCACTGCGAAACCGCTCGCGGTACAGTTCAGACCGCTGCACTTTACGAACTGCGTCGAGTATTTCGCTCCGTTCAAGTAGATCACTGCTAAAAACTGCACTTTGTGTACAGTGGAGACGAGGATGATAAGAAAAGGGCAACCAACGCGAACCTTGGCATAGCCCGCCTCGGCCGGCTCGCAACCACTTCACCAAACCCATTTGGGTGCCAATCGACCCCATTTGACTATCGATTTTTAAAGCGCCTCGGGAGACATATCCACACTGGCGAGCACAATGAGCGTAAATTGGATGAGCCTGTCCAGTCGATCCAGCTTCAGAAGTCTCACGGACCCGAGTTCGCCTGAACCGGCTCCAGCGCTAGTCCTGTAGCGGGGCGGGTGCGAGCGACACCTTGCCGGGGTATCCACCACCGGTAGCGCTCTCCAAGTTGGTTCAGAAAGTCTCGCTGCTTCGGATAGAGACGACGCGGAAAGAGATTTTCTCCAAGAGAAGTGAATCATACGCTAGTTGGGCGTTTGGTTAGAAGCGAGTTCCGCCTAGGGCTGTTGGATGAACGTTCAGGGGCTCGTTTGTTACGCGATAGAACTAGTTGTGGGGCGAGTAGGTTGTCGCCACTTGTTGCGGTGGCGATGAGGAAACTTTATCGACGATAATCTATTTGATTACGTCCACCTGATGCTGTGATATTTAAGTGCCTCATCACGCGTGCCGTTTGATTATTAGATCTCAACATAGTAGGTTCTCGTTCGGGCGCAACCCGTCAACGAGCAAGCGTGCTTCGGCAGCGTGGGCGAAGCAGACGAGCTGGTAAACTGCACACGGGCCAGGTAGCGCTCACTATGACGTGAATAGTTCCCTGCATGTATAGTCAGGCAACCAGTGATAAGCGTCGTGGAGGAGAGCTCTCGAAAGGGAACTCTCAGAACGATAGACGGCTTTGTTCGCGCTGGATAGTGCTGGTATACGGTTCCTTGTCCCAGGCCGTCCCGCTATGACGTGTGCTGTTGTCACAGAAACGCATGCTGAATATGTCCAAGCGACAAGGAGAAAAGGTGAAGAGTCCTGTATTGTCGACGAGGATCAAACGAGTGGTCTTTCGGACGAGTCGTTCCGGATCGAAGCCGCTGAATACGCTCCTATACCTCAGGTTGTTTTCCGGGTATTCCGGAGGTCGGATGAACCCAGTCCAAGACAGAGTCAACGAATAGATCTTCGCATCTAGCTCGAAAGTGATGATCAAATCCCTCTCGAACAAGGATCGTTCATGCGAGACCACCTCTGGGAAGCGCGTACTTGAGGTTGATCTACCAGTGCTCGAGTAGACGCCACGAATCACGTTCCTGCTCAGCGATTAGGTTATTAGGCTTCTCAGCAAGACTTGCTCGAATCATCGAAGCGAGAGAACCTGTAGAGTGAGCGTTCTCCATTCGAATCGAGCTCTGCACGTCGAATGAGTTCTTCGAGGCCAGTGCTGGTCAAATACGAAACGGATACCCCGCTGATAAATAGGTTTACGTTGAATAGATGATGGTTCGCTTCGAGTAATCTTCTGCCTATGGGCCGTAGACACTGCGCAAGGTTTATGGTGTTCGCTGTTGCGACAGCGAGCCCGAACGCGATTTATATGCAGACGGTTCTGTTCAGGAAGTGCGTTTCCGGTCAAACGGATAAGACGATGATGGTCCGGCGCGGGACCTAATTCTTTACTCCGTTCATACTTTTCAGGCTTCTTCCGGTTGCGTCTTATCGCAGCAAAGTTGGTGAATCGCGATTATGCAAGCAGAAATCAGTAGTTATATCGGTAAAGAGACCGACGACGCTGTGAAGACGACGAAAAGTACGTCTCTGGGGCAGAGCAGTCGAAAACGCGCGCCTCCTCCTGAGGCGGAACTCGTTCCCCGCAAAGTGCTGTCGGATCAGACGGAGGTTGCGGCAAGAGAACTTGCGTTGACGTTGGATCTTGAACGAAGCACAACAGATGGTACCGAGGTAGAGACGAGGGAAGAGAAAGCGACACAGGAGGCACCAAGTGCGGTCAGAGAAACCATCAACCTGCAGTTGCGACCTGAGCGTGTCATCAAAGAAAGCGAGAAGACTGCGCTCCTGGTGTTCGAGGACGATACGTTCGACCTCTCTGGCGACAGCGGCACCATCGGTTGTGTGAAGTGGGCCCATCAACAGGATACAGGTGACATTCGACTCTGTTTGGATCTCAAAGGGGTCGTTTACGAGACGCGTTCGTTTCCACTGCGCGGCTCGGGTCTCATCGTAGACCTGGCTAATCAGCGGGTCGAAGCCGTGCTCAATCAGGTCACATACGTGTTCCCGTCCTCGACGGATGGCGAGTCTGTCCAGTTAATCCGTGGAACGCTGGAACCGTTCTTATGTGGCGGTAGCATCGCTGCGGATAACTTGGACGGTGCTTGACCAGCGACCACTACTTGATTAGGAGCGGCCACTGAACACGCTATCGCGTCCGTCCACCAGCGCCAAAACGTCAATGAACAGAAACGAATTCTGAATACACAGAAACGCTTCGAACTTGGGCGTTAACAGGGTTCCTGGTGAGCGTTTGCGTCACACGTTCCATAGACAAGACGAACAAAACAGTTCAAAGCGCGACTTGAAGCTATCAACAAGCGATTGGTTCGCTACCAGGGATCAAGCCGCATACTTGCATGGGACTATATCGACTCAGTCGCACAGTGCTACCAGTGAGGCTTCCACAGAGTCCGCTCGTGATCACCGCATACCAACGTACGCGCAAGTGAACACAGAGCCTAGATTCGTTATTTATGCTTGAAGAAAGCTTTTCGAATACTTCATGTCGATTTGTAAGCGCTACGAAAGCGCGTCGGTCGCTCGCGGTCACTCGGTAATCGTTCCAACGTAGAGGACGTTGCTCCCGCGCAGGAGCGTATCCCCGTAGCGCCTCTTCAGCTCTCCGTTCACAAACTCCGCAGAGTTCTCCAATACAATATTCAAGTAACCATCTAAACAAACCAGTTTCCCCCGATACTCTGTACCATTATTCAGTTTCACAACGACAGCACGACCTAAAGCGTTTCGAAGGAAGCGCGTAGGTGTCTTGGTGGCTGGCGGTGCAACCGCACGTTCCAGGGACTCTGATCCACCGCTGGCCATCAACAAAGTTATCTCCTGTCTGCAGAACGATACAACGTGGTCCCGATCGCTCCCGCCAACTAGTGCGCTTCTCGAGTGTTGGCAAGTAACCCGGAGAACTCATCCACCACCGAGACGAAAACGTCAACGGGACGCGTTGCGAACGAGCGTTGGTACGGGCTACCTGGGCCTCTCCTGTTCCGCTGAGCAAGCTTGTGTTTCCGTTGCAGCGCAGCGTGTCTGGGTGGCCACTGTGGTCGTTACCTTAGCGGATCATGCTCATTTCGGGTGCCATGAACCGTAGTGACTCTTGTTCGGAGACGGGGGCGATAGATGCGCGTCTTCCTGAAGGGACGACGCACGCTAGTGACGGGCACACGGGTGGCTCCAGCGAAGCCACTGGCTTTACGCTGGCAGAGGTGGAGGCGGCGGTTTCCGCAGTGACAGTGTTCGAGCTCTTCATCAACATGGAGCAGGCGGGTTGGCTTTCAAACCCACTGCTGCCCTCGAGGAAACGAGAGCGGATTCTGCAGGCGAGCTCGATGGTGCCAGCGACCGGAGAGGTACCACCGTTGGGAAGGCGTGATCAAGACAGACGTCGGACAGGTTTAGAACCACCAAGTGTGTGCTGGAGCGAGATTTTGAAGTTTGGCTGCCTTATGGATGAGTTGGATCGGCAGCAGTGGTGTATTCGGCGGTTCGGTGACTGGTATCGCGCTTGGAAAGAGCCAGAGCTGCCATATCTCGCTGCGTATGGCCATATGGGGCTGTTTGACGAGACTCTTGCCGACGAATCGACTGAAGAAGACGAGTCTGCAGTCGAGCAGGCCTACTCCAGCTATGACGACGAGGCAATGGTTGACGCCAGTGAGGAAGCCTCTGTACGTACTCGGGCTCGTCGGCATCGTCATCGTCGTCTCGCTTGTCGGGTCGTGGAGATTGGCCCAGGTCGGTCAAAATGTTCTAGTCGCAAACGCTCATCCAGTTGGCCAGCATTGACCCAACCTCCATCTCGTTTTCCTACGCATTGGTCCAATGACGACAAAGCGGCTGGTATTGACCTTGAGAAGAACACTGACCGGCCGCGTCGAGCTTACTACGTTGGCCCTGGCAAGCTCGACTCGGATGCAGCCGCCGTTCGGGCGAACGTATTCATCCCCACAGAGGTATGCCTCTATTACTACGAGATGACGGTGATATCGGCGGGTGCTGAGGGTTTCATTGGCCTCGGCTTGTGCACGAGCGATGTTGCACTTGAGCGTCTACCCGGCTGGGAGAAGAACAGTATTGGCTATCACGGTGATGATGGACACATCTTCCGAGACTCTGGTGTAGGCTCCGCTTATGGACCTACGTACACAACCGGAGATACGGTGGGATGCTGTTGGAACTGTGTGACGGGTGAAGTATTCTTTACCAAGGAGGGGGCTCGTTTGAAACGAGCGTTTCGGAACGTGCGACCCACTCGCTCTCGCCGTAGCCTCGAGACATCGCAAGGCAACAGAAGCGCAAGCAGCAGTACCAGCAGTAGTGCCAGTGGAGGTAGCGGCGGTCCGAACAGCAATGACTTCGACGACAACGACGACTGCTCATCCGTGGCTGTCAGGCCATGAGGCCTGGTATCCTGTCATTGGTATGCGCACTGTTGGCGAGATCCTCGAGGCGAATTTTGGTCAGAAGCCATTCCTCTTTGACATCGAGGCATACGTAGAGGAAGAGGTCGAACGGTTTCTGAACTCGATTGTGACAAGCCAAGTGGTTCATGATCCCGATGATAACGGCACAGTGACGCTGGATGAACAACTCTTAACAGAGACAGCCGTACTCGATTACCTACTCACCGAAGGGTATGTGGAGACAGCGACGGCCTTTGCGCAGATTGTCTACCCAGATTGCTTTGATGATCGAGCCGACAGCACAACGTGCAGTTCGACCAAGCCAGAGAGGGAAGCGTGTCAGCCGCAGCGACGAGAGCGACTCGCTCAGGCACTGAAGGATGCGAAACTGAGGGCATCGATCCTCAAATGTATTCAAAGAGGTGATCTCGATCAAGCTAGCGAGCTCGGACGAGAGTACTACCCGGGTCTCTTTGGTCCCTCTGCATCCGTTTTTGAGCTGAGTTCGCTGGCGGATGATGCGACACTGGATCGGCAGCTCGCAGTCGTCCTCCTTCAGTGCCAACGATTTATGGAAATGCTCCATCGGCTTAAGGAACAGCCACATCAGGACTACGAAGCCCTACAGTATGCTTATGAGCGACTGTGGCCCCTTCTTGAAGAGAACACGAATGAATCCGCTCTGGATTTTGGACCAAACAAATTGCTCTCGGATGAATGCAGTGACCCCGAACCGAGCCCCAATCAAACCCCGAGCAGGAATCGTGCGCAGGGTCACGGCTTCGTCTCCAGACAAGGTGTACGCGAGGAGGAGTATCGTCGACTGATTCGCCTCTTTATACTGCAGCACCTCGTTCTCTTGGCGCATGCAGACTCTCGGACTCTCTCAGCTGAGTGGCTCCAAAAGAGGCGGGCGTTGGCCGCTGTAGCCCTGAATCGGGCGATGTTACTGGAGCGACCATGTCGAGCGCGACCAGCTGGAGCATCCCAGGATGCAGCCTCATACCTCGTGCGGATGATGCAACATTTGAACACGGTCATGGTGGCCGAAGTGGAACACGGCGCCGGATACATGGCGCTGGTCCAGGCAAAGCATCTCTTGTGAGCTCGGTCGCATCCCGTGCTGCTTCTCTGCTTGACGTCCGTGTTAACGTCCGTTTATCAGGCTTACCGAGAGAGTGTGTGTGTGTGTGAGTTCCCGGCAGATTGTCGCTGACCGTTGGCTACTGCTCGCTGCTCGTTCTCCATGGCTGACGCTCGCCACTGCCTAGTTCAGGCATTCGCAACGCATTTCACGTCACCGACATGGGTCACGTGCATCTGCTTTTGCAGCCCTGTATGGTCCTGGCAACAGGCTTGAAATCTGACGAGCACAGTCACTTTCAAGACGTGCGCACACGGCCCACAACGGACGCAAACATGTTCGATATCGATACATGGTGGTGACGAGGCAGATCCTAGAACGCTCTCTGAAGCCGATAAGAGTCCCTGGTCCTTCACGAATGCAAGCAACCAAAGCAGTGTCGATTGCCAACGTACGCCTATAATACATGAATCTTCGCGTACTGCATCACGTGCAATCCATGGAGACACTACAGAGGAGACGCAAGATCCATCACAGGTAAACTAAACTACATCGTCGCCGCAGAGACGACTCAAGCACATCCGAGTGGCAGTCGGCCAATATTTGAAGAGTCGGAGCATTTACGGGTCATTGCCTGGTTTTCACAACAATGGTCACGTGCCGACGCTGCCCAAGGCCCCGGTTTTGACCGTCCGCCTGGCTTTGGTCCTCTAGCACCCTAGATAGATATTCATCGATCGGTGGTCCCAAAAAGTCGCCGGGGTTGAGGCCCATGGGAGGAGTTTCTTGTAGGCTTGTCTCCTTGTCACAGGTCGTATGTGATTGGTTCAATCAAACCCCCACCAATCCGGGCCTAATGCATCTTCATGGTGAATGTTGGCAAATCGAGTAGTTCGATGAATGGGTGTTTCTCGGCTCGTGCTCGTTGTGCAGGGTCATTATAACCCCATGTCGCAAGATGGTAAGTGACCGGTGCACCAAGCAACGAGATCGACGCTGCCTCCAGCGCCTCTAAGCGGTCCTCCACGAAATGCACGATGACTTTTCGCGTATGATCCCCGTGTTTCTCTTGCTCTCTTCGCAATATCTCCTTGATTGCAGTGATTTTTGTCAAGCCCCGTTCGAGGCCATACACGTTCGCGGATGGAATGCGATCCTGGCGAATACCGGCATTTTCCAGAATCAATGACACGAAGCGTTCCTGCTTCGTTGTAACCACATAGACGGGCTCCTGGCTGAGGTTGAGTGCATCCACCACCCCGGGATAGATCGCATTCAGTGCCAACCACGACTGTTTGTCACGAGCTATCCAGGCGTCCCGCACAGCACCGAAGAGCTCGATCAGAAACGCTGGTTCCAGTGCCCAGTCTCGCAACAGTCGGTCATGAAGAACGGACTTCCAGTTGGCAGCGATTTCGCCTACCGTCAGCGGACGAGGACGCCGTTCTCCACGCTCCTGACACGAGACGCTCCTCAACCAGCATTCGCACCAAAAGAATGCTCTCATAACCGGTTTCAATATACGGACGCAGTTTTCGCATCTTGTCCAATAACCATGCCGGTGGCGTTGCACTCCAGACACTCTCCGGGACAGACAAAGGCTGTGTTGTTGTTGTTGTTGTTGTTGTCGCCAATGGCGGGGGCGTTCCTGCACTCGTCTCGGGATCGACACGCTCCTGAGTCCGCTGCGCTCGCTGGTTCGGCGTCCCCGGACTCCCGTAGACCCCCGTGTCCCGTCCAGCGTGGCGCCTCTAACTGCTCTGGGAACGCAACCAGTGCCGCATAGTAGGCACAACGGCTGAGCTCTTCTACCGAGTCACAGAGGACGCCGTCAAAGTCGAGCGCGTATACTGCAGCGGCGTCGACTGCTGCCTCACCAAAGCGAGCAGTACGCCCAAACATGAACGACCACCAAACGTTGGGAAGAAACGCCGCACACCCACACACAGAACTGCGTAAAACGCCGCACTCGTGCAACGAAACCGAGGCGAGTAAACGAGCCTACGTAGAGCCGACGTACTGGTCGTTCACCAGAACTGAACGATATCTCCTTAGAACGTCTCGGGTCAAACCTTCTCGGTTTATTGACCAGCAACAGAAGCGTTCCGCGGTCTCGTGGGAGAGCCAACCCCAAAGCCCTGACTCGGTGGCCAATGGGGTCGCGAGCGACGTGGCCGCCGCTGACGACAACACGAGCACCAACAAGGATCCCAACAACAACAACGTTGATCATGATCCTGTCGATAAAGACGATGATGTAATGAAGATTGGCCCCAACAACAACAACGTTGATCATGATCCTGTCGATAAAGACGATGATGTAATGAAGGTTGATCTTATCAACGTTGACGAGGGTGATGAGAAATCTACCCAGATGTGGAGACGTTCCTCATGAAATCAGTATTGTGAGTAGCTCTGTGGTAGATCAAGATCCGATCGATGATGAGAGCGAGCTCGGGAAGATGAAACGGAGATATAAACCCAGAAGTGATACGCTCGAGGTCAATCAATAACGCTATGCTTGCCGATGATGATGCATTGTACTCGCTTGCGGGATAGAGCGTTGGCGTTCGCGTCGTGAGAGACCTGCTTTGGCGCCGACAGCGAGTCATACAGTCGAAGCCACCGATCTATCGAGACAGCGCTGCATCACCGTACTCTATCGTCAGTGGTGAATGGCTTTACAGGAGCAGCAGTGCATCGAAGTTTCATCCTATTTCTCGGGGTTTTAGGGAGCTAGTCGGGATCAGAGGTGGCGTTTGGCTCGCGAATCCAAAGACGGATGTGATCCATCCACGGTGCTTCGGAAAAGCGAGTTATCTTCGTTTATTGGATACGTTGTATGAACGGGAGCTGTAGGTTGGTCGTGCTGGATCTTCATGCGGAGGACTGCATTCCGGCAGTGACCGGTAAGCAATCGCTGGGCATAGATCGAGCCTGGAAGCGGCTTGGCGCGGCACGGAGGATGCACAGCTGGCGAACGGGGATTTCGTCTCCTGGGACTGGATGTACGGATGGCCAATACTCCTGGTGTGATGGAATCCGTCTCGGAAATGCCGTTTGGGGACGCGCGGGAGCGTCGAGTAGCTCAAGTGCAAGAGACGCAGATGTTTGGTCACACATTCCAAAAAGTCGAAAATTACGGTGCGGCCTGTGTCCGGCCAAGGGCTAGCGGAGTCCTCTGACCTGCATTCGAACCAGGTGCTTCATTCAGTGCCTGGTCGGCATTGTTGTCAACACGTATGAGAAAATATGTTCCCTTGGTCGTAGGTACTGCTTGAATCTGGCATGCCAGCGACGAGACAGGGTGGATGCTTCCTCGCTGGAGGCCGACAAATGCTCGCGCACGGGACGATTGTTCGCTCACTGGACCATGCGATTCGCTGAATTTAGAACAACGTTCTCTGGGTCATCCACTCAACCGCACAGGTGCTCTATCGGGAAAGAGACCTCGAGATGTCCAGATCCTTGGTCTTAATCTGGCGGTTGCAGAAGCGGCGCCTCCTGAGCTGCGGCGTCGAAACTTGGGAGCAACGGCCGCGCGGCACTCTTCCGACCCTCTGTTTTCGATTCGAGCAGCGACATGGCCACGTCATCGGCAGAGAGCGGCGTCAGGGGCGACCCAACGACCGCAATGGCCTCAACTTTTCGATGACACCTGCCGGCAGTCACCGGTGGACGGCTCACTATAACCGTCGCTGGGGCGCGTCCACGGCGCCGCGGCGTCTGTCGTCGGCACTGAATCAAATGCGCTGGCCGCTGCACACCTGTGCGTTTCCAGTATTTTCCGCATGCGTTGCACAACCGGCGATTCCGGTCGTGCTCCATGAGATACCAGTTCGGAGAGTGTGACTCTCCACAGTGGCAACAGTTACGAATGTTCCGCCGCGAATGCTCGAAACGCGCTTTGCTTTTGGCGGCTGGACGTGATCGCACTATTGGCATTGGCTCCGACGAACATGGCGCCGATGTTGCACTAGTCACTGTCACTGGGTGCTCGATAACCTCCGACTCGTTTGGCGACTCGCTGCAGGTCGTCGACTGCAGGTCAGAGTCGACAGGAAGCGCGCCTTGACCGTCGCGAGGCCCGCTCTCTGCGCCAACGAGCCGCTCCGAACAGATAGGGAAATACATAGAAAGCGGAGGCAAACGAAGCCGCTCTGTCGGTTGTCCTACTGTTTCCAACAGGGCAGCCGGGACACTCGCCGCAGATGGATGGTATCTAAAACACGACTCCCAGGGTGTCCGCAGACTTGGTGCGGGAGTGGCGGGAATTGAAGGCCACCAGCCGGCCCAGCACCACGGCTGCGTGCCTGCACCTCCCCCGCCATAGCCCTCCTGACTTTGATTGATGATATGGTAGCGAGGATACGCCGGTGCTCCCGTCTGTTCGAAACGACTTCTCCACGGCATCTCTATTCTTGTTCAGAGGATTGGAACCTAAGCCCGCTGAAAACAACCAGGCCCTCTCAGCAACGCCGTGACCGCTACAGCTTTCCGAGCAAACCGCTTCAGACGTGGAGTATTTGCATGGCGCCACGAGCGCGATGCGCGCCCGAACGGATCAACAGGCGCGTGGCTGTGCATGCATCGCAAGATCGGCGCCAGGCGGGAGGATCGCGTCGGCGGGGAAACGCAACTGATGTGCGCCGATGCACGCATCGATCCTGGTGCATGCATGCCATGGTCGTCGGCGTTGCCCCCCGGCGACGTTGATGATGATCGCGTGGCAGCGGCGCCCGAACGCTTCGGAGCAACGCGGTGGGGTGATGTCCGCATGATCCCTTGTCACGTAAGACTGTCGTGACGGTGTGTGGCGCTCCCCCGAGCGATGGCTCCGTTCGCGCCCAGCGTTTGGACGCCTTTGGCGGCCATCCGCGCCGATGCTCAATTTCGACGCGATGGACACGACATCAGGGGATGCAGTCGTTATCGTGGCTCGACGATGTCGCAGCGTCCCAGCGAAGTCGTACTGGTCGAACATAGGAGACGTCGGCGCGTCGTTGCCAGATCAGGGATGTTGCGTTGAGGTTCGGTCACGACGATCGGGGTGCGTTGGCGAAATGGCGTCCTCGTCGGGCCGAATGGATTGCACACGCATGCTGGATGGATACGAGATCGGCGGGAACAGTGAATCGACGCTGCACAGGCGGTTGGTGGATCTGCCACTCGGATAACGTAACCTTGATGAAACTGATGCATTCCTTGCATCCATGCGTGATTCGCCAGGTTCGAGTTGAGTAAATATGGAAAATTTGAGGAAATACACGGATTCGGTGAAACAGGACATCGGCATGGATAAAACACTGGTTTTTCCGGATTCGCTCATCACTCGAGCCCGAGGCAAGCAAGGAGATCCGAGTGAACATTGGACACTGCGCTGACGTCTCGCTCAACCTGAGAAGAAAACGCTCCGCTGACGCAGGTCGTTCTGGAAGGGAGCCGCCTGGTAACCAAGTTGCTGTCCAAAAAGCCTCACCGCATTCACCATTCTATGCTTGGTCGCACGACCGATCCGTGAACTGTAACCCAGTGCGATACGAAACCAAGCGCTTTGCAATCGGATCGCCGTGCGCTGCCGACACTTTCCAGGCATACACGCATCCATGTAAAGCCGAATCCGAAGCAGGAAAAGGAATTCTATCGTGTGCAGCGGCCAAAGAGCGCTTGCCCAACAGGCGCTCGATACAGACACAGAACGCGTGCTCGATCATCACCGGTGCATCCTCCTTTGCTGCTTCATTTCAGACAGAAGCCATCCGAGCCGTGTCCACACCCTGAACAAAACCACGATCACCAGCACGAAATGTTTTACGCATCAGCAACGAGACCATAAAGTACATCCCCGGACAAGCGGATGATTCGTGGTGCGGCATTGCTGTCCGAGCATGCGCATGCCCGATGGCGTCGTTCCAGCGTGACACCACTATTTGCGACGAAGCTGGAAATATATGGATGGGTTCGATCTGACGCGATCCCGGCGTTCCATCAGCGGATTCGCGCTTCGTCGTCGATCACGGTGCGCGGAAACGTTCGCTCGATGTCGTGGTGTGTTAGCATCGCGTTTATCGCGCTCGTTGAAGAGACACCCTTTGGTGCATAGACTGTCTCCTGGTTAAGCAGGTGTTGGTTGTTGCGGTTGGTAGCAAGAACATTCTAGGGTATGAGTACGCATGGCTGCACGTCAATCGTCCACAAGCCGACGGTCCCGGTCCAAACCGAAACGTGCCGCCGCAGTGCCGCCAACTTCTGGAGACCAACTTCAAACGAATGGGCGTTCTGCTGAGGGCAGGTCGCATCGACCAACGACGCCACCGCACACTCGTGGAGTGGTGTCGGAGAGTCCCAGCCTCGCGGTTGGTACTGCAGCGGGGACCTCGACATTTGCTGAGGCCACGCTGACGAGACGACCTTCGCTCGCACCGCGTGTCTACGGCGCGCGCTATCGTTGTAACTACTGCTCCAGAGACGTGTCGAACTGTACGCGCATCACGTGTGCGGCGTGTTCTGATTTCGATCTATGCATTAGCTGCTTTTCGGTGGGAGCTTGTCTCTACCCACACGAGTTATCGCATCCATATCGAGTCGTCGAGCATGTGTCTCGGCCGGTCTTCTCCTCTGACTGGAGTGCCGAGGAGGAGATGCGTCTTCTGGAAGGGCTAGAGATTTATGGGCCAGGGAATTTCCACACTGTAGCGGAGTATGTGGGAACCAAGTCGAAGATTAAATGCGAGCAGCATTATTTGGAGGTGTACCTAGATGCGGAGGATACAGCGCCGCTTCCAAATCCGAAAAGAATGGTCACCGACATGCGGGTTGTTCTGCCGGCGATACCGGTGGGCACGCCTCGATCAGCGGTGGTCGCTCGGGAGATGGCGCTGACGGCCGCAGCTGCTGCGAATTTGAACCCAGCGCTCGCTCGGCTGGCGCAGATACGTTTGAAGGCCAACGAGTCCAGGGGCACAGAAATGGAGATCACGGACGCCTCCAAACCCTCATGGGACGAACGCTCCACCCGACTGGCTGCCGACGATGGTCTCGTGACTGCATCGGCCCTGTCGCCCACGGCTCGGCGCGACGATTGGTTGTCGGAGCAAAAAGGCCCAGCGACGGACAAGTCATCCGACAATACGTCCGTTGATCTACTGTCTAGCGGATCGCCGACAATGGTCCCGTCCGAGATCAACCTTTCAGCAGTTCTGGCCGACGAGGAGGCACAAAGCATACGCGTATCTCCATCTGGTCGTCCACGGAAGGGCGACATTGTTGGTTACATGTCCAAAACGTCAAGATTACGACGTGGAGCCCTATCAGAATGATGCAGAGTCGATTATTGCTGATATGTATATCACAGATGAGGATACGGCTGAGGAGCGGGAGCTGAAGCAGCGCATCCTAGAAATCTACTCACTGTGGTTGGATGAGCGTACACGGACGCAAGTTGGTCGTGGAACAACGAGGCTTCACGGATCTTGCCGGAGCGCGAGCGCGGGAGAAGTCGAAAACACCTTTGGAGCGACGACTTGGAAGGCAACTATTGCCGTTCGCACGCTTGATGGCTGACCATGGGTCTCACCATGATGAACTTGTAACACGGATGGCGACAGAGGTACAACTCATCGAGGAGATTCGTGAAATCTGGGAGGCGCTGTGTTCCGGAGTTGGGTCGCTCGCGGAGTATGAGCGTTGGCGACGTGAACGCAGTCTCCGGGAGCACGTGACCTCAATACCGGTCGCGGTCGACTGGGTCGAAGCGCCGGGTCGTGGCGAGGAAGCTCCTGAAACGGGCTCGTCCGCGACGAACAATACGACATCCGAAACGATCATACCACGAAGACCGCGTGGGCGTCCGAAGCGCATTCGCACGGAGGACGTACCGTCGATCGCGGTCGGTTTGTCTGTTCCAGGTCTCGGACGGCCCAGTTCCTCGGGCAAGGAAAGCGGACGTTCCAGTTCAGCAGCCACGACCGCAGCCACCCAAGCCTTGTCGGTTCGGGTGCTGCGAGGTGAATCGGCCGCAGAGGTGCAGCATTGGCCAAGTATCGTACAACGGAGACAAGTCGCGCAGCCGCTTGGTATTCAGCAACTGCCATCGGCATCGAATTCCACAAACGTGCAAAACCTTCTGTTTGTCGAAAACTGGCCGAGCGCGAAATTTCTGAGCCCGCTCGAAAAGGAGCTCTGCGCACTGCTGCGTCTTGTACCCGATCGTTTTTTGGAGATTCGATCCCTGATTGCGACACGATGGAAGGCTCGCATCGAGAATGGAACAGAGCACGCGAACCAAGGCCGGGCAGATCAGGAGCCGAAACCGTGCCTTTTGACCTTGGATTTGCGCGCTGCTGCGGAGGCGGCCGCGAACGCGCAGCCTGTCACCGGGAGATATCTCGCGCACGCTAGGATTGACCCCATCAGAGTCGTTGGTGGCACCAGTTGCCGCAGAATTTGTGAGTTCCAATGATGAGGACCGCTCCAGTTCTCCACGCGGAGATGAAGCGTTCCGAGACCATTCTGAATCGAGTGATCGTGCTGTCCTACCTGGGCGTCCCCGAGGGCGATATCGTCGTCTTCGTCGTCGTCGTCAGGCTCGTCGCGGGTGATGACTGGCCCCACGTCTCTTGTACCTAGAGAAATCCTCTGGTCCATGCTCGAGCCCAGGCTGCGAAGCTCTCGCCCATGATCTGGGCCATAGCAAGCCATTCCGATGGCTCCCGACTCGAATGGGAACGATTTGGCCACCAGAGCCGCATCACCAGGGAGTTGTCGTCAAGGACGCGCTCCACGAAACGCCATGTCTCCGCATCATGAAACGAGTTCATTTCGTCCGACTGATCCTCGTCTCTAGAGGGGGCGTCGCGAAGCGTCGCTATCCAGTAAAGCTCGCTCATCTGTAAAAGAGGCGCGATCGCAACTCGTCGTTGATACCATGCCATGTCAGTGGAGCGATCACCCGCAAACCATGCGATCTCATCAGCTGTCTTGGTGAGAAGTTTGAGCCCTCTGGTGGTGTGGTTTGGTTGCAGCTGCAGGGCCAGCGCCTGAGGCCACAAGCGCCGATACGGTTCGCGAAGGCGAAATGCTGTCTGCATGAACGCAAGCAGCCGTGCTCGAGTCCAGACCACTGGATCCGATTGATCAGGACGTTGTCGGGCAGTTGTTTGTACAGCCAGATCAACGAGCTGCCAGTTGTCCTGTTCGATAAGCAGGGTTCGTGTCGTTCGCAGTTCGTGTTCACGCCACCACTCCACCAGTTCAACGGGGCCGCGCCTCACCCAAGCTAGCCACGCAAGCGATAGTCCGAGTTGCTCCGCAGTCGCTTCGAGTGCCTCCGAGGAAAAACCTCGCATTGGAACGTGTTCCAGCGTGCATCGCTCGAGAAACGCCTCCTTGGTGATTGGAGCGCCACTCGTCGCCCCCGTACCCGCTTGAGAGGTCGTGCTCGCTTTCCGAAAGCATGGTTGGAGACTGCCGCTCTTCAGAGCCAGATGACGCCAGAAGCGAGTTTCATGCCAGCCATGTCCAAGTGCTCGACCTGCCGTCTCCGCAAGGGCCATGATCAACGAAAAAAGTCTGATGCAGGCGATATCGAGGCGGAGCGCGTACTCGACGACACCGAGGTACTCGCCGGCGACGACCCAGGCGGTGCCGTACTCGAACGTTCAGATCCAGCGTTGTCGCAAGCTGCTGTTGCGAATCGAGACTGCTCTTGCTCGTCGTTACGGGTCACCACCCCCCAGGAGCGAGCGTTGCCTACCTTCCAACATAGGACAATGTGGGAAAATATTGAGAAGGAATCGTTTTCGTATCTTCGGTAAACGAACGGGTAGCATCGCGATCACGCTCGAGCGGGGATGCTTCGCTGGTCGCCACAGGATTTGGAACTGTCGTTCTATCTTTTCTTCAGCGTATGCACGCTCGTGAAACGTATCGAGATTCCGATTAGCATCATGGCCAGATAGGTTGGTGAACAGCGCTCCCGCTGATCCAGCAATTTCAGCAATGCAGCCTAGCGGTTGCACGATCGAGCTGGTGTTTGCTCCGATGGCCATGCAAGCGCATTCAGGAAAGCACGTACTCGGTTAATGTCCCGATCGCAAAGTAGGAAAGGATCGTCTTTTTTCTGTTCCGCCATTGACGTGTTCAAGATCGAGCAGTCAGTCAAAGATCCAGTACCTCCATACGAGGCACTGCACCAGTTCCGCACTCTGAGCTGGATTACGTATCTCACAGGTGCCTACGCGAGCACCCGCTTTATATATGCATAGAATCCATGTGTCACTGCAGCACCTTGATCATGTCGTCATGACACCGATCGAGACGGTCACGTCTACTGGAGTGCCCGCCTTTGCATGCGCCAGGCGCGCTGCCTTGGCATGCACGCGATCGACGTCCACAAAGGTATTCCCTTGTAACGACAAAGGATTCCCTAATGAGCCCCATCAACGTCCTCAAGGGTATTCCCTTGTGTTCCCAAGGGATTCCTTTCGCGAACCATTCAAATCGCCGGATGGATGGGCCGACCGTTGCAATCCGCGATGGCGCTGTGCCGCGGCTGCTGTCTGCGGCGTTCCATGGGTCGTCGGTGGCGCGACCCGAACAGCGCTTACGTTGGTGTCTGGGTAGCGATTATCCCTGCAGGCAGCGTCCTTTTCTGAATCATTCGAACCGTCTATCCAGTATTTCTTTGATCTTGTTGGCTCTGAAGTTATCCATTTGGCTGGCTGATACACGAGGAACTGAAGAGTTTGGACTTTCAAACAAATCATGGAAGTGAGTCTGAACAAGGACGTTCTATTGCGTCTGCAGGAAGTTTGGTCTGAAATCGGGTTGGATGAAACCGAACGAGTGCGACGCACGGAAGCTCTACGTGAACAGATTATTCGGGTTTATGTAGATGCTCTTGAAAGCACAGCAGATGAGCGTGATGCTCTCGAAAGCGAGCTAGACTCGGCCGAGGCGCTGTTTCTCGAACTGCAGTCTGAGGTGGTGGCGGCGCAGAGGAGCGCGCCACCGGCGTGGTTGCCCGCTGACGTTCTCGGTAACCGGCGAGCGGTCGCTGGTTTGGCTGTGGAGCGTTCCTGGGAGCCAGTGCCTGCCAACTTGACTGCGGAGCTTTCGTCGACGTTTGGGGCCGGTGGTATTGGCCATACTGCGATGCCGGACACCTCTGTGAGCTGCACGCTGCTGCCCGAACAATCGCTTCAGCACGGAACAGAGGCGATGGACCGCGGGCCGCCGAATAAGAGCATTGGCCGAGAGGTTCAAGATGACGAACACTCGGGTCGTACCGGCGATACCTCAGGCCGGCAGGGAACACTTCTGCAATGCCTGGAGCAGGTTTCGCAGCAGATAGCAGCGTTGGAGGCACAGAAACGTCTCTTCGTCGAACGTCTTGGGGAGCTGCAGAAACGCATTCTCACCCTATGGGTTGACGAGTTGGGCGAGGTTGTTGACGACCTTGCTGAAGAGTATCGTGATGCCCTCGTGATCACCGGAGGTTGCCGAAACCGCAATGCGCAATCATATTTGAGCACTGGTGGGAACCTGAGTCCGAGCCACGCAGGAAACTTTACCCAGATAACAACGATTGCATCTGACTTGGGAAATCCTCTACGAAAGATATCGATTCGTAACTATGGATCGAGAATTCGCTCGTTAGAGGCCAAGATCACAGAGTTGCTGGAGCTGCGTCAACAGCGCGTCGAAACGATTGCATCGCTGCTTGTCTCAATGAAAAGCCTTCTTCGAAGGCTGTGCATCACAGCACCGGAGGAGGCAGAGTCAGAGGTTGATCGCCTCGCCATCACGTTCGACGGATCCCAGGAGCCGCTCGGAGCTTCGCTTGTAGTCCATCGATGTATTAACCGCGCGGGTAGCTTGCTTGGAGCGGGAAATTGAGTCCCGGGTTGAGGAACTCGACCGCGTATCCGGTGTCGCAGCAGAGCTGTATCGGCTGCTCCGCTATCCCTCGGAGCGCTTCAGGCGCCTTCCAGGCCGAACATAGCACACTCAGCAGGAAGAGTCTCGAGGCTTGGCATGACCACGTGGAGGCGCTGCGGGCGACTCGCGAGCAGCGTCTCCGAGCGCTCATTGCCGAATGAAAGGGAGCGACTGAATGCGTTGTGGAACGAGCTGGACATCGCGCCCGCGCAGCGCGTTTCATTTGCTTTTTGCAGCAATGATGAGGTCAGCGAGGAGGTCCTTCAAGCCATTGAGCGGGAGACGTCGCGCCTGGAGGCAATCGCTCGAAAGATTCGCCCAATCCATGAGCTTCTTGGACGTCGCGAGGAGTTGCTCATCAAAAAGCAGGAATTGGAACGGGAGATGCAGAACCCCGAACGTCTTTTCGGGCGTAGTGGTGGTCGTCGTATCGTCGGCGGGCTCCTGCGTGAGGAGCAACTTCGCAAACAGGTGCGTCAACTTCCCAAAGTGAACGCTTTGCTGCGAGCCAAGTTGGAGAATTATGAACAAGAGTTCCACAGAAGGTTCATTCATAAGGGGGTAGATGTGTTGGAGGTACTACACAAAGAGGAGACAACGGAGGCTGAGCGCCAAGCGAGCCGACCAACTCGTCGTGAGGTTCAGCCTGGCCCTGATTCTGGGCACAGTGCGCCTTGGGTCGCCACGAGTCCAGTTCGTTCGGGCATCGCGTCGGTTGGCAGTGCTCGTCATGATACTGCTGGTCGCATGACTGGTACTCGGTCGACCGCGACCTGCCCGACACCGAGCACTTGGGGTGGCACTGCTGCGACCAAAGTGCTCGCAGCCGAGGTTCGCAAGCATGTGCAGTGCAAAAGAGAAGCAGATATTCCGCTGGCAATGGCTGGACATGCGAAAACAACCACAGCGCTCCTGCCAGAAAAGTGCTCCGAGAAGGCAGCGTGGGGTGCATGGATGCCGGCAGAGGCACCAGCGCCAGCACCGGCAGAACTAGCGATGGCAGCGGGTACCGACGCGCCGGCCAGACCAACCACGATCGCGGACCTGCGAGGCTCACAATTCTTCCCAGCGAGTACGGATCCTTTGGCCCATCGAACAAACGCTGATGACCAAGCGCGTCGTATGCTTGTTGGGAACACTAGCCGCAGCGGTGAAAGCCGCTCCGGTCGCATTGAGTTGAGCGCCAGCGACCAAAGCACGAATGACCAATCAGGCCGATCGATGCGAGCCGCCAATGACTCGCCACTGGGTTTTGCGCCAGATGCTGGCCAAGCGTCCCGTTCGGGAACATCCCCGGCCCATCATGTCCCTACAGGCGAAGCGCCTTCCGAATCAATGATACAAAAGAGGCGCCATGCCTTAGCGCAAACCGTGCTCCAGACTGACGCGCAGCCCATCGCAGCACACGACGTTTTTGTGCCGAGGGTTCTGTCAGACGCGAGCACAGCCAGCAGCAAGTTGAGTAGCTCCGCGCAATCGACATCTGACGCCAGTGCCGCAACCGGCTCGTTGAGTGATGACAGCAGCGGGCGTTGTCCCCTACAGGAGACTATAGCGAACAAAACGCTAGCTCCGCGGGAAAGCGCCGCACCGGCTGAACAAGGTACCGTCTCGAGTGCGGATATCGCGCAGCCCGGGTCGGCCTTGTGGTCAGCGACGGGCGTACGCCCTGTCCGTGAGGTGGACAGAGATGACCAGTCCTCGGCTCCAGCGCTGGACCAAGAGAATAGCAGTCTTCAAGCCAACACCACCACCATACCGCCACTTGAAAGTTTAGTCACTCCGTCTACAAAGGAGAGCGCCATAGCGGCAGCCGCAGCACCTCACGCCGCCAAGTCGATGACCTTGTTTCCCATCGTCGCCGAGCCCGGTGGCGAAGTGCCCAACAAACGAGCGCGACAGGATTCGTTTGCCGCCTCGTCCTCCGGAAAGCACACGACCCAAACTACCTCGAATGCGGCGACGAGCACGACTGCTTCTCATACAAGTAGAGACGACGACTCGTGCGAGACACCAAAGTCAGGTCGGACCAACGGGGCGCGACCGGATAACGCCGCATCTGCAGCCAGCATGCCGCTCGCGCACCAAGAGGCAGCACCCGCTCAAGCCCGACAGGAGTTCTCCTGCGCAGAGTCACCAATTCGGTGACAGGACCAGTGATGCGTCTGGAAACGACGCGAACCGTTCCACGTTGGACTCGCGCAGCAAGTGCGTGCAGTCTGAATCAACCTCCCCGTCCAGCGGTATAGAGCCCAAGCAGGTTTGTCGACCGTGTGCGGTATCATCCTGCTCGGTGCCAGCACCGCTGTCTCGACCGAAACAGGAAAAAAAGGGATGTATATCCGCTCCGTGAAGGATGAAACCAAAACGGCATGCACCAAACTGCATGCGTGCAGGCGGATGTGCCTCCGGGTGCGTGCGTGCGTGCGTGCGTGCGTGCGTGCGTGTCGGTGCTGACGCCAGCCCGGGAAGCACACGTGTCCGCAAAAAGGACGATCGTTCATGCAGCACGCGTGCCAACCAGTCAGGCACCGCGCGGCATTGGCCGATGGTGTGTCCCGCGAACAACGGCAGGCGCCCGCTCGATGGACGCATGGTGCTGTCTCATCAGCGTTAGGTCGACGATGGTGATACAGTCGTTTGTGGCGGACGCGCTGACGCCATCCATGACTTGGTGCATCGCATCCTCCGTGCACGCGACAGGCATGCATGCCATCGGGCGACCATGCGATGGGTAATCTTGTCCAGCCCCGACGAGGATTCGTGTCACCCGTGTGATTCGGGCCGCTCGTTCGGATCGATGGCGTGGCGCCGTCGACCTCGTCGCTGCTAGCGAGACGGCCCGCCCCTTGCAGCGCTAGACGGCTTGTCGTTGGTGCAACGACCGATAGTCGACGTGCTGTTGTTACTGCTGCTACTAGTCGGGTGTTGAAGCGATCACGCACACGCTGCTCATCATCATCATCATGTCAACAAAAGGTGCTCCGACGTTTCTTGAGGGAACGGATGCCATGACCCTCACTCGGTATGTGCTCGTGGAGCAACGCCGACACAAGGAGGCTCAAGGAGACCTAACCCTTTTGCTCTCCGCTGTGCAGCTCGCGTGCAAGGTTATCGAGTCTTGTGTGCGTCGCGCAGGTATTGCCAAGCTGTATGGTTTGGCGGGTGACCAAAACGTGCAAGGCGAAGACCAGAAAAAGCTGGATGTCATTGCGAACGATACGTTTAAACTGAACCTGATCGCGTCCGAGAAATGTGCGTGTCTGGTGAGCGAAGAGGAAGAGCTGGCGATTCTTGTGGACCCGTTGATGCGTGGTCGCTACGCAATCGCGTTTGATCCACTGGACGGGTCTTCGAACATTGACGCGAACGTCTCGATCGGCACGATTTTTGCGATCTATCACATCGAGAATCCGCAGGAGCTGAACTCTTCGGAGGACGTGAATCGGTACATGCTACAAAGCGGTCGCTCTATGGTCGCTGCCGGCTACGCGATGTATGGGTCTGCCACGAACCTCGTTTTCTCCACGGGCGAGACCGTGAATGGTTTCACCTTGGACCCGTCGCTAGGTGAGTTCGTGCTGACCCATCCGAATATGCGTTGCCCGCGCCGAGGCACAATCTATTCCATCAACGAGGGCAACAGTCGGGACTGGGATCCAGCAGTGCGCGAGTTCGTTCAGCGCATGAAATTCCCAGAGACGGGGAAGCCGCGCTCCCTCCGCTACATCGGATCGATGGTGGCCGATGTGCATCGGACACTCCTGTACGGTGGTGTTTTCATGTACCCAGCCGATAGCAAGAGCAAGGAAGGCAAACTCCGGTATTTGTACGAGGCGGCGCCCATGGCCTTTTTGATGGAAGTCGCCGGTGGTAGGGCAACGACTGGCAAGGAGGAGATCCTGGATGTCGTTCCGCGACATATTCATCAGCGAGTGCCCGTCTTCATGGGCAGTGCCGAAGACATCGAAGAGTTTTTGGAAATTGCACGCAAGTTTCAGTAAGGGGAATTTGGTGGTCGTGCAGAGACGCAGTTCGGGTTTCGCGAACCGAGTCCGGCCCATGAGGTCCATCGGGAGAGGTGCGGATTCCACGTCACTCGCAATCGCGAACGCCAGGCTCCGCAGTCGCAGCCAGAGACGACGATGATGCGAGCGCCAGCGAAATCGCCCGACGCACTAGTGTCTTACCGGAAATGACCAGACAGAGACGACAGGTAAAGGCACTTGGTGGCGAAACAAAGGCAAAACAGCATGGCCCCGTCAACATGCAGGAGTGATGTTTATGTCTTCGCACGTGTAACTGTCTCCAGTCGCAAACGCAGGTCGTACAGCATGCGATGCCTCCAATAAAAGCCCGGTCGTCAAGGAGCGCGGCTCTCAGACTCAGTCACCATCAGTTGGAGCGGGGTCGTTCAGTGCCAGCGGCAGCTGCCCAGGCCGGCCCCGTCGATCGATTCGTGTACACTTCACCATAGTCAGCGGATGTCGGAAACTCAGCAACCGCTGGGCTACTCGTCAATCGAGGCGGTGCCTCTGCATGGACAATTGCAGCGCCAGCAGGTATCGCGTAATATTCCCCGCCGACGTTATTCATCGCCATAGATGTACTATCGTGGGGCACCACACCGGTTGCCGCTGCGTGTGGTGGTCCGTTTGCGGTGGGCGAGGGACAGGCGTCAAGACTCTCGACTGCGTCCTCGGGAGCGTTCGATACCCCTCCGGGCACTGTAGCGGGGATGGGTGGTCGCACCACGTCAAAGAAAGGATGCGCCATACACTCGCGTGCCGTAGCGCGTTCCTGGTGATCATATCGCAACATGTGTTCCAACAAATCGATGCCGTCCTGAGTGACCAAGTGGGCGTTTTCAGCCGTGATAAAGCGATCCCACGGCTTTTTGTTGTGACGCCCGATCATATTCAAGTAGGAGGCACTCAGTTCGATGCCGTACTTGCGCAAATAGGTAAAGAGATCGTCGGTACCGAGAACTCGAGCGATTTTGGCCAACTGATCCTGATTATCGTGGCCATGGAAGAAGGGTTCCTTTCGGAAAATCATACCAGCCAGCATGCATCCAAGAGACCAGATATCCAGAGAGTAATCGTAATCCTGGAGGTCGACCAGTAGTTCGGGACCCTTGAAGTACCGTGAAGCGACCCGCACATTGTACAGTCGTCCGGGGTGGTAGAACTCGGCGAGACCCCAGTCGATCAAGCGCAACTCCCGACGCTCATGATCGATCATGACATTGTGCGGCTTGACATCGCGATGCATGATGCCCATGCTGTGTGCGTAATCCAGCGCCCTAAGCACCTCGTAGACGTAGTACCGAATATCATTCAAGGTCAGCGCTGGATACAGCTGCTTGAAATCCGTGTTCTGAATGTATTCGAAGATCAGGGACGGCGTTTTGGACACGGGATCCCGACACAGGTCCAACAGTTTCACAATATTGGGTCCGCCGTACAGATTCTCCAGAATCTTGATCTCCCGCTTAATTTTCTTCTTCTTCACTGGTTTCAGGATTTTAATGATGACGCGCGCGCCGTTCACCACGTTGAGGCCCTCGAAGACATCGGAGTACTTGCCTCGGCCAACTTTACGTACAACTTCATAGTTATCCTGGTTCCCCCAGTTAATCATGAGGTTTTCATAGTCCCAGTACTCGCGGGGGCGATGCTCGTTCACGTCAGCGTAGACGCGGGCCACGGAGCTGGGCGGCTTCCGGCGCACTGCACTCATCGCGTTCGACGCGGCTTGAGGCCAGCTGCAGTCGCACAAGCCACGCGGTTTCGCCTCCGTTGTCCTGCCCTGATCAAGCCGACCCACAGTCACTCACAGAGGCTCCCAGACTGGAACGACCAGGGGACACGCTCGTGACGCAACACGAGCCGATGAGCGCCGCTACACGGGCACCGCTCCACAGCCGGACTAGACGACCGCTCGTTTGCCCGGTCGCCCAAACTCCACACTCGTCTTTGTCCCCCGAGTTTGATGCAGCGAGCCGACGCACACTCCGCAAGGCGACCGTGTCGATGTTTTCGTTTACAGCCGGTTACCAATAGACTCCAAGCCGAACTGCTTCGATAACAAAGCCTTTCGTCAGTACCGTCTGCTGAAGCGACGCGCTGGCCGGCGTTGAAGGCGCGTCTCGGTATGGCTGCGCCCTTCGGCTCGCGGCGTCGACCACGTGGCGCCCGCAAGGCCGGGCACTGGAACACAACCTGTTGTAGTGCGGTGGCGGCTGCGTTGCGCACACAGTGCGAAGACTAGGGCCTGGCGAAAGCAGTCGTTGCACTGCAGGCTATCACGCTGAGACTGGGGAGCACGACCGATTGAGGACGTTCAAGGGCGGCAATACAGGGTGTGTTTCTGGAGAGCTGGGCACGGGCACTCTGCTCTATGACTGGAACGTGGTGCTGGCTCCCGTGTGAAGCCAGTCTCATAGATCCCGACGACCTGTTCGGAGACGCTTTTTGATCACTAGGGATAGCGCTTCGTGCTTACGTGATAGAGGCCTTCGCATCTGTCACAAACTCGGTGTCGATTGTGGCTTGACCGAAGAGTACCCGGTGAGGTCTTGATTGCAGCGCGAGAACGCGCTGTGGCGAGGCTTGGAAATGGCGCCTGTTGGTGATCGTGGCGTGGCGCTGCAATATTCGCGGGCGAACTTTCAGCGCCGTCTTTCAACCATCCAACCGAACCTGGAGTCCATCCAGTCTCTCTCCTATTTCATCCTCTTCATGGCGCCTACGTTTGCGTCGTCGTTGGTACACGACTGGGGCCTAGTATTGGCTGAAAGTGAACGCGAACGACGGCTGCACCTTTTGTACCTGGCCAATGAGGTGCTCCAGCATGCTCGCAATCGTCTCCCGGATGCGTTGGCGCAAAGGTTAGCGAACCTCTTCCTCGAGGGAATGGAGCAACACCTTGCCTTGTTGGCTGGTGATGAGCGGTTAGATAGACTGATTGAGGTGTGGCACCAGAGACAAGTGTTCACTGATGAGCAGCTTGATCGTCTTCGGGAACTGATCAATCATCAGCGGGAGTGGCGCGCTCGTGTCGAGGACGCAGCGCAGCACATCGCTTCAGCGATTGCTCGTCTTGGCGAAGCGGACATGTCAACTGTTGCTGTTACGGCCACAGCTGAAATCACAAGTCTCGTCAACAAATTGCGTGAAGCGCAACATCTCGTGCAACGCTACCTCTGTGATCGCAACGGGAACGAGAGCGAGGAACCGCAGATACCCGATGCCGAGGTTGCCAGCTCGAACGCTGTTGCAGCGCCACCAACGACATCCACAGGCACTGCCGCGGCATCGTCGTTGTCTTCTTCATGAGCATCGGTGGTGGAACGATTGCGAAAAGGCGGTGTGTTTGCGTTCTGAACTTGCATTCGCTCGATTTGGCGTCAACTGGTTGAGGATGATCGTCACGATGACCTGTAAAAGCGGTTTCGAGAGCGCATGTCGTACGGATTGCCGATACAGCCTGAAGGTCGCATCCGAATAACGCGCTACTAGCGCTTATCTGTCGCGGCGTGAATGGCATACTGGCTTGGCGTTGGTGGCTCGACTGGGTCATAGAACCCGCTTCATGGCGACGCTCTCCAAACCAAGATAGGCATCATGGCGCCGACCATTTGACTGCGTTATTCGACGATCGATCACGGGCACGAGCTGGCGTTCCGAGCGAAAACGTGCGTCAACGCGAACAACATGTGCTAGGCTCACACCTGTAGAGACACTATTCTTGATCTCGTCTTGGATTCCAATCACGGGCGTGTCCAGAACCGAGAACTCATCGGGCGACGATTGAAGTTCTCCCTGGGATAGGTGCAGCTCCTAAAGCTTATTTTCGTTGCTTTTGCCTAATGAACCGGCGGATCGATCGGACTGTTTGATGGAAGGGTGACCTCATTCCAATGCAGTGTCAGTTGCGTCTCTCTCAATGACATGTCCTCTATACGGACCGATGAGTCCGATGCAAACCAAAGCCTGGTCCAAGCGTGACCTACCTGATCGAAAGATCACCGAGTCGTGGAGTGGGTACAAGGGCCCCGGGAACCCGCTGCCCTGCGCAGCCGTCGATGGGCGCCAGTCCGAGTGACGACGACCGCTGACTCGACGGTGTGTCGTTCTACGAATCGAGCGCTGTTCGTGAACGGTTCCTGATCCGTCGGCAACATGGTTCCTATGGGCATCTTTCGTCGAACGGTGGTGCTTCTGGACGGCCGAGTACGGTTTAGCCGCCCCAAGCGTAGGCTCTCTCGAACACAAAAGGAGAACCGACGCAAGTTCCAGCGTTTTGTGCAGCGGAACGCGGAAGTTCTCCGACAAGGCGAGGCTCAGTTCGCCCTGCTCTGCAAGGCAGACGCTTCTTTCGCTTCAGATAAGGCAGGCGCAACACCAGGAGATGATTCGCCGGAGACGACAAAGTAAAACACTGTGTAGTCTGCTGGAACAGAAACGCAGATGAATACTTTACCTAGTCTGTGAGCAGCCCGCCGTTCAAGTCTACAATTTCACCGGTTATGAAACCAGCCATGGGCGAGCTGAGGAACAATACAGCAAAAGCAAACTCTTCAGGTCGCATAAATCGACCGACAGGAATACTGCTGAGCAGCTGGTCTACAACCTCTTTTGGAAATCGCTCCAGAGTCGCCGTCTGCACATACGCATAGCTGATACCATTGACGGTGACTCCGTCTCGCGCAGTCTCCCGAGCCAAGCTGAACGTCAGTGTCTGCAAAGCACCTTTGGTGGTCGAGTAGGCAATTCCCGTTGTAATGCCACCGGTTTTGCCAGCCAAACTGCAGGTGTTGATGATGCGGCCGAAACGCTTCGCTCGCATCGCTGGAAGCACCTCTCGAGACATGTAGAAGGCGCTGTGCACATTCTGCGCAAATGCGTATTGCCAATCCTCGGGTGAGGTGTCGAGCGCGTGGGTCGCACTCACAACCGCGTTGTTGTTGATGAGAAAGTATATGTGACCAAAGTCCTGTTGAATCCGATGCATGGCCGCAGCCACTGCCTCCGGGCGCGAAATGTCGAAACAGATCGGGTAAAGGGCCTCTGCAGTAGCGCTGGGGCCCAGTTGCGCCACGAGAGCATTCAGATCCTCCACAGAATTATCATGTACCACGACGCGAAATCCTTCATCTAAAAACGCTCGCACCGTCGCCTGGCCGAGCACGCCAGTTGCACCCGTCACCATGACGACTCGAAGCTCGGGTGCAAGCGAGCGAAAGCGAAACGGGTCATATTCGGACGCCGTTCCAGTCGGAGCCGACCCAAAGACCACCCCTGATGCCATCGCTCCGTTTAGCAATACCGACGAAACTGGGCGCTGCGTCGACGTCGATGTTGAGTCCATCAACCGCACCGGAAGCAAGTTCCAGCTGTCAATGTCGACAAATCTATCCGAGATCCTGATAAAGCACTCGATCTTTTCTTCCTCGTTTGGTCTCCGCGGAACCGTCGGTGAACCAACGACCGCAAGTGCTCCTCCTCGCTTAGAGCACCTAGACGGACACGCCCCGATGCTTTGACTCGCCCCGCGTCCGGTCCTCGACCAGATCCAGAGTTAAACCTTCCTCGATTAACCGATAATTGCGCTGAACCCGTGGACAATTAGAAGTTCTATTCACGGATACCACAAACAGTTGAGCAAACGAAGAGCTCGCGAAGCAGACTCACGCGCGTGACCAACAAGGACGCTTATACCGCGGGTGTACGGTGCCGGGGGCCACCCCTGCCAGGCCGGGGGGACGCGTGCGCCACCCGTCCGGACTGCAGGGCCCTGTCGCGCTACTACCCCAACGCGAAGCGGGCGATAAGACTCTTGGTTTCGTGAGCGAACGAAGCCAGCGCAGAGATGCGTTATGGGTCCAGTACGTTGGAGTGCATCTGATGTTGTTGGATTTGTGTCGGCAGACTGGTCATGTGCTGATACAGGCATGTAATCGTGTTTTTTTATCGTGGCGATCCGTGGGTCTCGGGGGCGTGTTTAGGCTGGGTTCTTGGAGGCCTGGTTATGTCCCTGGTCCGTTTTGCAAAGATTGAAGCGTATAAAAGACGCGTTTCAGAACTAGATGAGTACTTGGTCTTGAGGTAGAGTAGAGTTGAGAACTGGCACTCTCAAAGCCGGTATCGTTGAGCGCGCGCGAGTCTGGAGCCAGGTCCCTTTTCATCGACGATGCTGTGCGCGGAGGTTTCGTCGGTTTGGCGAGACTGCTCTCGTTACAGGTGGCCTGATCAAGTACTGGGTGCGTTTGATGAGTCCTGGAACGAGGACGCTACCCAGTGAAAACGATGGCGCGGGGTCGATCTGCCTGCGACGCAGCTCGCGCTGTCAGATGTTGTGTTATCAGCATAGATGTTGAGAAGCTTCTGTGACCAAGGCGTTTGCCGTGTGGCTTTTCATAGAGAACACATGTGAATGATCCGCAAACCCTTGTTTGAGGTTGAGCCCAAGCGAACAGCTTGCGAGTAGATGCGTCCTTTAGTTCATGATGGTTTCGGAAAATCGCTGTTGTGGTCGTCAATGTTTTTGCGGCACTGCGTTGCGGATGATGCCATCAGGTGTACGGCCCAATTCATGCCCTGAATGGCTCCTTCGTTGATCGTGCAAGTGTCGCAGCAGAGCGCAACGGGGATTCCTTCGGGTTATCTTCTGCGTCCAGTCTAATCCTGCTTCGCAACGAACGTGGAGATTTGCTTGATTCTTGCAACCCATTTGATTCGTTCTGGCCGCGGCCTCGAGATCGTCAAGCCCAGTCCGCAATGATCGCTTCATAGGCGTCGCCCAAAGGCAAAATCACGCTTCATGTCACCTTCGGCGCATCCAGGAGTGGTTGTCGCGGATATGTGGTCTTCTCTCTGGTCCCTTCCTGGTCTCCGTCTTCGAATGCTGGCGGTGCGATTAGGTGTGCGTCAGTACGAGTGCTCGATGATCGAGGCGTTGCATGGTTGATACATGCTTTCGTGCGCTGCACGGCGTATCGTCTGCAGGCTTTTGTCGCGATTTGAATCGATGCATCGGCGATGGATCGGGTTTGGCCGTCTGTGTTCCAGATGGCGCACCTCGAAGCGCCATTCAGGTTGCAGCGAAGCTCCAGGCGCTTGATGGCTGCGGCTCGTAGCAATATCCTGTGCGCGGCATTCCAATCCATGATTAGAGAGAACGCCCAAACACCAATACCAATACAGTCCACAATCATCCAGAGCCAAAGCGATGACGGTGTGCGTGCGTGTAGCGTCCGAGTCGATACCAGCGATGGGGGCGCGCCTCGATTCCATTTCGTTCCGTCGTTTTACGTCGTTGCGCGAAACCGCACCGTCATCAATACGCCTTTGGGGCGCATGAGAAACACCAAAACCACAGAGAACTTGAACAGGCAGCGTCCATGGCGACTCGATCTATGCGGATGTTTCCGAACTCGACACCGATTTGGATTCCTCTGCGCTTGGTTCCTCCGACCCCGAAGCCTCGTCTGGTTTCGCATCATCATCATCATCATCATCAGTATTATTATCATGGTTAACGGTTTGAATTTTCGTGGCGGGCGATGTATCCGTTGTGGACGCTGCACGCCATGCGGGCACCTCGTCGGAGCGATCCTCCTCGATTGCCTTCTGCAAAGCCGCTTCCGCTTTCGGATCGCGAGCGCAGAGCTCATAAAAAGCGCCCTCACCTACAAAGCAAATCTCATAACTGTCCGGGTCCTGAAGAATAACGACTTCCACCGTTGCCTTGCCAGGAGTCTCCAGCGCAACCAACGGCGTCTGTACACGACCGAGCGACTCGGGGTTCTGGGTAATTTTCTTCTCCATCTCGATTGGCGACGTGGATATTGAAAACGCGATGCGACCATGGGCCTCTGCGTGGTCGAGCAACATCCCCGCCGGCAAGGCGACCAGCTCCAGCAGAAAGCGATCCGCCGGATAACGAAATCGAACGTACGCCTCGGGGTTGGCTCCTTTCTCAACAAGCTCCATCCCTAGCTCGTCTCGATAGAAACGTATGGACCGATCAAGGTCAGTCACGTGGAGCGAGACTTTCCGAAAGAAGTCTGGTTCCCCGGCAACGCTCGCTAACGCCACCGCAGACTTCTCAGCGCCCTGGCAAGTATCGTCTTCCGTTCGGACGCGCTTGCTTGGTTGCTGCTTCGTTTCGTCCACCGTCGCGCCACAGCAAACTCGAAAGATGTACCCGCCTGGTGCTTGCAAGATCAGCGTCGCACCGCCATCGTCCTCCTCGAGCGGCCAACCTGACGCACGAACGCGGTCCTGCACCGCCGACGACTCCAGCTCAAGAAAACGTAGATCATTCCCCAAGCGGTAATGTTTGATCGGATAGTTGTACGTCAGTTCACATGCAAAGTGAGTGTTCTCAGGACCGTATCCGTACATGGTCTTGGACCAGCGGTTGTCGTAAGGGCCGTTGCACGCCGCTTTGCACTCGCCCTCAAACTCCTCGTGACGAAGCACCTGCATCCCAAGCACTTTTCGATAGAACTCATACGTCTTGCGCCGATTCGGATCTTTAAAAACCCAGTGTAACGTGCGAAAACGTGGTATTGATTCCACTTTTCCCTTCATGGTGTCAAGAACGTTGCAAGAAACGTGGCAACACGCACCGTGCACGCAGGTTCGCGAATGCATGCACCGACACGCATGCCGGGATCGTCGCTGGCGCGGGCCCGCCCCGGCCGTCTTTTGGGGTCCAGCGCCTGCTGCCTGGCCACGGCCTCGATCCTCGCGGGCGACTGGGCGTGAACCCAGTCCAGCGCGGCCAGTCGAGATTCACCATCCCCTTGCGATCCATGCACTTCAGGGTTTGCATCGCGAGGTATGCGTGATATTCCTTCTGCTGCTCGCTTGATCCATCGTTCGACCAGGTTCATGCAATCAAGACGAGGCGATCATTAGGTAGCGTTGGGGGAGTTTTCAGCAGCAGCAGCACATCATCGGTGCGGAACGCTGACATGCATTCACAATGCATGGATTTGTCCTCATTCTTCGGGAATGGATGCGCGGGACCGAGCACTTGGAACCGAACCAGCTGGTGATCGAGTGCACCACCGGGGTGGGGGTGTGTTCTCGAAGTGATCATATGCCTTGCGGGATCGTTTCTGTCCGCGTCTCTCGGAGGCGCTGGCCAGTAGGCCCTTTGCTGCTGCCGTACTGCTGCATTCACGATTTTGGGCGTCTCTGCGGTCATCTGCTGGGATCATTTGGTTGCGAACTCATCATCCTGCGTGCGAGAGAGAAACATATTGGGCGTGAGCCACTGTAGAGCGGCGAATGTTGTTCGTGGCCGCAAGCTTATCGGCATTTTGTGACTGAATCATGAAGATTTTTGGTTACGAAACGATTCCCCAAACCATGTGAATCAAGAACTATATGGGTTGTTGTAGGCCCTGTAGCCCAGCTGAACACGACGATGTCAGTATCGACGCTCAACGGGCAGGGACCGTTCGATGCTAGGGGTGTGCGCGAAGGACTGGGTCTGGCTCGCAGCGCGTAGCGTCCAACTGTGTCTATTGCGAACGTGCTCGGTCACGAATCGATCGTGCTGCGAGTTATCCGCGATACACTCCTCTTTTTGCTCCGATCCTGAGTTTCAGAACGGCACCTCGGATTGGTATCCAATAGGACTCGAGTACCGGAAAGCTTCACTGGCTGTCAAGTCGCCTGGCAGTGTGCTCCCGACAGGGCACAGCGCCCACAAGTTCGAAAAACGTTCTGCGTTTAGAACACGCTCTCGCGCTCTTCGTTTCGTGTTCGCGAGCGGTGTAATCATGCAAGGAGTAAAAGCCGAATCGCCCATCTTCGAGCCCGTGAAGCCGCACTTGACTTATCGCACCGTGGCGTCAGTGAACGGACCTCTCGTTGTGCTGGAGCGTGTGCGTCAGCCGCGGTACGCGGAGATTGTGACCATCTCCCTCGCCGACGGCACCAGGCGCCGGGGCCAAGTGCTTGAGGTCAACGGAGACCGCGCAGTTGTTCAGGTGTTCGAGGGCACATACGGCATCGACAGTCGTGGCACCTCAATAGAGTTTGCCGGCGACGTACTGCGGATGCCGCTCTCACGGGACATGCTAGGACGCGTGTTTGACGGCTCTGGCAGGCCCATTGACGGCGGGCCTGAGTTCCTTCCTGAAAAACTGGCGGATATTAATGGCTCACCAATCAACCCGCAGCGGCGTATGTATCCGCAAGAGATGTTTCAGACTGGGATTTCGACGATCGACGTGATGATGAGTGTCGCTCGCGGCCAGAAAATTCCCATCTTTACATCCAGCGGTCTGCCGAGCGACGAGGTCGCTGCCCAGATCTGTCGACAGGCGTGCTTGGTGCGACCACCTGACGTACGTGAACAAGATACGTCTGACGATCAGTTCGCGATCGTTTTCGCGGCGATGGGCGCGACCCAGGAGACAGCTCGCTTTTTCCGACGTGATTTCGAAGAGAATGGCGCCATGACGCGTACAGTACTCTTTCTTAACATGAGTAGTGATCCGACCATTGAGCGCATCATTACACCCCGGCTGGCATTGACCGCTGCCGAGTACCTGGCTTACGATTGCGGACTCCACGTGCTGGTCATTCTGACGGATATGGCTTCGTACTGCGATGCGTTGCGTGAAGTGAGCGCCGCTCGCGAGGAAGTTCCCGGTCGTCGCGGCTACCCATCTTTTATGTACTCGGATTTGAGCTCACTCTACGAGCGAGCGGGTCGTGTGGAGGGCTGCAAGGGCTCCATCACCCAGATCCCGATCGTGACGATGCCGAATGGCGACATTACGCATCCGATACCGGACCTAACTGGCTATATCACTGAGGGCCAGATCTTTTTGGATGCAGCCCTGCACAGCCGTGAGATTTATCCACCTGTGAACCCTCTGCCGTCGCTGTCGCGACTTATGAAGAGTGCGATCGGGGAAGGTATGACGCGTCGAGATCACAGCGATGTGAGTAACCAGCTGTATGCAGCTTACGCGATCGGCAAAGATGTGTTGGCCATGAAGGCGATTATCGGGGAAGAGGCGCTCACTGCTGAGGACCACCTGCATCTGGACTTTTTGGCCAAATTCGAGTCCAAGTTCATTCACCAGGGCCGGAATGAAAATCGTTCTGTTTACGAGTCTCTGGATCTGGCCTGGAGTTTGTTGCGAACGTTCCCTGCTCACATGTTGAAACGCATTTCGCAGAAGATTCTGGACGACTTTTATCATCGCGAGGGTGCCATAGCCGGGCCACCCAAACAGGCCGCTTAGCGCAAAAACCCGTAAAGGCCTGGAGACGTCCCTGCCAGCGTCAGCGGATTCGTTGATCTTCAGTGATACGACCGGCACTAGCGCTTGTCGTCTTGGTTCGGAAACGAGCTCGACAGGGTCACTGGAGACGATTTCGGGTTCGGTGGCCTCATCAAAAGCCCGATGCTGGTTGTGTGTATCCGACAGAGAATGACGGGAGCACAGCTTGAGCATCGCTGCCTCCGATTCCCTGGTTCCGAGCATGCCCCACGAGGCATGCTGGTCCTTGCTCATGACCGCGTCAGCCCCTGAGAACAACGGCTCGTCCAGGGGCGTCGATACACTGAACCGTTCTGAGACGATCACTCGTGATTGTTTTGTGCACATCCAAGGCGATGCATCTATCATACAGCTTTATGGTGCATGCGCATGGGTGAGCGCCATCATCATCATCGTCGTCGTCGTCGTCGTCGTGTTGGAGAGGCGCACATGTCAGAATTTGCTACTGGTCGTCACCAGCGACTGGTATGGGACGCATTCGCCATCACTGCTATCTGCTTGAGGCTGCCAGTCTCTATTGATTTGGAGACTGCGGGTGCGGCTCAGAGCGTCTCGAGTTCTTCTGGATTGGCCGCCCAGCAACGCGAGCTGAAGCCAGATTCCACTCAGTTGCCGCCTCGTGCGTACTTTGCTTGGCGTTGCTGGATGAGTCGAAGGTTGATGTAACCGACAAGTACCCGGAAGCCGCAGACTGCTGCACCAACATAACTCAAGGTGGCAAAGATGCCAGCAAGGGCCATATTGATCAGCACGCTCGCCAGGATTCCGTGACCCAGCATCTCTACCATCACGCTGAGCGACTTGAACGAGCGTTCGATCTCCAACGTGCGAACGCGGATCTTCAAGTCGCCAGTCTCGATCTTTCGCAGCACGGACTCGATATAAGCCACCTTGCGCGGTTGCGTGACCACACTGGCCAGGTCTTCTCGCCGCCAACCGAGCGCCTTGGTCGCTGTTTTGAGTGCGGTCTTGGCGATGGAGCCATCTCGCAGGTCAACGAGGTCGCGCAGATAGGGTCGCGTCAGGCGGGTGATGTCAAAGGATGGGTCGAGTGCCTTTGCCGCACCGTCAATGGAGGTCAATGCTCGGAAGACGAACGTGAAGACCGCTGGAAACTGGAACGGCTGGTCGTCCGCGACAGCGAGGAGTTCCTCACCAATGGCCGCAAGGCGTTTCTCGAGACTGGCTTGTCGAGCCAGCCGCTGCTTGACGTCTGGTAACGTTCGCACTGTAGCGGAGGTTGCAGGCGGTCGCGACCTATCCAAGCCTGTATCCGAACTCGGGATCGTTGTCAACGACGGCGCGTCCCCGTCGAGACGTTCTCGAAAAGCCTTGAGAAAATAGCGCGCAATGCGAAACACGGTCAACCGGTCGGCGGTCTCTTTCAAGACTCCCATTTCGGAAAGTGCTTCGACAAAGGCGGCAGCGTCGTTTTCATAGGTCGCGAAAACGAGGTTCACGACTGCGCGGCGCACGCGCGACGGTAAACGCTGGCACATGCCAAAGTCGTAGACGAGCAACCTCCCATCATCGTCTACCGCGATATTTCCCGGGTGTGGATCACAATGAATGAAGCCGTGACGGAGGGTCTGCTCGAGAAAAAAGCGCCCCAATCGCTCAGCGAGTACTTTTCGATCCAGACCAAGTATATCGATCGTTTCGATCTTGCTGATCTTCGTGCCCTTCACATACTCCATAACCAACACTCGCTTGGACGTGTAGGCTTCAAGGATGCGGGGCACTCGCACCCAGTCTTCCATGGCACCTCCGTTGCCACGATGCTGACCAAAGTTATCGGCAAATTTCTGCGCATTTCGCGCCTCGTTTTCGTAATCAATCTCTTCGTAGAGCAATCTCGCAGATTCGTTATAGATTTCCACCCAATTTCGTGAGGCACCGTCTGTTTTGGGGTCAAGCCAATCCAACATTTGCGCGAGCAAACGCAGATTCTTGAGGTCCACATCGAAAAGCTCCCGCAAGCCGGCGCGCTGCACCTTAACAGCCACGTCCTTGCCCGTTGATGCGGGCTTTGTGTACCTGACCGAGCGATGCAGCAGCCATGGGCTCCTCGTCGAACTCGTCAAACAGCTCCTCGATGTCGCGACCGAGATCTTCTCTGATGATCTGACGCACGACGCGCATCGGAAAAGGGGGTACCTGATCCTGTAACGTCGACAGCTCCTCAATGTACTCGCGAGAGAAGAGATCGACGCGCGTGCTCGCAAGCTGCCCAAGTTTGATAAAGGTCGGCCCGAGACGCAATAGTCCTTCCTTGAGGTTCCGTGCGCCCTGTCGACGTCCTGCAGCGCGTTGTTGCGGATCTCGAACTCGCCGCAGACGCAACTCCAACCAGACCTGACGAAGGGCGAAGGACCAAATTTCGATCGCTCGACTCGCGGGCGAACCGAAACCCCGACGAGCCCAGCCACTTTCCAGCGCCAGCTCCCAGTCATTCGAAGAGGAACGCACTGCACGACGCGAACGGAGACTGTGCAGCCACTGCAGGCGCTCCAAAAGCCTAAAGGCCAGCTGACGTAGGCGTTGTTGGAGCCAAACTGCTCTCTGACGCACAAAAGATCGCGTCTGTCGCAGCGAATCAGGAGAGCGCCGCAGCACCCGCCGTAGCGCCAACAGACGACCGTTCCAGGCTTGCTGCCAGCGCTGCGGGAACTGCAGACTGCGGAACCCAGCACGACCTTGCGAAAAAGCCGCTGCACCCGAGTTTGCGCTCTCCGCCTGCTTCCAAAAACGACTATCACCAGCCTGCGCGCTACGGACACCACAAACGCCCCAGTGCGTCGTCCAGCTCGCCCGTCTCCGCGGACCAGCGACCCGCAGCCGCCCCGAGTCACCCGTGAGCGACTCTGTTTCCAAGCACCAACCCCTCGATGACCCAGTTTTGGTACATCTACTCCGCTTCTCTACCACGAAATGGCTCTTCGATACCGAAATCACGTATCCAAGCGCCATAACCAAATATAATGTTCTGTCAACAACAACGTTTCCGAACAAACCAACCGGCCAACGAATTATCACCAAGCCAAGGGCTAGGCGAGCGCAAGCGCTCCCGCCGTCGGCGACATCGCGAGCCGCCAACGGTGATGCGTTGCGCACGCGCAGGGCCGCCCCCCGGCGTGGCGTCCTCTTCGCGCGCCCCGCGCCAGTGGGCGTGCAATCGATGCTGGGCGTGATGAGCGGCGCCCCCCCATGGCGGCCGGCGCGCATTCCCCGGACAAGGAGGACGGTGTCGCCCATCTGCATAGCGCTGATGACCAGCCATGGCAGATGCCAAATGGGATTCGTGCATTCGATGTCTCTCTGAGTTCATCCAAGATGGGATCTATACAGCAGGATGAAACACCATTGCATGATGATGAGGTGTTGCGTTGCGGGTCAGCGATCGGTCTCTATCCGTGTCTGCGGCGGTCTCTCGTCGACGGGATCGATCGGACAGTCACGGCGGCGATCGATGCCTTTCTTGTATGGCCCTACGTTCACCGTGTGCGTGTGTGTGTGTGTATTCGAGTGTAGGCTTGATGGATATCGTTCCAGTCTGATGGTGATGGGATGCTCAGGGCTGCCGCGTTATCTAGACCGATAACAGTACGGTGCATTCGTGAAGGCGAGTATGCATCGATGGAATGTTTCGGTGCCTTGTTGTTGTTGTTGTTTGTCAAGGATGAGAGACCATAGTCTGGGACGATGGCGTCGTGCGTCGAATGAACCCAAATCGTCATGGGCGTTACGAGGATTCAGTGTTCAATGCGATGCGCCTCGAGCCGCATGACTGCGGATTTCTGGGGTCTGGCCAGTGACTCTGGCGACCGAACTCGTGACTCAGACAGGAGCATGCTGCAAAGGCAATGCTCCAGGGCGAAGGATGTCGTTATGATTGGAGGTGATCATGAACAAGGGCGTTGATCTTGCGGATACGACCCATCCTGCTTGCGCATATCTGGTCAGTCTGGTCTGGTCGTTCACCTGCACGGAATGTGGACAGGAACGCCAAGCGGCCCATTCGTATTCGCCGACGTCTTTCGGAACGCACGCTAGGGTGTCTCGTGGAAACGGCTTGGACGCAACGCTCTGGTTCAATTGGCTGCAATCATTGACCAGCGGACTTGGGATTGGCTTGTGCTTGTGGCACCGAGGTCGGGGTGAACGCTTCGTGTGTGCGTTCGTCGCTGGAACTGGGCGTTCTACAGCTCATGTTTCTGCGCGTTCCGGACTCGGGTCTGCTTTGTGTCTCTGGTGATCGATCTCGACGAGCGGGAAACCAATACTTTTCAGGACGAAGGTCTTTTGTCAGTCCGATAGCTCGACAGAGAAGTTGCAGCTTTATGCGTGGTGCACCGTTTCTGGACCCAAAGGAGAAAGCGGCGGAGCGATCGCCTGGCCATGTCGGCTCGACAGGACACGATACCGCCAGCTCGACAAGAAGTAGTGGCGCTTTTTCCAGACACGTTGTTTGCATCACTGGAGATGCCAACGAGAAGGAGAGCACGCGACATGAAGTGACCAATGAGAACGGCAGACCGAGCGAACGCAGCAGCCCTGCGGAAGAGAAAGAGGGTGGGTGGTGCTTTGGAGAACAGTCGGTACTGGCTGCGATCGCTGCACTCCAGCGGGGTGAGTTCGTTCTGGTAACGGATGATGAGGATCGCGAAAACGAAGGTGACCTCATCATAGCTGCTGAGAAAGTGACGCCTCAAGCGATTGCCTTTATGGTTCGGCACACCTCGGGAGTGATCTGCGTCTCGATGGAGGAGGAGCGTCTCGAAGAGCTACGGCTCTTCCAGATGGTGCCCGACAACGAGGACCCCAGACGAACTTCCTTCACGGTCAGTGTTGATCTGAAGCACGGAACGTCCACCGGAATTTCCGCTGCAGACCGGAGTGCAACGATTCGGGCACTCGCTGACCCCAAGTCGACTGCCGCTGATTTTCGTCGACCTGGCCACATCTTTCCGCTCCGTTACGCCAAAGGCGGCGTGCTTAAACGCGCTGGACACACAGAGGCGAGCCTGGATCTGTGTCGCATAGCGGGTCTGGCACCGGTCGGTGTGCTCTGCGAGGTTGTCAACGACATAGACGGAAGCATGGCCCGGTTGCCAGCACTTGAAGCGTTTGCCCAGCAGCACAATCTTGTGCTCACGAGCATTGCGGATCTGGTGTGTTTCCGGCGACGGACGAGAGAAGCTCGTACGCCGAATCGAGCCACAGGGTGCTCGTATGCCGACCAAGTATGGCGAGTTTACGGTCTACGCCTATGTGAGCGAGCTGGATGGCTGTGAGCATCTGGCCCTTGTGCGGGGCGACCTATCACAACTCGGTGAGCGGCCTGTACTCGTTCGAGTCCACAGCGAGTGTTGCACTGGAGATGTATTCGGCTCCTTGCGTTGCGACTGCGGTCTCCAGCTCCAGTTCGCAATGGAGAAGATCGCGGCAGAGAACCTCGGCGTTCTGGTCTACCTCCGCGGCCAGGAGGGTCGCGGTATCGGCCTCTCGCACAAAATTCGAGCGTACACACTACAGGATGCTGGACGGGACACTGTCCAGGCGAATGAGGACCTTGGACTTCCGGTTGATAGCCGAGAGTACGGTATTGGAGCTCAGATTCTCGTCGATCTCGGTGTCCATAACATGCGACTCATGACGAATAACCCTCGCAAGTACACTGGCTTAAGCGGTTACGGGCTATCGATTGTAGAGCGAGTTCCAGTAAGGATCGTACCGAACAAGTGGAATATCCGTTATTTACGCACCAAAAAGGCCAAATTGGGTCATTTGATTGAAATTGAGGACGAAGTCGATCGCGAGAAGGAGGTGCAGGTGGAGATCCGCGACCTCAGTTGAGTGTGCTCCAACAAGTGCTATCGTTGAAAGCTTTGACGCTGAACCAGCGTCGACGGAAGGATGATATAGAGACTTGGAAGATGTTGGTATCTCCGTACAATATCAACGCGAGTCACTTCATGGCGGAGAGATCGAGTGTGTTCCTTCTCCACACGTTGAGACTCGGTATCCGTTTTCCCGTGCCACATACAGCAACAAGTTATGAAGATGGCTCGTCACCGAGGACAACCAGCGAGCCGAAGTAGACGAAGAGACTCTTCGAATGCGACTGCACGACGACGTGAAAATCACCATGAACGCCGGTCGTCGTAAATGCCTCAACGGGTCGTCCGCAAAGGATGCAGCGAAAGAGGTGAATTTCCATGCCTGCGACATGGATCCACGACGCTGCACGAGACGAGTTGGAGAAACCTCGGCTGTCGCGAGGATCAAACCGAACGCTGTCGCAGAGTCTTCAGCATTATCCGTAGACCTGCATCGGTGGGCGTGGCCCCAGCATCAACACACGTTCTAGAGCGTCCGTCCAAGGCGAGGAAATCAACCGGTTGGAGACGCGTCTTCAGTAAACGTGCTCAACGCGGATAGAAAGCGCACGACAACGCGACCACTGCGAACGACTCTCGAGCGTTCGTAACCGTCTTGGCCACCTTCCAGGAGACACCCTCTTGGTTACAAAACTCATACGGAACGGTATGTAAACCAAGCGTTTCAAGTCGGCCGTCTCCAGACTGCCAGCGCTTGAAGGTTGGAGAGTCCTCTAGCAAGCTTCCCGAACACGGGTGCCGGACCACGAATCGACCGTCGCTCGAATAGAACCGCTCGTGGAACCGCAAGTTCTCAGCGCCGATAGATTCAAAGCAAGTCACTGAACTTGAGTCTCTACGTTTCGCCACACACTTTGGAGGAAGCAGCAGAGGCTGTTTCGTAGCTGCGCTCTCCGCGTCCCGGGTCTGTGGACTCGCAGTCGGTCGAGGGACACTGATTCGTCGTCGTGACCCCTACAATACGCGTCTACCCACATAGCGTGTTTCGCCACTCGAAAACAGACGTCTTTTATTCCAACGCCCTACTACTACAGAACCCTCTCAAACATTCAGGAATCTCTCTTCGTAGAGGTGGGCCTCTTGACCCCAGTCTTGCTTCGACAGCGACCAGCGTCCGCGAGACAAGCACTCGGCAGTCCGGCTTGGCGCCACGCGTTTCTTGTCCGACTACGAGCCAGAGAGGCGCAAACACCAGGAAAGACTGGTTTCTCACGTACAAGCTCGCTTTTTTCGAACGGTATCTATTACAGCCCTCGGAGGTCGAGTCACGAGTTCAGTGAAGTGAGCAGAGCAGCGAAGAACCTGGTTCAGTACGGCTGTCGGAGTGACTCTTGTGTACAGAGACGCACCCAAGCAACCGAAAAAAGGGGTATCAGCGAACGTATCGTACGCTGAGGGGTTTCCGACTCTCCGCAGCGCGGTCTCCTAGCGACGCTGTCATGGAGGCAACGGGAGGTGGAACCGAGGCACCGCTGATTCCGGGCTATCGGGGGGAGCGGGTCATTCGGCTGCGCTCGGCTGAGGGTACCGTCTTTGATGTGGAGGAGTCCACCGCCAAAGTATCGAACGTGATTCGCAACCTTTTGGAAGATGTCGCGGATAGCGATGAATCAGGAATTTTGCTTCAGGATATTGATGCGAAAACGCTGGCCAAAGTGATTGAGTACTGCCGTTACCATGCGCAGCCCAACCGTCCGAAAAGTGAGCGAACGTTCTGGGATCGAGACTTTCTGCGCGTCGATCAGAGCCTGCTGTTCTCGCTTACTCTGGCAGCGAATTTCCTGGATATTCCTTCGCTGCTGGACTTGTGTTGTCGTTATATTGCCGACATGATCCGAGGCAAGACGCCTGAACAGATTCGAGCAACGTTCAACATCGAGAACGACTTTACACCCGAGGAGGAGGCGCAGCTGCGGGCCGAGAACTCCTGGGCCGAATCAGATACCCACTAGGCAGACGAAATGTCGCTGATGCAGGCGATACGCTGGGCTGTTCGATATTGTAGAGATGGTCGCCTAACGACGGCTGGGATTGTTTACGGGTGCGAGACGCCTCCTCAGAAACACAGGTGATGGACCATTGACTCTGGACCGTGCGCGAATGCATCTGTCTCGGTTCCGTGACGATAGACTGTGGTGATCGACAGCGACCACCCCAGTCTAGTGCCTTCGCCTTCGATCATGGGCTCCGAGACTGCTCGCGGACGTGATGTGTTCCGTTCGAAATGGCGAACAAGTTCGTGGAGCGTGCTCGCTGCGTGGTGTACTCGACAGGAGCGATGCGATAACCTTGATCGTTGCCACGAGACGGAAGAGAATCTTCGTGAGCGCAAGCGACGTTGGATGGATGATCTCTAGACTGTAAATGTTTTGAACTGGAACCGAGACATCACTGGAGCACCGCCCCGTCGCTCGAATCTGTGAGATGTTCCACGACCTGGGCGTCGAGCGATCCCCCATGAGGACCAGCTCCCGACGTACCTACGATGAAGCCATCCACCAGCATAAATCGCTGGTTACTCATATCGATCGTCCGAGATCGTTCGTATCGTGGTCGAGTCTTCATGGGCTCGTCGAACAAGTTGCTTATTGGTCGCCATCAAGTCCTACACAGCACCGTCGTTTCGAATCAATCTTGTTTCAGCGAGCGCTCGTGAACGCTGCAGCTGTTCGAGTTCTCAACAGGAACTGTACAGGACGAGCTTGGGACTCGTTCGTTCGACCCGCCGCGTCGGCAGACCTGGCTCGGTCTAGTCCATGGACTGACAGTGCATTCAGACCCTTTAGAGTGTTCGCGCTCGCAGCCGAAAACATCGTTGCAGTGGACGCTGGGCCTTGCAGCACTCCCATCACTCATTTCCTTGTCATATGATGGTTCATGCTTCGGTCCAGAGATGACAAGCACCATCCGCGCCGACACTGAACAACCATGGTAGACGAGGATGAAACGCAATGTCGAATACACCCAATCGTTCGATGACTTGGTGGCCCCGCAGGATCCGCAACGGAACCAAGAGAGGATCTTTGCCCAAGTCATCGTATACCGTGGCATGGAAGATGTGGACAGTGCCGTCGTCGCTTGCGGACGCAAACAACGGCAGTCGCGGATGGAAACATGCCTTTCGCACTGCCATGCTATGATTCCGAATGACCCTATAGGGACGCTCGCCGTAGTCGAGGTCAAACCAGCACAGACGCTTATCGTAGCTGCCACAGAGCACATTGTCGCCCCCGGGATGCACATCCAGGGTAGATATCCAGCGCACGCCGGGTGTAAGTTTCTGAACCAGGCCACGTGTCGTTAACGAGTACACTCGAATATGCTGCATGGTTGCAACGAAGAAGAAAGGTCGACTCGGATGAAACGCAGTGCACTGAACGTTAGAGAGATGCTTTCGAAACGGAACCTGGGTGTGTCGTCTCGACAGCTGGTGGATGTAAACAGCGCTTCCGTCACTGTCGCTGGCCACAACTGCAAGATAGTCACAACGGGCGTGTACGGCCACATGTCGAATGCGCTTCCCATGCTCAATGACAAGCGTACCTTGAGGCAACCCATGTCCGTCTCGTTCGGTGATTTCGTGCCAGTGTACGTCGGGAGGTAGCGCCACCGTTGCTGGGGCCCTCTGCGGTACTGCTGAAGCGTTCTGGTCTCCATGCCCGTCCTCCCTGGCCAGCCCCGACTGAGATGTGATCAGCGGCTCTACGTGGACCAAATAGATGCATGTTCCTGCTGCAGCCAGTACGACCAGATCCGTCGAGCTCCGGCTGGTGCCACTCAACCAGAACAAGGACACCATTGGATTTCGGGTCTGATCCGTTGTTGACCCGGATGTTACGGGCACGCTACCGAGGTCTAGCCGACACGCCAACGCCCCGCTGATGACGTCGAATACTCGCAGGATGCCATGATCAGAGCCAGTTGCCAACCAGTTGCCGTGCACGGGATGAACTGCAACGCAGCGCAATGCCGAGACTTGCCGTTGCCCTTCATCAGCATACGTCATTGACAGACGAGTGGGAAAGGGTGCCAAATCCGAGGGATCCGGCAGCGGTGGTAGCACGCGTTCTGGATCATTGACCTGCGTCCGATGACGAAGGACTCGCGGGCAGAGGTAGAGGTCGAGGCAGCGTTGGAATCGTTCCATCAGATACGGTCGATAAGCGGGTACCGAGCGTAACGACGAGAACTTTCTCGGTAGGTATGGAATGATTCGATCCTCTGGTGCAGCTCGTTTCCATGCTTCCTGCTCTTCCTGAGATGGTAACGACTCGTCCGGTGGATTGTACGACTCGATGTGCCCCGGTGGTGGCATCTTCGGTGCCGCGATATAGGAACGGGCCCGCGCTTGCGCCACCCGACTCACACTGTCTGTCTTGGATTCCTCGGCTGCATCATCGAACCACAAGTCGCGCTCTGGATATCGCAAACGAGTTCGCTCCTCAGCTTGCTGCTCCGCTGCGCTGCAACAACGGAACAATTCGACCCTCCTCGAGACCGCGAATGATCTTGCGTATACGAGCACCCTCGTGTTTAGAGGGAAGAAAACGCCGTTTTGGCTCTTCACACTGATGCAAAGGAAAAGGCTGATGAGGCGCCCAGGCGATCACTTCTTCGGAGCCAGCCAGTCGCGGTAGCAGACGCTGCTTGTATTGCCATAAAAGCTGCACGTCCTCGTCAGTGAGCTGAATCTCACGATCGTTTCTCTCGTCATAGAGCGTACGCCATTGTTCTGGTTCACTCCCAGAGAGCAACAGCTGCTGTAATGCGTTTGCTGGAAAACGCCGGGGTATTCGTTGACCCGCTCGTGTATACCCGATGTGTTCGTAGCCATCATACCAACGCAAGGGTACGCTACCGATAGTATTCAGTTCGCCTTCGCTCTCCGAGCTCTCTCCACTGCTGATCCAGTGATCCATACGCGATCCAAGTTTTGGTCCAAGCGAAGATCTAACCAAATAGCGAACGAACCAATGAACGAGAAGCTCGGTGCCACGGTGGTCCGCCGACCAGCCCGAGACGCGGCTCTCGTTCGAAGGCCAGGGTTGTTTCTCGGCAGCGTTTCCACGCGCTCGGTCGCTAGCGTTCACAAACGTTGAGGAACGTGCTCTTTTTCCAGTCGAATCGTAGTCTATGTGATCGATTGGGTTGCTTTCAGAGTTTGCGCGGTACGGATTCGCTGGCGTTGGTTTCATGATGCATGCGTTCACGATGAGTGCTAAAGACGTTCTGTACGGACCTGGCGGCGAGGCGGTTCAGTGCGAGCGCGTACTCGGACGTCGTGGACAACCGGTTCAAAATGCTGGTACGAAATGGGCAATGAATGGGTGTCTCGGTAGAGGAGGGCCTATGGCCTGACCCCAAAGGGCGAGGTGTCCGTTTCCCTGGGGCGATAAGGCCTCTCGGCTCCAGCGATCGTTGCAGCCTACCGATGCACGTATCCAACACTTGTGCGCGTTCCGGAACAAGACCGCGTTCATAAGGAGAGAAAGTGTGCGTCGCGCTGTGCTTATGTCGCTAGACTCGTTGTTCGTTATGTTCGTCTTGATCATTTTTCGTGGCGGCACGAGTGGGACGTCCGTCTAGGCATGTCGTTCAACTCGCTTCCTATGGCGGGATAGGTGTTTTCGCTGGTTTCGGGCGTCGCTTACAAGCTAGCGAATATGGGATGCGAAGAGACTCCAGAGGATGTCGTTCTTGAGCGTTGCGGTCAGGGGTGCATCCGTGGCTCGCGTCGGCGACCTTGAGGCCGCGCGAGCGTCCAAACGGAATACTCGTGCACAGACGAGGCTAGACGCGGTGTTTATGGGTCCCAGGGAATGGCCACCTGCATGAGCACGTTCAAAGGACCGTGTTGTACGATCAAGTCCCTCTGGGTCTCATTTTTCGCTAACAGGAAACCAGCAAAGCCTAGGGCATTGACACTAATCTCGTTGAGAAACTTTTCCTGCTGTCTGGGGACGAGCATCATCCAGCTGGAGGTCAGCAACAAGTTGTAGGGAAACGGATGAGCGGTTTCGTGTTCATTCCCGATCGAGGGCGATCTTTGACTGGCTGAGGACTCCCACGCCATCCAGGACGAGGCGGAGACACTGAGCCTTTCAATCGTGAACTGCAGCAGTTGCATGTACCGGGCATGAAGAATAGCACCGATAACAGGATCCGATTCATTGTCTGATCGGAGGTCACCGGTTCCAATCACTGCATGCTTAAAGGGAAGCGAAGGTACCGTGAAACAACCGTCTTGTTCTTCACGGATACGGGCCGCTTTGCTTACATGCTCGTGGATGGGTATCTCCACCTCCGCCGTCAAAGCAATGAGTTGCATGTGCTTGTGACGCTGCGAAGCTCCAGCGATCCTGCCCGAGTTGTAGAATCCTAAACCCGGATACTGGCGAATACAGTGCCAGAAAGCCGCGAAATCAGCATTCGTTAGCAGTAGTGTCTGCTCTTGGAAAGAGCGAGTGACGATCAAAAGATGACCGTCCACGACGTTGAACTTGTTTAGCTAGGCACACATGTGCAGGTGGCACATCGCCTACGTAAAGGTCCTCTTCGTAAGGAAGGAACGGGTCGGGAATATCTCGCGTTTCGAGGTGTGACGTCGCTGCCTTCTCAGCCAAGTCTAGTGCAGAAGCGGTGGTCGTGTCCTCCCCAGATGTCGAAGAGGTATCGCTGGTCGTCGTCGTCGTCGTCGCCGCCATCATCTCGTTCGGACCGTCAGGACGCTCAGAGGTCGGCTTGTGCTGTAGACTCGCAACGATACGCACCACGAACGAAATGTCCTGATCACGCACGATCGTTGCCGCGGTCTCAATGGCGTAGAGGGCACCTCTGGAACGAGCGTGGGCCACTGCACGCGCCACTGCCTCGGGGAGCCACGTACGCGCCTTCATAGCAGGGGCAAGATCCCTATGCGTCCATGTCCAACGAACACCTAGCGCGTAAGCTTGCGGCAGTACCGGTCCAGCGCACGTCCTTCTCAGTCTCTTCACCAGCAAGAGTTGTCGCGTGGTTATGACCCCGAGGCGTTTGCGTGCGGCGAGCCTCCCGGGAAGCACGACCTCGGTCGCCTGGTGCTGCGTTCGCGTTTCTGCTACAGGCCTAACTCGTCGTTTACCAGCTCCGAAGCACTTTCGCCACTCAAGCACAGATCGAATGCCCAAACGAAACGTTGTATATAGTCGGGGTGCCGCACTTTCCGGACGATCGAAAACGCTTGCAGTACGAAGAGGAACGTATCGGACGCTCCATGGAGCCAGCGGCACGATTGTTCATGGTGTATCGGACGTGGTCCTCTATCGTTGATCAGCCTGCGTCCAGCGAAATGATCATTGTCTGATGCCCACTTGGTTTGAAGCTCAACAGTCAACGGTGATTCGGGATTTAACTTTAAGTGTATGGTAAAAGGATTGCATCCGCACTACTTTGCGAAACAGTGTTGCAGGGTGATGGATAGGTACGCAGTGCTCGAGTCATTGGGGCACCCACGGTCGGTCCGCGCTGCCATCTCGCATTCTTGCCTCCAGTTGATATCCTTTCCACCGTTTGATACGACCGAACTTTGTTTTCCACCAGCATCAAGTGGCGTTGGTGACCAGCGTTCATCTGCTTACACAGGCCGCTGCAGAGCCCGGACCACCCAATCGCATTGGATGCTTTTCGAGCTCGCCTGAAACCGTACAGCGTACGAGCAGATGTCGACAGGGAGCGGCACTGATGCCATCGCGCCACGGATGAGACCTTCATCCTGGTAGAACGAACGCAAAGTCTTCTCAACCGCACTTTCGTATCGGAAAACTGATGAAATGCATCCTCCGGACCGAGATCCAGGCATCTCTAGGTAAAGTAAAACATGCTTCTGCCACAGTCGATGCATTCACACGGAACATGGACTCACCCCAATGCCTCAATCTCTGATGGTGCAAAGCAGCCACTCTAGACCTAGCGCTCGTTTCCAATTTTTTGTATTGGAATCGGCCCCCCAAAAAAATCCAATCATCTTTCTGCAAATCTTCTTTTCAAAAAAAGAGAGAGAAACACTACCTACGCCATTCAGTCACAAACTTGACACAGCAGACATCTGGACCGCGGAAGGAATCGAACGTGACCGAATGCCTCCCCCGTCGACGAGACGAATAGCCCTCCAGCGTCGGGGACGCAGAGGAACGTCCTTGATCGTTCGCGTGACCACGTGAAGTCATCATGATTGATCTCGTCCTCGAATATACCCGGTACAGTACCTTCAACCAGGAATAAAACTCCCGAACGGATATGCTTTTCGGAATTGATCACGAGAAAGACTGCAGCAGGGCGAGAAACAAAGAGCGCATCGTCACACGTTTGGGCGATGCACCCAGAGCGCAGCTGCGTTTTCCATATTAGTCCATGTATGATCTACAAAGTTCATGATTACAAACGACACGCATGCATCGCTGCATGTCGTTGGCGCCAACCCGACACGCAGCCGTGGCGTGTCCGCGCAAGCACGGTTGGTGCACACCATGGTCTGCACGATCGATGAAGTTGGTACCAGTCTTGTGGATGATGTATTTGGTAGCTCCACAGAGGCGGAAACGTTTGCACGAGACTGGCTGGAGTGCGATACGTCCGATGCTGCGTCGTGCAGGTATGATTTAAACGACGTGCTGATCGTGTTTCAGGCGCCTACGTCTACGGCGAGTGTGACGCTGCTTAGTGGCGACGCCTCTCAGTTCTGTGGAAAAATTTTCACGCAAACACTGCGTTTTTCGATAAAGGTAGGTGAACAGGAGAGACCGGTTGTTCTGTACTTGGGTCGCGTGCGTGCAAGTTCGCGGGCTGCTGCGACCACCTGGGTCGCTGGCGCGCTCTCTGCAGGCAAGGCGGTTGCAGTCTATACGGCTGGGAGCAAGCTGACGAGCCCACTGAGCCGAGAGGAATGGATGCTTGGGTTTCCGACCCAGATTGGCAGTCGTTGGTATCGCAGTGCAGCTGGGAGTCCATCTCGAGTCGAGGCGCTCGAGGCCTACCTGCCTGAGCGTTATCATGGCGAGGAGCGTCTCCTCTCTGGCAGCAATGGCGACACCCATGAAGTCGACGAATGCGGCAGCAATGGTGCGCTCGGCGGTATCCTCGCAGTGCGTGTGCAGGAGGCCTCGGATACCAGGGACCCAAGCCGTCGGCCGCGATCACGACTCGTCGCTGCCTGCCATTGTATGCCGCACGCTGGTCTTTTCCGAGTCGTTGAGTGCCAGGAGAACACGTCGGGAGGCATGGATCTAATCGCGGACTGGATAGAGCGAGCGCTGGTGCGAAGCGGCGCACGCGAGCTCGTGCTCCAGGATGGCGATCTCGCTGAGTATGAAATCCACCAGATTGATGCAGCGGCAGAGCGAGTTGGTGGCGTGGCCCGTGCATCGCTCCGACCCATGCGCAGCTCCCGAGTATCCATCGAGAACGATCTCGAGTGGCTCTTGGCAAAGTCGGAATGCCCCGAGCTGGTGCACTCGATGACATCGGCGCAGCGACCTCCCTCGATCACTATGGTCGAGCTCCGTTCCATGCCGCTGGCGATGGATTGCATAAGCATGTGCCTTCGGTTTCTTGATTTGAGGCTCAAGGTTGGTGAACGGGGACGCTTCCGTTTGGAGCGACTTTTCTGGGGACAGAACCTGCAGCTAGACGCCTCGGCACTAAAGGCGCTGCACGTGCTCCAGGGCGATGACAACAGCACAAGTGCGCCCGCAGACGCTCCCCCAGGATCGCTCCTGGCTTTCCTCAATCGCTGTAAGACGCGCATGGGTGTGAGGCTACTTCGCAGCACGTTACTAGAGCCACTCCGGGATCGTGATACCATCGAGCAACGTCTCGACCTGGTCGAGCTTCTCTTCGAGGATGTCATTGCACGACAGCGGCTCGCAGAAACTTATTTGAAGGGATTTGCCGATTTCACCCTCGTTGGTCGACGTCTTGCGAGCGGCAAAATCTCCCTACGTTACCTGGTGCGACTCTATCAGAGCACGCTCCGGCTGCCAGCCTTGCGATCTGAACTCGAGGATCTCTTCCTTGCCCATTCGGATACGCACCCGCGATGCTGTCGAGTGTTGCGGACCGAAATCATGGACCATTTGACCGCTTTGGCCCCATCCGTCCAGGAGTTCACGAGCGATGTGGAACGTTTTGTCGACTTGGAGCGCTTGGCCAACCACGAATATGTGTTGCGACCAGCAATCAGTGTCGAACTGAGTCAGACTCGGCAGGAAATGGACTCGTATCTGGACCGAATTCGGCAAATCTATGACGAGACAGCATCTGCGCTCGGTCAAAGCGAAAGCAATCGTTCGTCATCCAACGAGCGGCTCAAGCTGGAGCGCAAAGACGGGCTCGGATACTGTTTTCGAGTGACTCGCAAGGACGAAGTCTGTATTCGAAGCAAACAATCGTTCTCGATTTTGGAAACACGCAAGGATGGCGTCCGATTCACGACCGCCCCCTTGCGCCGATGGAGCAACGCTTACACCGCCGCAGAGCAACGCTACGAGTCCCAACAGCGCGCAACGCTGGCCCAGGTGCTCGCTCATTTCGCCAAATACGCAGCTTCTCTAGATGCGCTCGGACGGATCATAGGCATGCTGGACTTGGTTTTGGCTTTTGCAGTCGTTTCGGCAGAGCGTCATTTATGTCGACCGAAACTCGCGGATCGGGACCCAACGAATACAGGTACCAGTGGCGACCTAGTCCTGAAGGGCCTGCGACACCCCATCGTCGAGCGTTTGCTCCAGGGAGAGCGCAGCTTTGTTCCCAACGATGTCTCCCTGGTCCATCCCGAGCGCCTGCTCATGATCACTGGTCCCAATATGGGCGGCAAGTCGGTTGTGCTCCGCTCGGTCGGCCTCGCCGTCCTCATGACTCACTGTGGCTGTTTCGTCGCGGCAGATTTCGCTACTGTTCCACTCGTCGACCGTATTCTAGTCCGCGTCGGTGCCGGAGACATTCAGCTACGCGGGATCAGCACATTCATGGCGGAGATGCTCGACATGGCGACCATCCTCCGGCACGCGACAGCCTCGAGTCTCGTGCTTGTGGATGAACTCGGGCGCGGAACCAGCACAGCCGATGGATTCGGGCTTGCGGCCGCACTATGCGAAGCACTTGCAGCGCGGTCGTCCCTAACCTCTTTTCGCAACGCACTTTCACGAGCTCACAAGACTTGCGGAAGGGCCCTGGCGCGACCGTATCCTGAATGCCCACGTCGCCGTCACTCATCTCGAGACAGATACGGGAGACAAAAGCCGGAGTGCGACACCACGATTGGTCTTTCTGTATGAGTTGCATCCGGGGCCGAGCGAGAAATCATTCGGCATTCACATCGCCGAAATGGCAGGGTTTCCACCCGAGGTGATCGCTATGGCTCAGGACAAGGTGCGGGCCCTGGAATGTACCAGCGCGACCATGAATCGAGATCGGGTCTTGCTCGAATCTCTCTAACGAGTGCCGTTGCTCAAATTCCCCACATCTGAGTACCCGATTGTTTGCCGTGTGTACTGCAGGCATTCACAGACGATATGGCGACAAAGCGTTCATTCGTTTTCGCAGGATATGAATGCCGTTGAGCACTTGAAACGGGTCGCCGCCGACTTGGTGAGCATCGCTGAAGCAGACAAGGTTGGGTGCAGTTGCAATTCAGTTCGGGACACGGCTGGGTTTTTCATGGCTGGCGCGTGGACGTCCGGGCTGGTGTCCTGCAACTGACGGAACAGGGCGGAAGCAGGCTCTATCGCGCGACTCGCTCAACGTACCTTGACGGCGCCGCGCTTGCCCAAGACAGCGGTCCGTGTCGAAAACCATAAGATTCCGGTTGAGCCTCGGGCGCTGAACGACAACCCACCCAGTCGTACTGGACGAGCGTACTTGCCTCCCAACGCCCCTCTTTCGCTACCGCTGTTTGCTCGCGCACCCGCGGACGCTCACAAGTTGTCTTGATCTCCAGCTGCCTGGGCAAGCACTACGGACAGTCGCCCTTTCAACGAAGGAGTGTGCCGGTATATCTGGCGTCATGCTCGCTTGAACGAGAATAGGCGTCGGACCAAGTCACTGTACCGTCTGTCGTCTTTGGCGTCGCCGCCGGTTGTGCCTCGCCGCCACCCTGTGGTCGATGACTTGCCCACGCCGTACCGACGCAACCGCAGCATAACCGAGTTTGTTTCTCGCTTGCTCGACGTCCACGAACGGACGCAGGAACGTTTCTCTTGAACACACTTGCACTGTTTCGGGATCGATCTTTGCGAAAAATCTGGAAGAACGCACTGACTGTGGATCGCTTTGATAGTAGACGACCTTCGCTTCCAGGGATATCGGGACGTGTCTCGTCAGTCTATTCTTCGGTTCAGGCTGCGAAACGAATGATGACGCCTCTGTTCGCAGAGGTCCATTCGCTCGCGCGTCGCAAGTCTACCCCATTCGATAAACGTCTTGAGTGTATCGCGTTATTGGCAGATCGCACGCCAGACCACGGTATTGCCTATTTCATTCCAGCTGCGGAACGCGAGGCCCTGCAGATCACAAGCCACCTGCTACTCGAACTGCTTCGGGAACGAGCATCCGCTGATGACGCGAATCATTCCAGCTCAGACTCGGGGTTGAACGAGCGCCTCCATAGAGCCATGAAGCAACTGCGTTGTCTTTTGGAGCGGATGCCAGCCGCGGAGCCAGTGCCACTACCTGGCACCCTCGCTGACGTCCTCGTCTTCGCTCTACAAGAGTGCCTGTCGTTATCCAAAGCGAAACCCACAGGTGATCAAGAGCTCGTGACCCAAGTCCTTGAGCGGGCGATCTCGATGCAGTCGACAGCGTGTGATCCCCCATCCGAACGCTCTCTTGATAGACCATCGCTCGTCGATGAACCTGAGGATGCGCTTGGTCGCTGGTCGAGTCCATCACAGACAACTGGACGATCCTTGATGCAGACGACACTGTCGCTGGCGAATGTGCTTTTGGAACGTCACTCTTTTCAACCGTCACTGGAGGCACTCATGCGGCTGCTTGCATCGTTCCTCGAGGTACGACTCGAAGAGGCGTTGCGACCGTCGCGTGCACGTTCCATGAGACTCCCAATGCTGATGGAGTCTACACGATCAGTTGCTACTACAACGGCTCGAGGAACGGCATGAGCTTGGTGAGGCCAGCATCAAGCGTCTTGGGACACTCTTTGGAGGACCGGGTGCGCTTCTCGGTCTGCTGTCGTTGGTCTTGCCAGTGGAGCCATCGCTGCGCAGTTTACTGATGCTGCTGATGCGTCGGGCTCTGGAGAGCATCCAAACAACTTGCGGAATGGACGAGCAAGCATTAGGTATTGCCTATGCGCACTGGATTGGCCAAAAACTGCTTGGTCTGGAACAGGACAAGACAGCGCTCGAATTAGAGCATACGAGTGCTACCAAGGACCATTCTAGTGAGGATCAAGACGAGCAGCGAATGCGTCGTCTTGCAAGCGTTTCCGAGACAGCCATGGCTGCGAGTGCGGCTCAGTGTTTTCGCCTCGGAGCGGAGACGCTGGAAACGCACCTGGTTGCCCTCATCAGACGAAAAACTTTGCTACCGATTCGGGATGCATCCTTGGTTCCAGCAAAGTCTGAAACTGGACGAAAACGTGCTCGAGGATCTCGGTCGAATGCGGCAACAGCGTCTATGGTACCCGACAGCAGACCGCTGGAGTCAGGCATGGTCGAAACGCTGCAGCGGATGCGTTCTGCTTACCTGGTCACTTGTCTCACTTATCTGGTATCGTGGCAAGCAACATCCGCAAGCGCATGGCGATGGATGTGGACCAGTATCCTCACCGATGCCTGGCGCCTGCGACTCTATACTCGCTCGGATGCCGATGATCCCGTGCTCAGCAAACACTTGTCCGGTCTGTTGCATCGTCTGATACCGTTGGCGATCGAACGAGGTCTTCGTCCGGTGCTCTTCACGCGTATCACCACGGAGCCTTTTCATACACCCGAGACGCTCTCGCGGTGCTTTCTGGATGAGCGGGCGCGCTCGTCTGCCGTAGATGCTTTTCGCATTGCATTGGTGGCGACGCTCGCAACACACCGTGATAGCGAACGATTATGGCAGATGCTCCTCGACCTGTGTGCAGAGACTGGTCAGGTTGTGCAGTGGTCGCCAGCGCTCGAGCGTACCATGACCAACACGGTCTCGACACGATGGACACGAACACAATGCTGGTCCATGTTTCAGAGACTTGTGTATGCTTTTCATCAGGCGTGTGCGTTTGCGCTGCCTCGCCGAGGAGACAACGCTGACATCCAGGGATGGGTTTCTCAGCCAATACAGGCCGAGACGTCTCTCGATGAACGTTACTCGCCATCAAAAGCCGTCTGGTCGTTGTTGCCGCTTCTGGTCGCCTGTGCAGAGTCGACCACAAGGACGACCATGCCACTGCCCAACTTGAACGATGCATCATTCCATGAAGCGTTCCGAGCGTGTTGGCAGTGGAGTCGCCGCGAGCAACCCGCACAAATGCCTGACTTGGCCCGAGTGGCCCTCGCGTTGCTACAACTGCACTTGGCCACAAGTACAACGCCTTGCAATGAATTCAAAACGCTTGTGGAGCTATGCGAAGACTGGCAACCGGAGACGGATACCACGAATGGGCTGCTGCTGGAGTACCGCCAGCGAACGCTGGGAGACCGCTACGAAACCCTGAGAACAATCTGGTCGAGGCGACGATCCCGAGTGATCCCTGAGCTGCGTTGGAGAACACTCGAATGGGCTCAGGCTGCCCTGCGAGTGGCCATGGTGACCAAGGAAGCGACCCTTGTTCATGCAGTTTTCGAAATGGTACCAGAGCATCCCGAGATCGTGCGCTGGCTCTGCAAAGATGTGGATATTTGGGATATTCGCACCGACTCCGACTCGTGTGCGACCGACCAGCGCCACACGACCAATGGTATGGAGCACTGCCGTGCATTTGATTCATTTCTGGTGAGTATGGACGTGAAGCTGCTTGTTCGACCTACTTGTCTTCGTCTGTTGACGGCGATTCCCCGGTTGCCGGACGGAGACGTTCTCGCTTCGACGCTTGACCTCTTGTTCAGTCGTCTATTCGAGGCGTTCGCATACCAGTCGCTGGCTCCAGATATCCTCACGCGGCTCTGCTGGAGTGTCGTGCATCTGAGACGTCTCGATGGAACGCGAGCGGGTCGGTCTGCATCGGTCTCGGTCCATGGAAGCAGCCGAAGCAGCGCTTCATCGTTGTCTAACAAGTCGTCCGCTCTCGACAGCGCCCGATCTAACAAGGTTGCGGTTTCATGCCGAGCCTTTTCTGGATACCTTGTTGACGTGGCTTCCTGAATCACGCGTTCTGGCGCTTTTGGAGACCCGCAACTTCCTGGCGAGACACGATACCTGGCTTGACGACTCGTGGCTCCTGCTGGTGCTCGCTCGAGTTGGTCGGCGCTATCCTCGACTGGGCATGCAATGGTCGGCAGGAGAGCTCCTGGCCCAGTCCTTGGCCAACGAATGGGAACGTTGGCTTGGTCTCGGGATCAGCGGGGCAGTTCAAGCCTGTCGTGAACGTCTGGTGCTGTTTCACGAGCTCAACACTGGTCTGCTGCGAGGGGTGTCGACGCTGCCAGCTGACTGCTGGCGCATCCTCTACCTGCACGGGTTTCGGTTCATGAATGATCAGCCGCTGGCCTCGGCAGTCTCATTTGCAGCCGGAGAGGAGACGTCTCGGGCATTGGGACCATACTGGGCTGCCTGCTGGCATCGTCTGGTCCAAGAGCGATGGGAAATACCAACCGAGCTGCCATCGCTCGCCCTCATGAATGCGCTGGTGACAGCCTTGACGACGCTGATGCGTTCTTGGCACGATACCCAGTCGGTTGCCCAGCTTTGGCTCGTCCAACAATGGATAGAGCAGCTGGCCGATCGTTTACCTCGTCGAGCGATTCGTTTGCTCTGGGAGCTATTCGAACGTGGCTGGTTGTTCCATCAATCAGCGCCTGAGCAGACTCCTGCCGAAAAGCGTGTCTACCTGGTCGACGGGTCCTGCAGCAACGCTGCAACTCGGACCAGCACGTACTGCCCTACTCTTAACCATGACGTTATTTGCGACCGCGGTCTTGAGACGCAATCATTCGAACAGTCTTGAGTTGCCCACTGCGAAGCGCGCTGCAGTGTCATATCTCGAGTCTCGTCTGGTGGCCTGGCTGGCGACCATGAATGCTCAGACGCTTGCCGCCGTCTCTGATACCCTACTTGAGTGGCGCTTTCCAGAACAGCGCCTGGATGGAAGCATTGTTGATGGAGAACTGGCGCTGTTGTTTTTCATGGCCTTGATAGAGCGCCTTGTTCGTCGTCCGCGAGCGCGTCGTGAGGGTCAACATGCGCTCACCAGCGTCGCCAAGGCCGTACTGGTCGCTTGTGCCAAAGCCTTGTTTCGTCCACATGCCAGACCGAGTGCACGTTTCCTCAGACAAGTACAACGTTTCTCCGTGGCCTTGGTTGATCGTCATCGTGATCCGCGAGGCACTGCTTTCCATCCCGTGTTGGCATTGGCGCTACGAGCGACGCTCAGGTACTCCACGGACGCGAGCTTGGCCATGCTCTGGTATGCGTTTGGACAGCATCAACCACGTCTGCTACGACTTGTGGCCCCGCTCTTGATACCCGTATTCGGTCAGGAGTGGGCTCGACTGCGGCAAAAGTCAACCAGAGGCTATCCGGAGGAGTCGCATGACGCGGAGCAAGTGGCTCTCGGGGTCGCGATGCGGAACCTGCGCTCGATTCTGTACGAACTCTGGGGACTCGTCGATGAACGAGCTCGTCTGAACGTTTACACGCTGACGCCGCCGTGGTTGCTGTCGTACATACGACAATTGGAGCGCGACTATAACCTCCAACAGAGGTATCGTGGCCTTGGATGACGTGTCGCGTCAGGGCCCTTGTCGTTCCGCAGGCCGGACGCCAAGTCAACGAGGACTTGCGGACGAACGAGTTCCCGATGTGCTCGATAGAGCAAGGAAGCATGTCGGTATGGAGAACGCGTCCCTTGAGCATGATAGAACTTGTTCCAAAAAACGCCCGCTGAATGGATAGAGGAAGCGGGCTAGGTCGCGCAAACGGTGACGCGACCCATGTGTCCCTTGATATTGAGGCATGGTATTCATGCGGTTTCTGTTTACAGAGACGGATGAAGCACTTGACATCGACTCGCTTGTGACCTATTCGATACAGAGGTTGAACGCTGCATGCCAAGTCGATGAAACCAGGCCCAAAGCAATACCAGGCGGATCTGTCGCCAAGCGGAACAAGAAAGGGTCAACAAGGTCTTGTTCGGTACGGCCACCATCATGATCGACCAGAGCATTGCCTCTGGGCCTGCAACCTCAACAACAACGACAACATGGCTCGGTCGAGAGACACGAACAGGAATCGACAACCAAACCTCGTGACGTATCTGGAATCCTCATCGTGATAAGCGCAGACGCTCCAGTGCCTCCCTAGTCCCGTCTACTGGAGTTGTTCTGGTTCGCACACGAGTCCTCCTTGTTCTGTCGCGGTTTCAAGGTCGTCCTCCAGAGGCGTGCCATAGCCACCACCACCAGGTGTACAGATAAGAATCCGATCACCGGCACCTACGCGGATACTCTGTTTGTTGCCCAGGTTGATGACTTGATACGAATGATCAGAGAATGGTCTGTGCTTGATAGGGTCAGCTTGGCCATGTCCAGCACGACGTAGCCACCAGTTGTAGCCACGAGCACCAGCTTGGCCTCCCGCGAGACCGTAGGGTGCAAATACGCGACGCTCCGATAGGATCGACACTTGGATATCGTCTTGGAGAAACTCGAGTTCCCGCTCGATGCCCTGACCACCACGCCATCGTCCACGCCCACCAGAGTCAGGTCGCAAACGAAAACGACGCAACAACACCGGATAACGTAACTCGAGTAGTTCTGGATCCGTCATTCGCGTGTTGGTCATGTGAACTTGGACGCCACTCTCGCCATGCCAACCGGGACCTGCACCGGCGCCACCACCAATGGTCTCGTAGTAGCTCATGTCCTCCGTCCCAAAGGTCAGATTGTTCATACAACCTTGGCTGGCGGCACAAGCACCAAAAGCGCGCAAAACCACATCAGTAACTCGTTGCGAGGTTAGTACGTTGCCTCCAACAACTGCTGCATCGGGTCGTGGATCCAATAGGGAACCCGTTGGTATCCGGATGCTCACTGGCTCGAGAAACCCCTGATTCAATGGAATATCTCGACCGATGAGACAACGCAAACAGTAGATGATCGCCGAGGCTGCCACAGACGGTGGGGCGTTCCAGTTGGCAACCACTTGAGCATCGGTTCCGGAAAAGTCAAAGACTGCACGAGCATCCTCTTGATGGATCTCAATGCGTAACTGAATCCTGGATCCGTCATCCATCGAGTCGCTGGCTGTGAGTTGCCAACAACCATCCGCGCTTGGTCGTCCCTGTCGTTGAGCGATCTGTCGCAGGAGGTCGCGAACAACGTTGGCAGCAGTTTGTTGGATCTCCTGCATGTAGCATTGGACCGTGTCTAGGCCCTGTTCCTGAATCAGTTGGTTCATGAGTTGAATACCCCTTTGGTTGGCTGCAATTTGTGCTCGCAAATCCGACAGCACATCGTGCAGACAACGACAGCCGGCCTGTTCCAGTACGTGCCGGATTCGAGCCTCCTGAAAGACGCCATTCTCGACGAGTTTGAGGCAAGTGATGGCTGCGCCCTCTTCGGAGAGGGTTCGCGAGAACGGTGGCATCGAGCCGGGGGTCAGACCACCGATATCCGCATGGTGACCACGACTGGCCACGAAGAAGACGGGTCGTTTGTTCTGAAAAACTGCGGTGATCACCGTTATATCGGGGAGATGGGTTCCGCCCATGGCGGGGTGGTTGGTCGCCACCACCTCCCCAGGTTGCCAGCGGTCGCCCAAGTGTTCGACTTGACGACGGACAGCATCCTGCATGGAGCCCAGATGCACGGGAATGTGGGGTGCGTTGGCCACCAGACCGCCTTTGGCATCGAAAATCGCACAACTAAAGTCGAGTCGCTCCTTGATATTTGTCGAGACAGCGGTTCGTTGGAGCGTCCGACCCATCTGTTCCGCAATACTCATAAAGCGATGCGCAAAAACAGAGCGTTTCACGGGATCAGCACCCAGTGCAGTGGAGTCGACACGCTTTGGCACAGTCCGCGTCGTCGACGGCAAGTCAATGCGAATACTCCGGTCGGCAAGGACCGTTGCCTGGCAAGCTGGCTCGATGAGCACCGTGATGCCACCCGCTGGCTCCACGAGCAGTGCCGGTCCCAGCAGCCTTTCTCCCGCTTCGAGTTCATTCAGCGAGTAGACAGGGGTCTCGGCATGCCATTCGTCGGCAAAGTAGACCGCAACACGGTCAAGTGGCTGCAGCGATGCTTCGACGCCCGGACGCGATGAAGCCAGCGCCCTTGCTCCACTCGTGGTCGACTCAGGAACCGAGGTCGCTGCTTTTGTTTGCCAAGACGTTGCCATGGTGAGTGCCGACTGGCCAGCGGCTCGAACGCGAACATTATCGATGAGGATAGAACGTTCCGGAAGCAGAAAGCCGTGTTCGCGTTCATACGCGCGTTCAAATGCAGCAACATAGTCGTGCTCATCAGCGTCTGTGGTTGTTTCAGGGATCAAGAGCGCAATATCTGTACCCTCGTAGCGGAGATGAAGGAAGCGTTCACAGTGAATGCGCGTAGTGGGGATCCCTCTGGCTTCGAGGGTACCTCGACTACGTGCCTCGAGTTCATTCAGCAAAGACTTGGCTCGTTCCAGGTCGGTAGCGAGACGCCACGCACACGGCTCCTGAAGGTCTTCCACGGATTCACTCAACCCGATACCGTACGCCGAGAGGATGCCAGCGTATCGATGAATGTACACGGTCGACATGCCGAGGTTACTGGCCACTGCACAGGCGTGCTGGCCACCGGCACCACCGAAACACGCCAAGACGTGTTGAGCGGGGTCGTAACCGCGTGACTCGGTCATCGAACGAATGGGTCGACACATGGCCTCGTTGGCCACCCGAATAAAGCCAAGGGCGAGCTCCTCCATCGTCATGGGTGGCCGCTCCGTATCATGGGCGTGAACCTGCCTCAACAGCGACGCGAAAGCGGTTCTGGCCGCCTCCACATCCAGGGGTTGGTCCTCCTTCGGTCCGAAAATCGATGGAAAGAAGCGAGGTTGAAGACGACCCAACACGAGATTGGCGTCGGTGATCGTCAACTGGCCATTCGGTTTGCGATAAGACACGGGTCCGGGGTTGGCCCCAGCACTCTCGGGGCCAACCTGCAACAATCCTGAACAAAAGAAGAGGCGGCTACCTCCGCCAGCAGCAACCGTTTGGATATCCAACTGAGGCGCCTGAATAATCACACCAGCAGTCTCGCATTCGAGCACATGCTCGAGATGGCCATCGTAACGCGAGACGTCGGTACTGGTACCGCCCATATCGAAGCCGATCACTGGTCGAGCTTGTCCTTCTGGACTCAGCGCAGCAGTCAAAGGATAAATGGTTTTGGCATAGCCAACGACACCGCCAGCTGGACCGCTCAGAATCGCTTTGTAGCCAGAGAACGCATCCAGTGGACAGAGACCGCCATCCGACTGCATCAACTCGACCTGCGTCTGCTGTAATCGATCCGTAAATCCAGCCCGAAACGTCTCCAAGTATCGTTGGATACAGGGGGTTAAGTAAGCATCGGTTAGACAGGTGAGGCCACGAGGAACAATCCGTTGCATGTTGGTCAACGAGGACGACAAACTGACGTGAGCAAAACCCAGTGTCTGCGCCAGTTCACCGACCAGACGCTCGTGAGCATCATAAGCGTACGCGTGCATAAACACAACCGCTACGGAACGAATACCTTTTTCGAGTGCGTCTCTAAGGACCTGTTGAGCGACATCCAAGGCGGGGGGCTGCAACACCTCCACCCACTGACCCGTTCGCGAGGCCACCAGTCGTTGTTGTTGTGATGTCTCCATGGTCGCATAGGTCGCTGCCGAGACAATGCGAACACGTTCCGGTATTTCAGCGACGGACTCGTAGAGTGTTCCGGGTTTCGAGGCTCGCAAATCGAAAATATCCGGTCTAGACTGGTAGCCGATGCGAAGAAGATCGACCAGACCCGCGGTCACCAGAAGCAGACAACGTTCACCTTTGCGTTCGAGCAGCGCATTCGTGGCTACGGTCGTACCCATTCGGATCCATTCGATAACGCTAGGGTCGATTGCCTCGGATGCGTTGTTTTCGTGCCCATAAAACTGTTGCATGATGCGACGAATGCCCTCCCGGGGAGCGTCGCGATAGTGTTCGGGGTCCTCGGACAGGAGCTTCAGCACGCGTACCGATCCATCGGGTTGCTCTGCGTATATATCGGTGAACGTACCACCACGATCGATAGCGAAACGAAAGCGTCCGTTTGCAACCATCTCCAATGGCTTGCGTTGCGCGCTCTCCGCAACGCCCCCACAGCACGGACGGCTCGATGAAAACAACTGGGATCAATTCGATGCAGGTTCAAGCAAACGTCCACTCCAGTCCAAGCAGAACTGATTCTGATATTTTTCGACAACCTTTGTGACCGAATGATCGAGCGATCGTTACCCACCTTGAGGCCTCGAACGAGCACGAGCGCATAACGTAGGCGAAACCGGGCGTGTTTCAGGTGGCTTGGCCAACCAACCGCCACGGCCACGAACACGTCCAGCGGAGCGAACAAGTCCTCGAGTGTCGCCCTTTGGGACGAACGATCGACGTTTGCTGCTTGGATTGGTCGTCCGATCTATCGTTTTGTTTTATTTGGAGTCAGAAACGAAGGTAGAACGTTGCTTGATGGACTCGGTTGGAGAGCGAGTGCTAGCGCTGCAGCAGCGCGGAGCGACGTGGTTGTACACCTACGCAGTAGCGTTTGGAGGTTGGACGACGTTGATTCGGACGCCTCTGGAGTCGCTTGCACAAGTCCTATCACGAACGAGTCCCTTTTTGGATCTCCCCAGTGCTCGAGCGGTGGTTTACATCATCGCTGCGCCGATTTTGTGGAACTCGTTGGCGAGACTCGAGTACTACACGGCGATGGGGCGTCGGTTGTGTGGAGGCCGTCGTCGACTCGCCTGTTTCTTGCTTGCCTGTTGGATCTTTAGTTTTTCGCTTTATCGTGATCTCGTGGTGATGGAAGCGATGCGAACGAGTGCGGCACCATGGCCACCGTTTCCTCAAGGATTGTTGCCGTCGTTTGTGTGGCGTGTCTGTTCGCCGAGCACCACTGCAAAGGTTGTTGAGCTTGGTGCCTGGACCGCGCTCCTCCTCGGTCTCGTGCTGGTTGTAACCTCATTCTTTCAGCTGGGTCTCTATGGGACGTATCTGGGAGACTATTTTGGGATTCTGAAGCCGTCTCGAGTCACCGCGTTTCCGTTCAGTCATTTTGAACATCCTATGTACGATGGGAGTTCGTTGCTCTTCCTGGCCAAGGCGCTCTTTGAACGAAGCACGATTGGACTGGTACTTACTGCCTGTCTATTCGTGGTGTATCGGGTGGCGACCATTTGGGAAGGTGCATTCACAAACCGGATCTACGCTCAGGGAGGTCGACGGCAGCGTCGCTTCCACGACGCAAGGAAACATGCTGACTAGGTGATGCGTTTGGTCTCTTGGTTTCGGTCCCGAGTGTTCCAGGTCAATGAATCTATGAACGTGAACATATGGATGCGGATGATGGTTAGATGATGGGAAAAAGGAGGTTGTCGGGACCCGTGCTTGTCTCGTTCGAGAACGTTGCCGAAGGGAAGTTGTCTCTGGGCGCCGTCGTCTGATAACTTGGTTGGTTGGTTGGTAGGACAACGTTCGTGGTATTCCGATTCTCGAAGATGCTTTATCACAGTCGATTGACGAATCGATCGATTGATAGAGGGATGTGTAGGGAGGTACGGAACGCCTCAAGTCGAAAGGTCACGATTGTGCCGCAGACTGCTGATTCGTATACCAGGCCGAGGTGTCGAGACCGCCGCTCAATGTGGAGTCTGGTGTTCCTCGCTTTGTCCATGCAACCCATCAAAGCGGTCACTGCATCCATGTTGATAGACAGGAGGAGTCTCTGGGGCATATACCCTAGCCTGGTCTTCGGCGTTACCAATGAACGGTCTGGGAGCCAGGGTTTCTCGACGGCGCTCGGATACAAAACTGAACGGTCTAAGGGTGCTTTTTCGGCTTGTTGCTCCGAATACTGGTGAGGCAGCTTTTCTGCTTTCGATCACGACGAGATCGTGCAAGCAGGCTCACGGTTGAGCAGACCGCCTAGAACAAGTTGCTATGAAGGTTTGTCTCTGGACACGAGATCGGATCGTGGATGGCTCTGGGTAAAGGTTCGATCGCTCGTGCCAGTAAGCAACATCCTGAACGAGTCGAATCACGCGTATGCGATGATTCTCTCTTCATTCCTGGGAGTTTTTTGCCAGAGTCCATTTGAGGTTCCAGAAATCGAGTCACGGAATGGAAGCGTCATGGTTTCTAAACCGCCCGCTTCTGCCCAGAGACTGCGGATGGCATCGCGATGAATATATTATCCAAAGAGGCGCGACCGTGATGATGCTTGTCGTTCTCGCGTTGGCGATCACGCTGTACAAGGCGCAGGCACTGAGTTTCGCCTCTAAGAGCGGGTCGCCAATAGCATCGAGTGCTTCTCTCTGGACGATGCACCATCCAAGACATGCTGCATCCGGCGGGAATAGGAGCCGGCCGGTCATCCTTCGTGCTCGCTGTGTCGTTGATGCAACCACAAAAAGCGTATCGATGACGAACGGGGCAAAGTCATGTATTTTGGTCTCTGCTCAGTTCGGGTTCAGAGGCGCGGTGGCTCTCTCTCTCTCGCTGTGCTTCCGACACGGCCTCCCAGAATCGTTGGTATGGTTCTGCAACCCGAGCGGTCGGGTCTGCTCTCACTGATTGAATGATCTCCTCGACGAAAGCACTCGTTGCGTAATGCAAAGAAGGCGGTTCAGGGAGACAGAGTCCATCCACAACGGCTTGGACCATGGTGACTGCCACTTGTGCACTGCTCTGTCCAACTGTCTCGCTGGCCATGCGCTTGTTCAAATCTCGCACAAAGTAGGCGTGCATGGCGTTCAACTTTTGGTTCGTCTCTTGGTCACCTTCTGTGAGTGAGCGCCCACCGCGGTCTCGAGAGGCGACCCCAAACCGTGACGTAAATGATGAACGAACTGGTCCTGGATTGACGCAAATGCAGCGAACACCAAAGGGTTCCAACGAGTAGCGCATGGCTTCGGTCATGCCCTCCAGTGCAAATTTGCTCGCCGAGTATAAATCGCTGAAAGGTACTGCCCGCAGCCCCGCAAGACTACTAACCTGGATAACAACGGCGTGCATCCCGTACGCTTCGTTGCGACGTGCCTGGGCCCTTAAGTGTGGTGCCAAGACTTGCACAGCACGCATAACACCAAAGACGTTGGTATCGAAAAGTCGCTGTGCCTGTTCGATTGTAACCTGTTCGATCGAGCCGGATACTCCGTACCCAGCGTTGTTGATCAAAGCGTCAATACGCTGTCCATGGTCCGGCAACTGGGAACACAACTGAAGCCACGACGCCTCTGAGGTCACGTCCAGAGCGCATACCGTGAGCGTATCGTCAACGTCCTGTTCATGGACGAGCGATGTCCTGCCAGCCTGCCTGTATCGCTGAATCAGTTGACGGAGACGTGGCTCACCAGAGGATAGGCTAGTCGAGCGCATGGTCGCGATAACGCGAAAGCGACCACTCGCTGCAAGCATGGCTGCCGTATGCAGCCCGATGCCACTGCTCGTGCCAGTAACAACCACCACGGGTCGATTGGCGGCCTCATGCTCTTGGAGGCACGCGTCAAGTGGCGAGAAAGCGCTTTGTACCGCGTGCCAGTGCTCCAGATCGCTCTCCTCGAATGCATCAAACATGACAGGTAACAAGAACGTTGTACCGAGTGCACGACAACTACTTCGGGGTTGTCTCCTCTGACGCAACGTCGAATACGTGTTTATGAACAGGCAGGGCACAACGCCAGCCAAGACCTAGCCTTATCCGAGAGTTTCAGTTCGTTTCGATATGGGTACGGATGGTGGCACGCTTGCAACAGCACGTAGCAGCGAGCGAACAAGCAGCCTCTGCACGCGCTAGCTGATAACACTGCTTCCAGAACGGTTTCTGTCCGTATATTCAGAGAAAGTGTTCCTTCTCTATCGATGACTTTCTTTCAATAACGGTTACGGTTCTGGTCCTCTTTTGATAACACTGTTTCCAGAGCGGTTTCTGTCCGTATATTCAGAGAAAGTGTTCCTTCTCTATCGATGACTCTCTTTCAATGACGCTTACGGTTCTGGTCCTCTTTTGATAACACTGTTTCCAGAGCGGTTTCTGTCCGTATATTCAGAGAAAGTGTTCCTTCTCTATCGATGACTCTCTTTCAATGACGCTTACGGTTCTGATCCTCTTCTGTGAACCTATCACTGTCCATGGATCGCTCTACGGTTCTGGATGTGCTGGTCGATTCTGGGTACGAATACGACGCCTCCTGAATGGTGCACGTATCAAAGGAGAAATGTCTTTCTCCCTATTACCATCAGAATCGTGTTGTACAAAGCGACTGCATTCATTCTTGTCGATCAACGTATTCGTGCCATAACCATTGAACAATCTCAAGTACAGAAATTGGCATTCGATCAGACGGTTGTTCATGATGCTTCCGTCGAAAGCAAGTGTTCCTGGACCTCCCGTCTCGCCTAGTGAATAGGAGAAGAAACAAGCTCGTCTTGCATTGGCAGATGCATCGTCTTGGGTATTCCAAGACCCGTATCGGAATCGAGACCATGTGATAGAGCAGCGATCAACCGACGAAGAACCGTCCTTCCTATTCGTTCCTTAGCTTTGTGTAGAATGCATTTACCAACTTGTTTCTTTGATGGTTGCTATCATAAACCACGGATTGAACCTGAAATGTGCGAAACAGTGCTTGAATCATCATCAAGCTCGTGGTCTCGACACAAGGTGTTCGTCTCGACATCGTCGCCTAAAGTGCGGGTGTTTTCAGCCTCGACGTCGCGACTGCGCCTGGAAACCGTAAAACACTCGTCGCCGCGCTGGACGATACTTGCTACGTTGTTCCACTGAATGCTCTGTGTTCGTTATGGAGCGAGTAGATGATCCGAAGAAGCTGGACGATCAGGGTCTGGAGGTACAGGAGCTGGTAGCGTCCGAGTTTCGAGAACTTGTCCAGATCGTGGAACGTAAAGTTGAGCAGTATCTGTTTCGAGCGGAGCGTGGACGCAGTGAAAACGGGCCCACAACAGATGGGGCTCCGAGACCTCTGGTCAGTTACCAACGTCCTGAGACCATCGAACACCGAATGGAAGGTTATGTGCATCAAATTATGGATGGTGAAAGCGTCAGATCACGAGCCGTGCTTGAGTGCTTTCTTGACGATCTCCTGCGATACTCGGTGCGAACAAGTCACGCCTATTTTCTGCATCGATTGTATGGTGCATCGGATCCGATGGGACAGGTTGCGGAGTTGCTCCTCTCGGTGCTGAACAACTCGCCGGACACGTTCTCGGCAGCGCCTTTTCTGGTGGTACTCGAGCGACGGCTCATCCAGGCGCTGTGCGAACGCATTGGTTGGGAGACACTGCGTCAAGGTGATGGCCTCTTTTGTCCTGGTGGCAGTTATGCGAATCTGTTGGCCATGACAAGTGCACGTCACGCGTTTCATGAAAGTTCTAGTTCGAAGCGGAGCGAGCATGGTCATCGACACCACTGCTGCGAGCCGCGGATGGGTGTTTTTACGTCGGAACAGGGTCATTACAGCGTTCGACGAAATGCGTCCATCCTGGGGCTTTGCGATGCACCCGGAGAAGCATGTTCTGACGTCTTTCTGGTGCCTTGTGACGAGGCAGGTAGGATGGATGTAGAGGCGTTGCGACAGATGCTGCATTGTTTTCGACGCAGCCGACCTGAATCGAGCGTCTTTGTGAACGTGACCGCAGGCACGACCGTTCTGAGCGCTTTCGACCCGCTGCCGGCAGTATGGCAAGTCTTAGAAGAGGCTTTCAACTGAACGCTGCGCATGCGTTGAATGCGGATCACGACGCGGAGTCGACCAAGTCGCGGTATCGACCGAGGTTTTGGATTCACGTCGACGGGGCGCTAGGGGGTTCTTTTCTCTTCTCGACACAATTTCGATCGGTCGCCTTGAGCGGTCTAGAGGCCTATGCGGACTCGTTTGTTCTGAATGCACACAAGTTGCTCGGTGCACCGCTTCAGTGTTCCGTGCTATTGGTCCGCGAGCGCGGTCTGCTGCTGGCGGCCCATGCGGCTCGGGCCTCGTACTTGTTTCATGATGAGTTTGACCCTGACGCGCGCTACGATATTGGGGATATGACATTGACCTGTAGTCGTCGCTCCGATGCGCTCAAGTTTTGGCTGATGTGGATGTGGCGTGGTAGTGCCGGTTTCGCGGCTCGAGGTAGATCAGGCAGTATGGAACGCGCGACGCATCGCCGAGGCAATGATGCAGCGTCCCTGCTTTCTGCTGGTGGGTTGGTCTCGCGTCCAACCGTATCCGGCCACCAATGTCTGCTTCTACTTTCTTCCGCCAGAGCTGCGCGGGAGAGTCCACAGTTCGGCAGACGTCAAGACGTGTGCAGAACGCGAGCAACTCGCGCGCCTAAGCGTGCGCTTGTGTCGAGCGCTCCAGGTTGCTGGAAAGGCGCTTCTGAATTATTGCACGCTAGGACGTTCCGACTTGCCGACCTTTCTTCGTTTAGCACTGCATGGCGCTCATATCTATCATGACGAACGCGTGCGAGACCTCTTAGACGTGATGGAACGTTTCGGCGATCGGCTTTGCATCGACGATGCGACGCTTGGACGGAACGATATCGCTGACCCTGGCTCTATTCAGTCGTCTGAGCTTGCTGATGGATTCCGTGAGCACGCTAGTCAGGGACGTAGAGCGATGAACGAGGGATTTTGACTAGTCAGCGTACCAACTGGTTGAGCAGTTGCATCTTGCGACCAACTTGGTAAGCGGTGCCCGTGGCATCGATTCGTCATGCCAGTCGCGGTGCGAGGATCGAGACAACATATCCAGGTCTCCCGCTGAGCGCTTCTCTTTTCGTCAAGCTCGTTGGCCCGAACAGTGGGCAACTAGGGAGCCTAACGACCTGACTTTTTTCCATTCGAGCTTTTCAGCGATCGCAGTGCTGGTGGTTGGCGACCTCCTTCTGGAGAGGACCCAGGCCCCGTCCGATGCTATCGTGATTGTAGGGGCGTCTTGACCTCGGTGACGAGCGTCACCCATTCCTTGATCACTTTACTTCGAATTCCGAAGCCGTAAATTCAGTGATCTCAATCGCGATTGCGAAGAAGTGATGGATGAAAGGTGGTTGGCGGCCTAAACACCACCTTGAACCGGATCGGGATCATTGATGGTGTTAAGAGAAAATAATTGAGAGTGCAGCGGCTCGGACAGGGCAAACGTGCTCGAATTCGCTCCAGATAGGAGAACATAAGCGGCAGACAGTCGTCCGGGATGATCCTTGACATGTTCGCTCATTGCTCAAAGACGGAGTGCCTGAGGCGTCAATGCGCACGACTCGTGATGAATGCATACCCGTGCGTCCTTGCGCTGCATCGACTACAACAGTGGCGTGGTCGTTAGCGCTGGCTGCGGCCGCTCTCATGGACTCGAGCGCCAACCAAGAATCTAGTTCTGGGTTTTCGTTCCGAAAGTTGTGCGATCGCAACGGTTACCAGCTGACATGCTTCATGCGTATCAGTACGCTGGAGCGCAGCGTACCGAACTGGAAGTGCGACGCGCTCTCATCGGGGCACTCAAAGCTCCGATATTGCGGGCTCGTCTGGGTGTATGGTTTGGGGATCCGACCCCAACTGCAGATCGGAAACCAAACTCGCCCGAAGGACACGTTTTCAGGACACCTAGAGCGCACCACCACAAGCTGAAAAGCGAACCAATCATTTCCAGTATTTATGCTCTACATCCGTATCCTCGTGAGGCCAAGCACCATAAACGCATCGTGCTCCATGATTGAAAAGGTTCCGCACCCGAACGCCCCTCATATCTCCATGTTCCCTGTCTAATTCTAGGACACTGGCGGCCTCTGACGCTCGAGCAGCACCAGCATCTCTCTCAAACGCAAACATTCATCCCGCATCCGAAGACTCGGTTCGGATACAAACGGTTCCCGTTGCGTGGAGGCGCCGAGATCCCAACAACCTCGAGTCGCTGGTATTGTTAAAAATCGGGCCCTGCATCAACAATCGAGACGTTTCCGGATCTTCCAGCACCCACCGACGTGTCCTGCAAAAGTGCGACCGGTCCTATTTCCATCCCAGAAGCTTGAGCACGATTTCGAAACCGCTTTGCAGTTGCCACAGGAACCCGCCAGTTACGGCAAACGCCAGTGCAAAGTGTACATTACGCGCGGTCGTACTGCCTTGCCGCATCGCAGGCGCTAGACTCGCCATGACGCTCATCAGTGCCACCGTCGAGAGGCCAATGTAGAGATGCGGTCCCGGAAACAACTTTCCCGTGCGCGTGTACGTATTCGCCATGCCCTCGAAAGTGGTCACCGTCATGACCGCGAGCAGGATACTCGCCAACTGGTAGTGCCGCTCACCTGGTTTGCTCCGAGCTATCTTCAATTTCAATTCCTTATCGCTGGTTGTACGCAAGGTCCGAGCCCGAAACCCCAGATAAAATACGTAGAACGTTGTTAGAAGCATGCCGTCCATCACCATCGGGTGCACCAGCGACAAGGGCAAGCTCTTGAAGAGCGACTTCAACGTCGATTCGCTGGTCTCAGCAGCCTCAGCGAAGCCTGGCGTTGCAACAACCATCCCTAACAGAGGCATCGTCGCCCTTTCAGCGAAACGAGCAAGTTGCCGGTGTAGTTTCGGCGTTCCCTGTGACGTCTCCGTATCGGATACACAAGCTCGCACCACCTGTCGCGCGCGTGACCGCTTGGCGGACAGTGTCACCGATCCCACAACAGGTGAAATCAATGGCTGCAACCGAGAAGGAGCACTTAAAGAATCGTGCACTTGTTACCGAAAACACAAACCCAATCATGCTCAGCTCTGCGACACGCAACGACAAACGACACGCGACACGCATTGAATGCGTGCATGCAGGCATCCGGCCAGATTGGACATGCGTGCGTGCGTGCGTGCGTGCGTGCACCACAAACGCACGCGCGTCGTCTGGAAGGGGCCGGCTGGCCCTGCGACGACGAAGGATCAGCCGCGCATGCATGCCGCTTGCGCCGTCGAATGCGACCCAAGGTTGATGGATGGGGGATCGGATCGCATCGATTCGTCTTCGGAGCTGGCGGGTACGATTCCGAGATCGTGATTGAGAACGCTGGTTTTCATGGTCCAAGCGATTTGATTCTCGGTGATGCCAAAGTCAGTGTATCGGTCGTTTCTCTATCCAATCGTCTGTCTACATGTGTGAAACTGGTTGCGAAACGTTGATGGCTGTTTGCGCGCGGATACCAAGTTGGGCGCGTGTCGGTGAGCGTGGGAAGGGCGTGCACATGCGCAGGTGCGCTGGCAGTTCATCGAATAGCCTTTTGGAGACGGTCTCGATGACGAGCGCATCATGCGGTGACCTAGCGCGCGTGACGCCTACGGTATGTTTAGAGTATAAAGAAGCGAACGATGCGTTCCGCATAGGGTCGAATCTGTTCCAGCTGCTGAACGACGTCATTCTTGATGACCAAGTTCACGAGGATGTATCCGGCAATGGTGGCGAGTGCCAAGCGACCGAGGACTTTCTCGGCCAGGCCGGAACGCACCACTTCACGCGCATTGCGCCGAATCCAAGTCAGCAGTTCTTCATCGCTCATAACGCTCAGTTCTTCACGAACGAGCTTCAGTTCATCGGCCAAAGAGTTTCGCAGAGGTGGTGCGTCGGTGTCCTTGGTGAGTGTGTCGTCACCAGGGCGTTTCGAAGACGACGTGGATGATAAAGGGAGGTCGGTCGAGGGTCGCATCGACTGGATTCGTTGTTGCAACCGAACTGCCACATCTTCGCGCTTTTTGAGTCGTTCTAGTGCCGCTTTCCATCGCATAGAGCCCTCGGTCTCGGCTGTGTAGATCTCACCGTCCCAGTCGTAGCCACCAGTGAAGAGTTGCGCGAGTTCCCGACGAAGCCTGCCGTCCACAAGGCGACTTCGCAAGCCCGTGATACCGCTCCTTTCGGCCGCTTGGATCCAGGATTCGGCTTCGGAGCTCTCGGGGTCTAGGCCTTGCTCAAGAAAGGGCGCTAGAGCTGCTCGAGCGGCGCCAAGTTCCTCGACCATTTTCTCTATGACAGCATAACGCTGTTCGGGTGTCGCGCGTTCATAGGCAAGCGAGGCTTCCTCTGTCGGCGGTTCGAACAGCCACGACAGTGAAGCGTATTTTCGTAAAACCGCTTCAACCTCAGCCTCATTATCGCCTTCTAATTTCCGCTCTAGTTCTCGCATATTTCGTTCGCAAATTTCATCCAGTTTCCGTCGGAAGTTGGCCTCTACGGCATCCCAGGATTCAAGTTCATTTGCCTGGCCGGTATCATCGCGCCAACGAGTCCATCCATTCCAAAATTGCTGCCATCGACTCCAAAGCGTTTCCACGCCGATGGTGACTGCATCAGTTTCTGCACGGCGCTCGTCCCCAAGGCGGCTTAGTTGCACTTCCAGGTAAGCGCTCACATTCGCCAGGTTCTGTGCGAAAAGGTCGCGACCTTGAATGGCCAGAGCGCGAGCCCGAGCCATCCCATAGAGCGTCTGGAGACGAGCGAGGGCCCCAAAATTCTGCAAAATACGGAGAACAAGCGCCGTAGAATTAGGTGTCACCAGCTCCGCTGATGCCATCGATGAGCGCTTCGTCTCTGATTCGATGGGCGATGATGTGTTGACAGTGACTCGACGACGACGACGACGACGCAGCCAGACACCCGTCACCGCTCCCGACCCGAAACGTTTTCGCAACGTTTGCGCCGTTCGGGTCACTACCTGACAGGCGGCTCGCGCAATGACTAGATAAGCGCTCTGCGCCATTTGCATGATGACTCCAACGAGTTTGCGACTCCATCTGAGCAATCGATCATGGAGGTCCCTTTCTCTCCGAGCACGATGCACGGTGGCCACCGCGAGCACAGAGCCAGCGATCAGAAACAACAACAAGACTGGTGATCTCCAGATGCAGCTCCGGTGCAAATGCGTGTCCCACCGATTCGTCTGGGGCGACGGAACAAGGATCAACGGCGAAGTGTACGGAACCAGCGCATCCTCTGGTCGCGGCACCAGCGCTGTTTCCACTCGAATAACGCGGATCGATTGAGTCTGCTCTGGGGCGACGGCCCGTTCGTCGAGGCCAACAGCAACAACCTCTTGTGTATCACTCGATTTTCCATAAAGGGTACCACGAGTCAACGCTCCATCAGTCTCAACGCGGGGTCTATTGAATTCCAGAGGAGCTGAAACGGGCAAATTTGGCCGCAACCCGGCGGACTGCACGAGCCGCTGACACCGCTTGACGTCGGGGTGCCGGTGAGCGCGCCAGTCGGACACGCTTCTTTTTTCGACGCTGTAGCCGAACTCGCTCCAGAAGGAAGCGCTCACGAGGTTCCGTGTACGGAACGCCGACTCGCCTTCATTCTCCACGTTGACGCGCCGAGTTGTTCTCTGGCGAACGACCCAAACCAAGGCGCGACCACACGAAAACTCCTGACTCTTGAAGCGGTTCGTCTGCAGTCTCGATGGAGCAGACACAGCGAGGGGAGCCTCCTGTGACTCACGACTCCCCCAAGCCAGACAAGGACACACCCAAGCTAGATCATGCATGCTCGTCGCAAACTCCGTTTTGTTCGCACCTTGCCTTGAAAGTAGAGATGCCGCATGAGGCTAAGAGTCCGTAACGCAGAACTTCGTAGAGCTTTTATTCGGCAATACTGTTTCAAAAACCTTATTGTTGGGTGCAGGGAACGCTCTTTCAACGCCCGCGAGCAGGCTTCGCGAACAGCTCCGTTTGGTTTGTCAAAAGCCCGCCATAAGTTTGCAGGTGCGGCGCTCGACGGCGGCGTCGCGCACCCACGGCGGGTCTCCGTGCCAGCGGACGTCACAGCCAGTGACTCGCCAGCTGAGACAAAGGTGGTCAACGCTGTCGCCACGGAAAGCATTGCAGTCCCTGTCAAAAGTTTTTGTGATGATGAAAGAAGAGAAAGAGAAGCTATGACAAGCATTCGTTGTGCGTCCTTTTGTCGATTCTCATGGGAAAACATGGCGGGCGGCTCGTGCGTCCTGGCACGGCGCGAATGATGACGTATGGTCGCCCGAATGCGGAATCTCTGTCTCGAGGAGGGGCTCAGATCACGAAAGCAGGCAGCGCTGCTGCAAAACATGCGTGCTTCAAATACATGATTTTCGCTGTGTGCAGTGTGCGAGATGCAAACGAGATTGGAATGGATCTTCTTCTGGCTTTTTCAAGCCATGAATGCGTGATCCTGGTGCATTCATATTCAGTTTTGCGTTTGAAGCACACGATCTCGCTGAATATGTCTTCGAAAAGTAATGTTTCTCGGGCGGGAAACTCGTTGTTGTTCGCGTTCCGATCGCGGCGCGCACTCAGGGCACGGCGACGCGTGGCCCGCTTCATCGGCGCCGCCAGGCAGTCGGAAAGCAGCAGTCTCGCTCCGGGAAGTTGTCGGGAACCTATCCAGCGTTGCGGTGACGTTTCGATGGCAGTGCACTCGCTCATGACTGCCAATGATGAGACGCGTCCCTCCTCATCGACGCCGAACTGTGATATTGAACAGGTTCTGGAGTTGCACGGCTGTCGAGCAGCGTACGAGCGACTGGAGGAGTGTCTGGGTGAACACGATCGAGACTGGTCGGCCTGTCAAGAGCCGTTGCGACTTCTCCGCGACTGCTACGAAGCGCGTCGCCAAAACACTGACGAGCACAGCCGTTCATCAAGAAACGCGGGAACGATCCAACGTTGAATAGTTTTTAGTGAAAGTTCTTACAGGAAAAAGCTTCGCGAACGAGAAGCGGTGAAGCTGTCATAGTATATTTGCAACAAAAGGGTTTCTGAAAGTTAAAGGTACAAAGTGCTCGAATCGAATGAAACTCTTCAAAGAGAGGCCAGAAAAATTTGAAGATTGCTCCTTGTTATGGGAAGCAAGCGACGCGCGAAACTGACGCAAACATGTTCGGTCGAGCTGCTGGCTGAGCGCGCAGCATCTTGTTCTTGTGAGGCGCTCGATGCTCGGGTCAACCACCTCGACACCTTCGACTAGCGCGTCAGCATGCCTTGTGAAATGGCTGATGGATTTGCGCTCCGGACATCATCGAAAGGCAGCCACCCGGCCTGGATTACATCGATCATCCGCTGTGCACTAACGCCCGTATGCGATCCAACCGTTCGGACATGATACGAAATCCCTGCATCACGCCTTATAGAGCATGTGTCGTGAAGACTCCATCGCCCGAAGCATCCGATCGAGGCGACTCGACGAGAGCCTCGAAACACGGCAGGAGATATTCGCAAAAGTCAACGTTGGTAAGCCAGTCAGGATGGCGCTTCGCGCGAAGAACCTCCTTTCGGAGATCGAGTTCGCACCCGACAGTGTCTGCCGTGTCTATCTTCACCGCATGATGAGCGGTCAGCGTGCGTGTCAGCGCTGGTGGACTGCACACATCCCGCTTATCGTTTCCTGACAAAGTGGCAGTACACTGCAGCTCGTCCTTGTCAGACGACACAGACACGCGGGCCGATGAAACCAAAAGGGACTCAGAAGGGATCGTTTCCAGATTTCGAGACATACTTTCACGAATATTGCGCTGAGCATCCCAAACGCTGGCATGGAGCGCGCACCCGTCGATCGTTCGCGCCGCAGGCGTGGCGACCATGCGACACGCATCGCCATTCGTGACACTTTTGCATGCATGTCGCTGTCATGGTCGGCATGCAATCGCGAGCGTAAAAGCATGCCATGGGAGACTCACACGAGGATATGGGTCGAGCATGCCTTCGAGACCCATCCGTGTTATTTGTACGGAATCGCTCCCGCCCGTAGATGACGCTGTCGAGTTATGTGCAGGCAACAAGGCGGTTTATGTGCCGCGACTCTGACCAATGCGCAAGTGGATCGTCTGATTCCACCGCCTAATCCGATATCTCAGCAGAGGCGAGTTGCTCAGCATCTCCGTATGGGTGCGCGCTCACCTTTCCGAACGCATCCCAGCGCTCTGTCTCTCGCGACACAATCTCAACGCCATTGCTGTCACGAAATGGCCAAGATCCGAGCCAAGAACTCCGATGACATCGGTGAATCCAATGAGAGAAAGGGTTGGTCAGCTGCGCACACCGAATGGTTACGAAACGCTTGCTGAACGATCTGCATCCTGATTCGTTTGCGGTGACGGCAGGTTCAGCGCGACCATGCTAAGAAACATGAACGCTGCGCCAGTCCAGCCGAGAGGACCCATCCGTTCATGTAGAAAAACCACGGATAAGAGCGCGCCCCAGAGTGGACTCGTGGCATAGACGATCCCAGCTTCGGTCGCTGAGACGCGGCTGGCGCCCTGGCCTTGAACTTGAAACCAGGTCGTCAGCGATGTGCCGAAGATGCCGTTCCAGATGGCGCTCAGCGTATAGGCGATCACTCCGGCCCATCCTGTTTCCGTAAAGAAGACTCTGTCAGCACGCCAGTCTGGGACGAACGAAAAACCATAGCGCTGAGAGCGCTGCGAGTGTCGTGGTTTTCGCCGATGCCACAGTGAAAGCACTCGCAGTCCGAATGCGTTCATCCGATAGACGTACCGTGAAGAGTGCGTAGAGCATCGCAGCGGCGAGTGCACACAACTGGCCTACCAGCTTCGATGGCAGCAGCCCATATCCGTCGATGAACGCGAAAGAAGGATGCCATCGCAGCTTTCCTCGAAGGAGATCTGGATTATCATCCAGAATGAGCAAGGCTGTTCCGAGCAGGTTGCATACGATCGCACCGCTGTAGCGTAAGGAACGAGTAGTCTTCGTAGGAGCACACCGACGCTCCGTCCAACGCTGAAGCAACGCTGTAAATACAAGGCTGACCTGTAGCAAGAAGCCGACTTGGGACGCCGGGCTGAACTGTAACGCGACCAACTGCAGACAAGTGCCCACAAACATGTAAACGCCTAGTTCGATGCCGATTCTGATTCCCACTGCATGCTGTGCTGGTGAATCAGCGGCACGCTCACGCTGCTTTGGGAACCACCATTTCCCCCAGCGCCTGATAAGAAACAGCAGTAGGAACCCCAGAGCGCCGCAAAGCGCTGGCCCTAGATTGAGCAGCGCCGCTGATGGAGAAACATCGGCGAACTGAAACAGAAAACGCATGCTCGGCGAGTACGTAGACCAGATGAGCGGCACCGCTAGAAGGTAGAGTCGCTGCCGTAGACCAACTTGGCGAGATGCCGCTCCTGTAGTTGATAATGTGTTGGGAGACTCGACTCCAGAGGCGAGCAACGGAGCTCGTTGTTGTGTTGCACGTCGCTCTATTCGCGGCGGATCCGGTCGTTGACTAGAAACTGCTCCGCGTCCACACCGTGCTCGCCATTGTTGCGTACATACTACGATCCAGGTCGTTGACGTTCGTCGTAGAACAGACGTGATCGGTGGGTCTCCAGTGCACCTTCGGGGGCTATGCAGCGTGACGGCGCCAGGAACTAGTGCACTGCTCAGCCAGGGCGTTTGCGAACACACCTCAAAGTGATCCAGGCTCGTGGGTGTCGACGGGGTGCGTATTCTTAACTGAAAGAAACGATGATGCTGGAATGCTGAAGAAGACGACCTCGTACGCTGAACATACTTCCGGTTCACAGGCGATCTTTCCGTTTGCTGTGCGTGCTGCATCGCGAGCGGTTCAGCGACCTCGAGTCAAACGAGAGTCTGGCACAACTGTATCGAGTTGAAAACGAGTCCTCTTCAGTTTCGGTCCAGTTTGAGGTTGAAAAGAGATACTCCACAGCTTGGCTCGAGCATCTTTTGAAACTGGCCAGTCCATTGGCGACTCGAAATGCTCGGCCTCCTGGCGCAAAAGTCGAGACCGTTTCTCGTACCCGCAAGAACGGGATGCTGTACTGGAGGAACCCTTTCGCTGGACTGTGTCATGTCCTCTGCTGAAGAGTTGGGACCGTCACCGGAGAAGCACTCTCCGAAGGAGCGTCTCTGGGACGAGCAGACTGGACTGCACATAGCGTTCGACAAGTCGTCTCGCAGCGCTGAGTCTGAGGCTGCTGCTCCAGAGTCTGACCTGAACCGCCGTCTCGAGGAGGCAGCCCGCAAGGCCCAAGAAACTCTTGGACAGGCGTCTGAGCAGGCTCGGAAACGACTTGAGAAGCTTGGCACGCTGGTGAGTGCTCTGTACCAGCAAGAGGGTAAGGAGAACGCTGGTGCCAAGGAGGATGGTGCTGTTGCCGCTGGGCCTCGTGAAGCGCTCTCGGGATCGGAAACCGGTCCTTCGAGTGGTTTTCTGGACTCTTGGCGTTCATTCTCTGAGTTTGTATCGGCTCATATGAGCCTGAAAGAGACCGGATACCCTTTTCTTGACACAAAACAAGAAGAGAAGGCCGTCTCGACGACGTCACGAGCGGCAGACATCGACGCAGAGTATACGAGACTGCTCGAGAAAGACGATGCGCAGAGTTTACAGGCTCTCTTCGAGCGTTATTTTCTGCAGGGACATGTGCGCGACAAGGATCCTGCGACAGAGACGGACTCGGTTGTGCCGAAAAAAGAGGTCAGTGTCGGTTTCGAGCCTGGTTCCGATCAGCGGGTCGTGGACTCGTATCGAGTCGAACTGGTCCAACGATACCGCTGCGTTCATAACGAACTCACGCCAGAGCGACGCTTTCTTGTCTCCGGACGACTTTTCATCACGAAAGATCATGTCGCCTTCCTGAGCAGCCTGGAGGCTGCCCATACCTTTGTCGAGCCAGTCAGCGAGACCGATATTCGACCGGGCTTTATTCGACACGAACCGATTCGGTGTTATCTCGCCTTGACGGATGTGAGCAAAGTGCAGCGAGGAAAGGGAATGAACTTGCGGCTGATCACGAAGACACAAGAGCAGTATATTTTTGGCGGCTTTCGTAGCGAAGTGGAGTTTGAGGCTGCTCTGTCCATGATAGAGCATACGTGGCGATCCGTGCAATTGCGACAGAATCTGCAAGCATCCGAATCTGAGAAACCAGAGACTTGAGAAGCAACTTGAGCGGTGCGTGGATAGGTATTGCTAGTTGGTGCGCTTTGAACAATGCCGAGTTGCCGCCGGCAACGACACCTCGTGTGCTTGTAGCAAGCCTAGAAATGGGTAAACTGCAGCTTTCGGTGTCCCCTCCTCGTGACAGTATCGTCTCGGAGCAAGTGATTGAGTGCCCGTCACGACTGATGTACCCAATATGGCTGGATATATCGAGTCCTTATCACTCATGATGCAGCGGTTCGCCAATCGAAATGGACTCGCATTGACGTGCGCGAGGTGGCCTCGTTCTCCATAGAGAGACGTTTATATGGTTCACGTTTCATCGCGGAGGAAGACTCTGTTTCTGTTCGCCCATGAGCTACTCGTTGCTGGATGGTTAAACTCGGGTTCAGACTGAAACCGTGGCTCACGTTCCGCTCCGAAGCCTAAAGATGGAAAGTTACGGAGCGTTTATGGATGCATCAAATGTTGTTCGGCGATTGACTCGAGTCGCGGCTTGCTCAATCTTTCCAAAGTCATTCGCCACCAAACTGGCAACCATATCTCCGGAAACAAGGCCAATAATCAGTAGTCTCTGCATCTGCATGGATGGAACGCCTCGGAGAGATGGACTCGGCAGCCTATCCCTAAATCCGGACGACGCTTTCGCATCACAGACCGATAAGCGGATGATCTTGAAGCGCTGGCTGCCGAATATACGTCTCGATATCTGGGACTGAGGTGCAATGCCCGATGGCAACATTCGAAAGCGCGCACACTAAAGTACCAACGAAACCAAAGTTGCCTATAGACATGCGAACAATCGTCCCCCGACCTGTCTCTACTCTTTTATCGAGACGTTGACGGATTCTGCCGTTGCATCCTTAGCCACGACGACAGCGTGATAATGCTCGCCGAGCGTGAAAAACTGCCGATGGAACGAAACACGCAACACACCTGGTAACTCATTGCCTTGTTCGGTCGGAGTCGCGTCACTACCCATTACCAGGAGACCGCCTGGTAGAACTGCTGGATCGCCATAAACCTCGACACGACAAGCGAGCGCGAGTGCAATCGCACAGAGTTCGGGTTGGCCACCCCAGCAGGCACTCTTCTCGAGCCGCTCACAGTATCGCATGAGTCGTTCTACAGGTTCGCTCTCGGATGCTGAGGTTCCGTCCTTCAGGCCTTGGTCCTCATCGTTCGCAATGAAGGGTAGGAACTCGGTTGCCTGTCGGCGCATCAAGGAAGCCAAAACCGCACGTAGCGACCACACTTGTTGAAGCTCGTCTTGATCGCGCCTCCAGGCTGTGAGCATCGTCCGCGTCTCTGCATTCGCTTCAGGAAAGCACCCATCAAAGCGGTTGGAGAAAATGATCGGTCGCAGCTGTCGCACGATCGCACGAAATAGACAGTGTCCGTCCGGTTCAACCTGATCGATACAAAGGCCCCGTGAACCTAGGACGACTTGAATCTGAGCCATTTCCTGCGCCTGGGCCGTCATTTCGATAGGTGGCCGATCAAGTTCTCGTTCATACTCCTTCTCCTGTTTCGCCAGTTTTCTCAGCTGCTTACGCGAAAGTTTGCGCTCCCTGTAAAAGGAGGGCGTTGCGGTTTCGCCGCCAGGGACGACCGCGAGCGAGTCCTCACCCACGCTATCCTTGCACAGTCGAGTTGGATCGCTCTGCACTGGCACCAGACAATACCTTGCGCTCATGTGCATGACGCTCTAACATAAGTGTGCGCTCGCGATTCCAGGGCTTGTTCCAGGGCTCGACGTTGCGCCATTTTCTTCACCGGCAAGGCTGTCCAGGGCTTTGGCGGCTCCCGCCTCGAACTGCGCTTCGCTCGGCTGCGTGCCTCTCTGCCAACTGCTCCGACATGAACGGAATCGTAAGCAGTTGACGATGAGGTTCCCGATGCACTTGATGAGAACCAAGCTGACGCTAGTTCAATATTACCTGGTATGGTGTGTTGACGACGGCAAAGAACCATACCATTGTTCGTGCCAACTTGGCGGCGCTCGGTTGGAAGACCCGCGATGACAACGTTCTCTTCAGACGTGTTTCGGCTGTCTTAGGCCAGTGACAGGGCACTGAAGTCAGTTCTAGTAGATGTTTTCTTCAGTCGCCTAGGAGAAGCAACGTTTGGCTGTTGTATGGCCTATGCTGCCGCGTTTTGTTTTCTTGCACGGCCCAGGCTACTAGAACGCAGCCATAGGGCTTCGCAGTCGTTGGCGGGTCTTCGAACCATGAAGAGCGACGGCGCGCGAGGCTCGCCTGTCAGGCGTGATCTCAAGTGCAAACTGAAGAAAGAGAACGAAACTTATTCGACAGGGACGATCTGGGACTTGGAGGAACTTGGCCGTCTTCGTGGCGCCTTGTTGCAGTGGTATGATGCTGAGGCGCGCCAGTTACCGTGGCGACAGCGAAACGGCCGACCAGACCCGTACCAAGTCTATGTGAGCGAAGTTATGCTTCAACAGACTCGGGTCAGTACTGTGATGGTCTATTTCTCGCGATGGATGGAGCGCTTTCCTACGCTGCGCGCGCTGGCAGCTGCTACTGAGGAGGAGGTCTTGCAGCAATGGGCCGGGCTCGGTTACTATCGACGCGCTCGCATGCTTCTTGCGGGAGCTCAATGGCTCGTTGCTCATCATGGCGGTGAACTGCCATCTTCCATGGAAGAGCTGAAGCGAGTGCCAGGTATTGGTGTCTATACAGCGGGCGCTATCGCCTCGATTGCTTTCGGCAAGCGCGTTCCCTGCCGTAGATGGCAATGCAATCAGAGTGCTGTCTCGACTAGCTGGGCTTGATAGGCTTAATGTCTGGAAAGGGGCAGGAAAACGTTACTTGGAGATGTTGGCGACCGAACTGGTCGATCCGGAACGCCCTGGTGATTGGAACCAGGCAGTCTTCGATCTGGGTAGCTCGGTCTGTACACCGCAGCTGACGCAGGGTGCATGTGAAGCCTGTCCGTTGCGCGAGTTCTGCAAAGTAGCCCACCTTCCAATAGAGGCCATTCAGAGAGTACCTTACTCGGTGACAGAGGTTGGCGAGGGTGCACCGCGAATGCAGCGCCATATGCCACGCGCTCGCGTTCGTCGTGAGTTGGTCCACGCCTTTGTGCTCGTTGCAAATGATTCAAACTCGAATGAGGGCAAACAAGGTGATCCGCTGTATTTTGTTCGTCGTCGTGCGTCGGATGGTTTACTGGGCGGACTCTGGGAGGTTCCGAACATTGTGGTCAACCACAGCATCGATGAGGAACGGATGCACGCGGAACCTCTTGGACAAGTCGCTAGGACGCCGTCCATGCATCGCCAATACCCAGCGAATGGTGTTGTCACTGCCTCAGAGCGACTGGCGGAGGCGCTTGCCGACCTAGTCTTACCACCCTGGGCAATCGTCTCGATAACGCAATCACCGCAAATGGTGCGACACCTTTTCACCCATATACGACAGGATATTCTAGTGTTTCGCGTCCAGATCGCTATATCCAATGTTCTGTCGGATCACACTGGAACAAGTCGATGGGTTTCGGCAACCACATTACGAGATGTTGGCCTGTCAACTCAGATGCGCAAGGTCCTTCGAGCGGCAGGCGTGCCGCTGTCACGGAAACGCTTTGCCGGAACTGACCCAAAGGACTGATCTGCAAAAAGAACGAGCGAAAACGGTTTCGAAAGCCGCACCCATTTCAGAAAATGATTTGCGAGACTAGACGGCTCCCCGAATACCTTGCCTCTGGTTGGTGCCTCCTGAGGAAATGATAAGCGTTGCGTGGACATGGCCAGCGATCCAAGCGACCAGGGTCTCCGATTCCGGTCAGGGTATCCGGGTCTCAGGTTGGGGCACGACCCGCGTACATTCCCAGAATGTTTACAACGGTTGTGGGAGCAGCGTTCACAATCCCTGCTGAGCACAATCAAGGCCGCGATTCCCGAACCGTTCACAACGCAGCTTTTGCAATCCGCAATAGCGTTCGCAGAAACGCACGTCAAGGGAAGCGCTCCAATGCCGTTCGTCTACGTTCAGACGGTCGTGTCGACCGAGGTGGCTCAGGGCTTTGCGGCGATCAGGGCCGTGCTATTGTCATCGAGCTCAACAAGCGAGCCCTCGGTTAGACCCGCGTCTTGAAACCATGCATTGTACTCTGAAACGCTGAACGTGTCCCCTTCACTGGTATTCAGTAACATATTCAATGCAAAGAGGACTGCTCGTGGTGGTCCCGTGCGTTCCTCGTTTGGAAACAGGTCAATGATTACGAGCTTGCCACCGGGACACAACGCTCTTGCGCAGCGCCGAATGAGATCCTGTGATGATTTGGCCCCCTCAGAATGCACGATATTCCCCAGAATGATGAGGATGGTAGCGATCCTTGCCTAAATCAGCGTGCTTTAAATCCCCTGGAATGAACGAAACCTGCGCTTCTACGTGATGACGCTTGCACATAGTCCTTTGCTACTGCGAGTGCGTCAGCGAAATCCAGGAGATCGAGTTGCACTTGAGTGGACGCCTCCGCGAAGGGAATACTCCAAACTCCAGTCCCGCAAGCAATATCCAGAACACGACTGTTCATCGGAATCTGAGAGGGCATCAGGATCTGGGCCATTTTTCGGGCAGCTTCCAAGTTCATTACGTGTAAGCTTCGAATCAGCTTTGGGAAGAAACGCGCCGCATCAGGTTCCTTCTCCAGTTGGGTATAGGGCTGGCCGGTGCGCACGACCTCCGTCAGCGCGCTCCAGGCACTCCAGAGGTGATTCGTCTCCCACCTGTACCCCAAATACTGCGGACTCGTCTTGACCAAGAGCGCTTCAGATCCTGGAAGCAGATGATAAGCGCCTTCATGTTTCTGCAAAAGATCGAGACTCACGAGCGCGTCCATGAGCAAACGCATACCACGCGTACTTGTCGCGGTGGCTCGAGCGACGTCCTCGGCGGTGTGGTTGCCCTCTGCAACCGCCGTAAAGACACCAAGTTCAAACGCAGTCATAAGCACACGTGCTGGAGCATAGCCCTGTAGCAAGCGACTACACGTCTCCCTGATATTCATGACAAGGTAAACTGAAACACCGTTCGAAGCAGGGTCAAGAGTCGAGCGTTCGTCGCCAACGACATCTCGAGATCGAAAAACAGCGCGTCCACGTCAGCGTCGAGAACGAAAGGCTTGCCAGCCAACTGGACAGGACGTTGCTACAGTGACGTCTCTCGGTTCTGTTCACGACCATCCAGATAGCCATTCGATAATATGCTTCATGGATGATGGATATGAAGATACATGGAATGGATGCGTTGCGAGTCCATGGTTACAGTAAAGCGTTCGCGGACGAGCACATCACATCGAGTACGTGCTGCGCGGCAGGATTGTGGTTCGCATGGAAAAAAGCGACTGTTTCGCTTCCAAAGTGCTTTGGAATGAGGCTCATGATCTGGTTTTCGTTCGAGATGCAATTCATCTGGAATGGTGCTGGTGCTCTCGATACCCCTGGCGAATGCAATCGACAGCGTTTGAAGCGTTTGGGCAATCCAGGGTTTTATCGAGAAGCAATACAGGTTTTTTTTCGAATCATAGGGACCCATCAGATGCACACACATTTCTCAGCACGCCCGTGTTTGGAAGTGGAGAGCGACCCGAGCACGAATCAGCAGTCACATGATTAGGACTGTGACGGTGCGGATGAAAAGGCGACGTGGATGTGCGCCTCAGTAGTGATCGCTGAGACAACGCGACCAGGATAGCAGCGATCCGCACCGATTCACGGCACTCGGGACGCGTTACTCTTGTTGACAGAGGAGGCGCATGCGTATCTCGGGTGGCACCCAGGTGCCAAGGGTGTTCAACGCTGCAATGCTGCTTGGTTCCGCTACCTGATGTCGCTCGACCTTCTGAAACATGGTTGTATATTCAGACTCTAGACTTTCTCTGGAAAAAAATGATGATTGCAATGATGACTGGGTGCGTAAACGGCAGTAGAGACGTACCCAGATGCATTCGCCACGACCAAGATCGCTCCAGTGACGGGCACGGCCGGACAGATCTGCCATGCGGGCACTCGGCTCGATGAGCACCACCTCGGTGTACGATTTGAAGGTACACTCTGAATTTGCAACCGTTGATACAAGCTCTTTCTGTTGCAAAAGTTGTGCGAGCGATCGAATCACCACTAGTCCAAAGCGGGTGGCATGCACGGCATTGGAGAGGCGCATTCCGGAATCCTGCGTTGCGTGTCCTCGATCCGATGGTTCGACGGCCTGGCCCTGCGCCCAGGTACTCAGGACGACTGCACTGGCTGGCGAGTCCGTCACAATCAGCACGCGCCGCGGTGAGGATTCGGTGCATTGAATGGTCGCGCTCAGCTCAGTCAACAGGCGGTGCACGACAGGAATGAGCGGTTGCGTATCTGATGGCAACGCCGTATGCACCCGCTCGAAGAATGTCAGTGTCGAGCGTTCGATGATGCGGACCGCTGTGGCCCTCTCTCCGTAGAAACGGCAATACTCACGATGCGCCTGGTTCAGGAATGCCAATGCAGCGTCCGGTCCATCATAGGTACAGATGGTGACCGCCTGACGGAGAGCGTGGAGCGCCACCAATCGATGGGCATCGTCTCGCAACGGTCGCTGGTGACGGCTCCGCGCGACGCCGCTGTACACCAGCGGACGCACGTTGCGCCGACGTAGCAGGGCGTCAATTTCGCGCACCATCTGATCATAATCCGCAGCGGTGTGTTGAAGGAACAGGCATCCACACGGGAGGCTCGCATCAACCATCAGGATTTCCTCGACTGACACAGCACCGGACGGAGCATCTCTGACCAGCGCCTGCAGCAGATGCTCTCCATCACGGACGAGGACGAAAACAGCATTTGTTGAGTCAATATCACAAGCGACGTCAAGCGTCTGGCGACGGTATCGGATGCAGTCCTTGTGTACAGCCGCATCGAATGGATTCGTGACGAGTAGCTGTGCTCCCGACGGGGACACTGGACCGTGCCGGGGCGGTTCAGAGACTGTTGCAGGTTGATGGTTTGCATTCTGCCAAATTCGTGGGTGCGGCGTCGATCACCTGGAGCACGTGCTGAAAAGCGCTGATGTGTTGATATTGCCCCGCATTGAACAGATCCAGGTAACTGTATTGCTTGTGTATATTCGGGCAATAGTGGCATCATGAGCGTCAGGGGACCGGATAGCGACTCGAGCCAGCGATCGAGCCGTGCTGCGCCGCGGCACGCCGCCGATTCAGTGGGATTCTTCGACCAGTGCATCCGTCCAGCGAGAAGAACGATCACCATGCCGAGGTGCGCAGCGCGATACGCGGTCGATAACCCGGTCAGAGAACTTGCCAGTACAACGCTGATGGAAACTTTGGGATCAAAGACGAGTGATGTCGCCACTGCCGTCCTGGTGCCGAACACCGCTCGGAGGTAGGCAAGTATCTCCAGCGCGAACTGCTGAACAAAGCTCACATTCAGATCATTTGGGGGTACGTCATCAAGCACGATTAGTACCCGAGTCTTTTTCTGAGCGTTGCAGCGGTGACACAGTTGAGCCAGTACTGCAAAGGGTGGTAGCGCCACCGGCAACATGAAAGCGACCTTCGGGGACGATTCCGAAATCGCTCTCCATAGCGTCTCGGAGAGCGCATCCGATACTGAGGAATGAAACCTCAGTCCGGAGACACGAGTTTGCCCAGCACTCGACGAGGAATGGTGAGCGCGTGCTTGACGACTCGATTGCGGTGTCTCCTCGATCACTTTCAGGGGTTTCGAGCGCTGGTCTCTCTCTCGATCAATTTCGTCACGTTGGGTATGTGCTCTCACCAGTGCCCCGAGGAGTACTTGCGTTGGTAGGGGCGCTCGTAGCGACGAGACTCGAGCCTCGGTCTCGGGGACATGCAGTTCTGTCTCGCCAGCCGATGGTCCAAATTCGGACGAAACTACCTTTCGGACGCAACCTCCAACGACCGATGGTGGTGATGTCGCAGCCGGCTCCGCAGCATGACCGCGTGTATGCATTCGGCTAACTGCGGCCGATGCGGTCCGGTCCGGCTCCGGGGCGTCCTCTTCGAGCGCGCATCGAGTCTCATCCGAAGCGAATGAATCGTGCTCGTATCCCGTTGACGAGACGCAGACACCCATGGTCGGACTGCGTTGTGCGGTTCCGAATTCTTCTCGGCGCATTTTGGATGTGCAAGCACGACTTGCGGTTATCAAAGTCGAGTCCCGAGTCTGATTTGGTTCATGCGTGCCCTCGGTGATGACGCCGGCTGAGGAATGCGCAGCCGTGACACGATCGCCACCTGGATGCTCTGAGTTGGGTTTCCCGTCGCTGCCATTCAACCTCGTCCGCAAATCGAGGGAACTCGTACAGCCGGTACTCGGCGGCGCTTGATCCTGGTGTGCGCGCACCGAGCATTCGTCGCGCTTCCTTGGAGGCACGATGCTCGGAACCGGCGGTGAGGCCCCTCGAGATGCATCGTTCGAAATCGAGGTCACCATAGCGTTCTGGACGACAGCCATTGCGTCCGTTTCAGAGGGGCGAGATCCAGTGCCTCGCTGTCGAGCATCGCGAGCATCCAGTCGATGAACACGTGGCGAAACATGCAGCTGGTCAGAAGCCCGATCCGAACTACATGGATTCAGGTGCTCATCGTCACCAGATCCGCTGCTTCGGTCGTGATCGATCCCATGGGTCGTTCGGGGTACCGCCAGTAGAGCTGGTTCATCAGCTAGCCATAACTCCTGGGCGATCGACGCTGACCGGCTCACTGAACGAGGGGATGGCGATCCAACAGACGCGCTACCCCCAACATCCTCATCGGCGTTCGCGCTGGGTCCAAAGAGGCGTTTCCGACCAACCGCCATGGACTGGATCCACCGGTGCATCCGTTTCCGCATCCGCCTGGTCCATCCAGCGTTTTTACAGGGAGACTCTAGGATATCCGCTCGGTGCCAATCGCCATGAAAGAATGGGGTGCGCGGATCTTCCCTCTCATCAGGCTGCGCCAGATTCATATCGACGGAAGCAGCGTTGTCCAAACCAGCTTCAGAGTTTCCTTCTAAATCATTCGTATCGTTCATGAGGACCACTTGCCTTCAACTGTTGTGGAGGTTGTTGTTCAAGAACACCAATCGGTGGCGTTCGTGCAAAGGAGGCTGCTGAATGATCGTCACGCATGCGTGCACGCATCATGGTGCGCCCATGCGTGCACGCATGCGTGACGATTTCGTCTGCACGCATTGCCCGAGCGACGATATCCTCTAGGTGCCCGTTTCGATCCACGTTCCGGAGAAGCAATCAAGACCAGCGGCTGTGCTTTTGACGCCCCCATTAAGGTGGGGTGCGCTGCTGTTCGGCGCTAAAACGCCGACTGTAAATTTCCGAAATGCTTTGCCCAGTGGGTTCCCCAGCAGCGCTTGAATCGTCCGTGTCAAATTGGCTCTTTCCGGGGTAGCTCCGTCCACCGGGATGGAAAACTTTCTCCCATACGTTGCGGTGGCGCTTTGGCGGGGACGCTCCGGTAAGGTGCTCGTTTGCTGGCGACGACGACGACGACGGCAAGCCGTGCATATCGGTTTCGGCGTTGTCTGTTTTGGCTTCACTCGGTTCGAACGAGAAACCTGCACGCTCAGTACCGACATGGGCCGAAATGAAGCGTTCAGAGAGACGCTGTAGCACTGGCAGCGCACGTGTGCTCCAACCGACTGGCGCCTCTGGAAGTGCAGTCTCCTGCACCAAGCGTGGACTCGAGCGTTTTTTTGAAGATGCAGAGTCGTCCGAAAGCGCTCTCTCCGTTTTCGGGCCAGACTCGAAGGATTCGCTATGCTGTTGCATACCAGGACGCGCGTCTTGCTCGTAACGATTACGTGTCGCGTGATTCGTGCTCATGAACGTTGAAAAGCAGAGAACGTCAAGATCGTATCTCCCGTCGGCGTCCGCCGGCGTCCGCTGGCGCCATATCTCGATCCAGCGATCGGCGGCCAACGACAGACGAGCCACTGCCCAAGGCGATGGACCCGCATCCGTTTTGCAGTTTCGGTTTCCGACGACACACCTCAGCTGGCTCGCCTTGCGGACTCTGAACCGACGTGATACAAACCAGTGTATCTGCGTCTATCGAGTGCGCCCAATAACCGAATCCATCCACCCTGGACGCCCATTTCGAACGCTCCAGCCCAGCACTCGATCGAGCGCCGATGAACAAGGCGCCCGAGACTGCATCGAACTGCCTCAACCAGGTCGCGACGACGCATTATCACGCACGCTTCCCAGAACCAAACACAGACCTATCGATCACGTGCAGTGCCCCAATCGCCTCGCACCCAGGACATCCCGAAACGCTAGCCTACCCGAACGGAAAAACGCCAACCCGATCGCAGTCCCATATCCTTAGTCGTGATCGTACTCGGCTGGCATATCGTCTCGACGGGTCACGCATGACCACCCGAGACGCGAATGGACCAAAGCATTGGCGGAACGCGGGATCGCTTCATCCGCCGACAAGCACCCGCACGCCACAGAGGGTGCCAGCGATCGTCTCAGAGAATCCACGAACGTTCCAGATCTCCTCTCGGTGGCACGCATGCATCGGCGCGCCTCGGCCATTCGATCTCGCGTCGTCGCCACGAATCGAGGATGCTCGGCTGCCGCCCATGCGTGCGTGGGCGACTGGGCGCCCCTGTGACGGGCGGCACACGCACCGCACGACACGACAGCATCGCGACGGGAAACGAGCGATCTGGAATATCTCCTTGGGCTGCGAAAACCTGTTCATGCACTCGAGTTTACTGTTCGTGACGCTTCATTTCAATGGATCTTTGGGGACGTGCAACAGCAAATCGGTTTGTGGAGGGCGTCGTTCCTCTTTGGTGACGCGAACCCAGCCTTGTCGTGCTGTTACGTATCATCCGAGGGGTTTGTGTTTGTGGTCGCAGTTGCCTCGCGGCGAGCCACCGAGTCGGCGGCTTGACCCGGCGATTATTGTTGTGAGGTATTTGGATCCTTTCTTCAATTTTGGTCCAGAGACGGTTTTTATTGTCTCTGAGGATCGACCTACGTTGTATCGTCTTGGTGCGCCGCCAGATAGCAAGTCGCAGTGGAGCGCCACGCGTAAAATCTACCGAGCGCGTCGCGTTGTGAGCAGCGTGTTGGCGCTACTGCTGGGCTTGTTTTGGTGGCCGTTGTCGATCGTGGCCGCGGCGGCCTATAGCACGTTTGCGGTGGTCGCCACCGTGGTTCTGTTTCTGGCTGCTCTGGTGTTCGGGGTCGTTTTCTGGGCACTTGGCGTGGCTGAAGAACGCATAGAGCGGCTAATGAATCCGTGATAGGGTGTCTGGGTTAAGGTCGCTGTGGATGGATAAGCGCGCTCAGTTGTCTGTCGGTAGCTGGAACTCAGTTCGATGGGTCGGATTCGGTCCGTTCTCGCGGTATGCTCTGAACTCAATAGGTTTCTTGAGGCCTCGGACTGGATAAGCGCCCAGTGTTGCCGTCTATGGAGCGGGTCTCATCGAACTGTTGGAATAAGGTCGGATGGGCTAGACCTGGTAGGCGGTTCTCGAGCCCGGGCCCCTAGAAAAGAGATACGGTTGCGTCCGAGTCATCGTCATCGATTCGGCTTTTCGTGCGCTGGTTCTCGTCGTTCGGGGCAGAGATCCAGGCGTACCCAGTGGCCTCTGCGCACGAGCGCGAGGTTCGGTACGATGATGAGGGATGTCGAGCGGTCACATAACCTACTCGGGCGCTCACTACTCTGTGTGAATCTATCGGCGATGAGCTGAATCTGCCTCCAGGCGGAACGGGAGCAGGGGAGGGAAAGCACCCGAACTTGCACTCGATACCGCCATTCGTGATGATATCATCAAGCTGCCCCATGTTCACCTTTCTGTCTCAAGTTGGAGAATCGCCCAGACGAGAAAAGAAGGCACCATAGAAGGGGTGACGGAAAGAACGCTGGGCGACAGAATGCTACGATCTGGTTTCTCCCGCTCTATAGGCGCTGGCGGTGTTCGTTCGATCCAGAGCCCACACGCTCAGTTACAAAAGGGGCTCCTGACGTGAGCCGGGGGATAGCCACGTGCGTAAAAGTGCTCCCATATCAAGGCTATTTCGTTTGGGTCATCAAGGTACTCCAAGCTGATGATGCAGCATCCGTTGGGGTTGGTCAACTGCGGTCGGTTGTCGAATATAGCTGGCATGCAGCAGCACTTACTCATTCCCGTCTCTTTTTCTGCGTTCAGCGAGCGCGTCCAATCGCCGTAACACTCGAAGCAACGAGGCTCGGGGTTAACTTGCTTTCCGTGAATCCCTATACGCATTCTATCCAGCTCAACATCGCACTAGGTGAGTCCAAGTCCCGTGGATCGCTTCTGTGGAATGCGTCGCGTACGCACCCACACTGCCTTGAAAACGGCCCAACGGCTGGGTGATGACAATCAAACTGAGCCGGAATGACAGGACAATTCATGATCATGCTGCGCACTCTCGAGAGAGATCACAGCAGTGTTCCGCCACGGAGTACATTTGCTGCCACGAGGACGTTTCGCAGCAACTCAATCATGAGGACGACACCCAGATTGGAGTGGCTCCTTTTGTGGAGCATGTTCTTTTTTCACGCTGTCACCGTACTCGGGCGCATTTCCCCGGAGAGCAAGTCCAGAATCGCCGCAACCCGTTCGGCCCTATGACAAAACCGCAAACAGGGCAACCATCGATCCCAGTTTGATGCACCGCTCCTGCAGGAGGCACTTTCGGACCAGCATCGCAATGCCTTGGCTGCACCCCGATCCGAGTCTCTCTCCGAAAGGCGGCAGCGACAACCGTCCCTGGCGAAACCATTCTTGAGATTTGCCAGATTCATCTACCGTCACCTTTCCAAACCGATACATGTCGCCAACTTGGGGCCTGGGATCGGGTCAAAGAGGCATACACGCCTCATTAGACTTGAGTAGAACCGAGTCACAGGAAAAAGAACGGCCTCGATGACTCTTGTGGAACAGGTGTACACCGACCAGCGATATCCTTTTTGGTATTCAGCGGCGCCGTTGCATTCTTCTTACACGATTGAAGACTGTGCCTGAGATCAATGACTCCATCCCAGTGCAGCCACGGAAACATCGATCGTTGTCCTCGATGCCACAGGCCCAAGATTGGTGGTTCATCTTCGCATTCCCGACACGGCCTGCTCAACGCTGTCGTGTCGTGTGGCAAACTGCGTCCAACACTCATCTCCGAGCAGCTACATCATCACATCATCGGTCTCCCTGCAGCACCAATCACCCATTGAGCATCTCACCAGGGTCCTATCGTGCTTCAAGGTCTCGAATGGCCATCGCTGGATCAAGTCGCTTGTTCTCGGATGGCCAGACTTGCGTTTGGATCCTCTCGGAATCGCGCTGCAACGGGCCACGTTTCCGAAATGCAAATACCATGTATAAATAAGCTGCATCCCACTCTTCCGGCGATATGGTTCCGGTCTCTGGATCCAATACTTTCATACGCTGGAAGAGCTCTCGATACTGGGCTGGTGCATCCTCTTGCAACGCGAAACGCATCCACAAAACCGTGAAAGTTCATCTGGAGAAGCAGCTCTAAACCGTACTCCTTTGCGATTCGCTCAAACGATGGAACGTGAACCAAATACTCGGGGCAATCTTCCACATTCTCATCCAGCGTGAAACGATATCGAATACCAAACGGTTCGTTTGGTGCAAAGCACTTGCACCCTGCTGGTACTTCGTTACGCTCCGCTGCAGCATCCAAGTCCTCGACTGCGGAACCATTTACTTGGTTGACGGTCCGAGGTTTGTCGAACGATACCCGGTAGATGCTGTTCCCAAAGGACATTCCAGGTGCGGCCCGCAGTTTACTCACCAGTACATTGGCATCGGGGGTGGTACCGATAAAAAAGCCGCCTGGCTTGAGACGACCAGTGACGTTGTGCAGCAACTGCCGAACGCGTCGTTCACTTTCGAAAGCGTAGTGAACCGCAAACTGGCAACTCACGAGGTCGAAATCAGGCCACTGCAGGTCCAGATGGGTCACAAGATCGACACCAAACGCGTCACCACAGAAAAAATAAGCCGGAAAGGGAGGCTGTCTCTGGTCAAGGTCGTTATAGCGTTGCACCGCGTGCTCCAACGAGACCCGAGCGTGGTCGACGCCAACCCAGAAGGATGTTTGCGCTCTCACAAACTTGAGTAGATCACCACCTTTTCCACAGGCGAGATCGAGCACTGCATAACCGGGTTTTGAGTGTAAGCCGATGAGAACTGCTTTGACCCAGTTGTTCAGGTTCCTCAAGCGGATGATTCGCGAGGCTAGTCTGCCTTCTTTGCCCTCATCCTTGCGTTTGTTGTAGTGTTCCGCCACCAACGCTTGATCCATATCCCTAACCCGAACAAGTACAGGCTATACGAAGCACAGACACCTTCAACGATAACACGTCCAGAACCGTTGACGACGTTGTGCCAAAGTCAAACTGTTCAGTGACGAGCTTCAACGCGTTGACCTATTCCGCGCTGTGGTTGCAGCTGCCTCTCGTGCGGAGATAGCGCCTCTGCGTTCGTTACTGGGGCTGGGATGTTCTCGTGGACCAAGGATACACTCGACTGGATACAATCCTGGGTAGATTCTTCTCGACACTCGGCTGATGGCCCGGCATTAGCAGCAAGTGCGATCTGGGACAATCAAACGAGCAGCGGAACTGGGCTTCGCACGCTCGTTATCGATGGCAAAGAGTATATGGTTTGGGCGCCGCCTCTAGCAGCTGGCGGCTACGCAACAGTATTTGCTGCATCAGAAGTAGGTTGCGGAGTAGCGTCACGAGAGACTGCTTCTTTCGTAGTCAAGGAGACGCGCTATGGTGAGCACGAGCAAGTGCGACAGTCTGCAGAGAAGGAGGTGGCCATCTATCGGTACATAGAATCCCAGCGGATGCAAGGCGGCGATAAGGATCCTGGCCACGTGGTGCGGTTTCGGGGCAGTGCTGAGCTCGACCGAGGTGAGCGCGTTCTCTATGTCCTGCTGGAGCGGATCAACGGTGGGTCATTGGCGGAGCTCTTTGCGCGCGAAGCGTTGGCGCTGCGGCTGCTACCTGAACCCCGCTGGCTCCAGATTGCCTACGATCTGTTGCGATCACTGCAGTTTCTGCACAGTCTGCAACCTCATGCGATTGTTCACAGCGACATCAAACTGGAAAATGTCCTCTACGATCCAAAGTCTGGAAACTGGCTGCTCTGTGATCTGGCGAGTGCGCAGCTCATACCTCAGGAACGTTCCGAGAAGTTTTCGACAAAAGATCGTCAGTCATCGTCTGCGTCAAAGCAACATTCGGTGTCACCCAGAGAGTCCGTAGAAGAGGTGTCTGCGTTTGAAGCATTCGAGGCTCAAACCACGTGGTGGTATCGCGCCCCCGAGACCATCGATGTGTACACCTCGACCAAGTCCGAGACGCTGGCACAAGAGAAGCAGGATATCTGGGCATGTGGTTGTGTTTTATTCACACTGGCATATGGTTTTCATCCGTTTGCAGATAGCGGTATGCTTCAGATCCTTTCTGGTGCACCTTGGCACCGCGTACCTGCCAGTCGTCGCATGCACTACTCGGGCCAAGTTGAGCAGCTTTTGCTCGGCCTGTTGGCGCTGGACGTTGAGCAACGCTGGTCAGCGCATCAGGCACTCGCCTTTTTAGACGGTCTACATGATCGGGACGGAGCGTTTTCTGGAAGCCATGGGATGCGTGGATGTGCTCAGCCCAGCAGGCTGAATAAACTCCCGGACGAGACAGGAAAGCGCGAGTCTATAGACGATTGTCCCGAAGAGGATAACTGGGCAGATTTTTCAGCGTTATATCATGGTGAGCATCACACCTCCGGACATGAGCACTCGTCAGAGGAGCCACTCGAGTCTCGCTCAGGGGTGCGGATTCACAGCTCAGACTGGCAGAGAGGCAGCAAGCTCAATGGAAAGAGCCGCAGCCTCGGATGAATCGTCGGCGACCGAGCCAATCGCTTGGTTGAGTGTTCTTCGCGACTCGCGGGATGCCTGTTTTTACCCTGGGCTGCGCGAAGCGCCCAATCATGACGCGCTGTCTCGAGACGAGACGTCTTATGCCCCACTGGCATTTGACAAGTCGTCGACCGGCACTAAGCACCCTGTTGCGGGTAAAGGGTCCAATCCAGCCATGCACAGAGGTATATGTGATGCAAAAGCGGAGCAAGCGCCGAATCTTATTGAGTTTTGCTGACGTGCAGTGAAGTTGCTCCCTGGAAGTTTCATGGAATCGCTTGTAAGAAAAGGATGCCTCCGTGTCTCGGTCATCCAGTCCAAGTACGGAATATGCATTCGACCGCATCTCCTGTTCCAGATAGACCGTGAGCAAATTCCATCATGGCTGCGTACGATTCCAGTTAGGTAAGAGCGCTACTTGGCCACGAACGTTTTTTTTGGTGACCGCCAAGCGTTATCGCTGTCGATGGTCGCAGGAATTCCCCTTGGAACGATCGTTTTTCCAGAGCTCTCCTGGCCTATCCGGGTGAGCGACTGACAACCGATAAGGGCTTGTCGTCTTACGCTCGTGCACGTCTGAGTCCTTGGACAGAAAACCTTCAGGATTCTGAGGATCAGTCGATGGAGCCACTAGATGCGCTTGCCTTTCAGCAGCAGCGATCCCTCATCGGATCGATACTCTGCAGGAAGGACGTCTTCTAGAATGTGGCGTTCGCATGGCCCCGGTTCAAGCTGAGAAGCATTTGTGGACTGAGCGTTGTGTGTTCTGGCGTTGGTTCAGAGGCAACGCTTGGTTAGTATCGGTAGCGCGCTCGCGACCAAGGTTTATACCGCATCGTGACCGAACTGGGGCCGTGTTCTCCGAGCCAGTGAAACCCTAGTCCCTTACCACGCTGGGCACGAAACCCCAACGGATTTCACCAAGTGAAAGACGCCAGGTATCGCACAACAGCAGATCGGACGATAAACCCCCGATCTCGTTGATGAAGCGCCATCTGGGTGGCGACTTCACCGTACAGCGTCTCAATGATAAGGTCCAGATCACGACGGATTTGCTCGCGGAGAAGCGCGTCAGCATCACTGTCATCATCTGCCTGTGTGTTTTCCTCAACGAGTGTCGTCGATACATCACTCGATTTGTCGCTGGCAGGCTTGCGCAGGGCGTCGAAAGCGACCTCGACAGCGAGCTCGTTCAGTAGAACGACGATCGGGTTCTTGTCGTTATCGATGCCGTCATCGCTGTTCAAGAGCACTTCCATATCGAATGCGGGGTCCAGCAGTTGCGAGTGATTCGCAAGACGTGCCGACTGTAGCACCACTCGATTCGTGATGTCGTTCGGCACATCACCATGTAAGGTGCTCATGAAAAACACGTGTCGATCGAAAGGATGCACGTCTCGGATCGATCCCTTGATACCATCAAATGGCGTTGACTCTACGAGTTCCGCCCGGGGCACTTTGCTATCTGGTTGCAACGGGCCGCTCTCGTTGGTGTCAGGATCCCAGCCCCAGACTTTGTCAGAGGGAAACTCTGCTTTCAAGTATTCCTCGTTGGTACCCAGGGCAAAATCACCGTAGAGTCCTCGTTCCTGCACCATCCGCTTGGTGCGCAGGGCCTCAAACACCACCCGTTCCCGATACAGGGCGTCATCAAAGCTTTCTATAAGACTTTCCACTTGTTCTGCTGAGTACTCGCGATCATAGAGAGCGTTGTCGTCTAGTGTCGGCGTGTTCGTTTGCGTATCCATCTGCGCCACCCGAGCTGCAACGAGTCGGTCATCCTGAGCCGCGCGACCAATGGCAAGTCCTAACTCTTGGGCACGCCTCTGGACGCCGACCATATCCTCGTAACTCAGACCGGTACATCGACATGTGTCTGACAAAGGCAAAGAGGTCCATACTGCGTCCGGGTCGTCCGCGTTCGTCTCTACCTGTTCCGTAACTTCAGTATCGATGAAAAATCGCACCATGTAGAGATCGCTCACCTTGTTCGCCACGTCGAACGCGTTCACGTAAGCTTCGCGCCAGCTTTCTCGGCTGACGCGATAAGTTGATCCCCGTTCGAGTTCATCTGCCACTGAGAGCAGAACAGGACCCAGTTCGGAGCGCCTGCCCCGGCGCTCTAACTGTTGCCGTGCGGCCAGTGTCGCTTTCGACGCCTTTTCACCAATTTCCCTGTGGACGGCAAGCGGCTCCCACTCTCGGTCTAACCAAATACGCAACTCTTCCGCAAGCCAAGCTTCCTCCGCCCGGCAAAGCGCAGCGTTCTCCCAGTTCATGAACGGCAAACGCGGTGACAGTGCGCTCGTCGCAGGAGCGTCATAGTTTGCAGCGGCCTTCCAGTCGCGATCCGAGTCCAGATCCTCATCGGAGGGTGGTTCTCCAAAGGTGCGAGCAACCAGACGAAACCTGGACGCCCGTCCAGGTCCCTGGACCTGCCGAAGCGGGTCGAGACTGGCATGACGCCACCGCCTCTGGTGACTCACAGCGCTCCGGTACGTGCACGCTCCCGAGCGCCGAAGCCATCTTCCCCTGGAATAACCTTGTGGTGCCCAGTGAGTAAACATGAGCCTTTTGAAACCTTAAAATCACAAGTCTCAGGGACAGTGTAGACAGTGCTCTCGCGAGCTCTCAGAAACTCCTCAAAATCTAAATGCATGAACGAACAAGCGTATCCGAAGCATGTGGTGGATCCCAGCGTTCCGTTTGGTTTCATTTTATACTGAATGGTGTAGGATCTAGAAAAACACCCCAATGCGATCTCTCTGGTCGTATCACTTGTCAAGAGGAACCCTTCCCATCCCATATTGATCAAGATTGGAACCCAGGGTTTGAAAACACCCCAATGCGACCTCTCTGGTCGTATCACTTGTCAATAGGTACCCTTCCTACCCCATATTGATCAAGATTGGAACCCAGGGTTTGAAAACACCCCAATGCGACCTCTCTGGTCGTATCACTTGTCAATAGGTACCCTTCCTACCCCATATTGATCAAGATTGGAACCCAGGGTTTGAAAACACCCCAATGCGACCTCTCTGGTCGTATCACTTGTCAAGAGGAACCCTTCCTACCCCATATTGATCAAGATTGGAACCCAGGGTTTGAAAAACACCTAAACGCTACCTCTCTGGTCGTATCACTTGTCAATAGGTACCCTTCCTACCCCATATTGATCAAGATTGGAACCTAGGGTTTGAAAACACCTGAACGCTTCGCACGCAGCACAAGATCGATTGCCGGCGCGTTCGCGCGAATTTGGCTCGGCCCCCGCCGTTCTTGGTGGATGACGCGTCTCGCGGGATTCGAGCAGGCGCTGTATCATTTAAACTGTTGTTCGCGAGACACGCTAGATAAGAATGACCATGCCGAGCCCACACGAAGTACAGCAACGGATCATTCTGAAGAGAATAGCGCATACCGTTGGGCGTCTGAATCAGGAACTCGAAGAGTTGGATTGTACCTTGAGCCATATTCAAGAGGTTGAACCTCAAGTCAACTACGTTCAGGAGGTACTTCGACGTTGGACGACCGCTGTCGAGACAGAGCGGCGACGGCATATGCCTGCAGACGGCGATCCCCAATCATCGTGAGTCTTTTAGTTCGGTAGTCGCTCTTCTATACCAGAGCCCAAGAGCCATACTTCTGTCAGGAACGCCCGGTTGCGTTCGAGGGGAGCATCCTCTTGCCATGCCACCGGTCTCCGATAGTTGGCGATCTGGCGCAAGCCGTTGTCGCTCGCTGCAGAGGAGAATGCGGTCGACACTAACCGTGCGAGCATATGCTGTAATCATGACTAGTTCACGCGTCGACTACGTGAAACTCGAACTGGCCGATAATGGGTCGGTCCTCCTCGTAACCCTTGTCGCGAAAGTAAAGACCTCGCACAAGGCCCAGCTGTCGCGCGGTCTGCGCATCCATCGCTTGCGGCACGAAGAGAAGGTTCGTGCTCGCTGAAACGTCACCGCTGCGTTCCATCTTGGTGTCGAAAGAAACGCGAAAACCAGCGGCCTGTTCTAACTTGAGAAAACCGTCATCAACGAGCTGTGCCTCGCTGGTTCCGTTATCCCTGAGAACCTTCTCCAGTAGAGCTGAGGTGAGAGGCTCCACCTGGAAGACAGTCTCAGAGCGCTCGGTCGTCTCTGTACCCGCTTTCGCGGGGTCATCATTCACGCGATAAAAGTAGCAACGCTCTGAACGCCACCGGCCAGGCTGATACCGAAAAAATGCTCGAAATGTCTCTAGAGGAGCCCCTCGTGCCGACTGGGCAATCAACTCGCGGTCCGCGAGCGTTGCGCTCACCGCCAGCCTTTGTCGCCGCTGGGGCCTGCCCTGGTCCAACACTCGAGTTCGGTGTCCTGACAAGAACCCCTTTACGATCTGTGAGCCACTGATAAAGCCCGTCGTTGGCCGTTGTCCTGGCTGTTCCTGCACCATGGTCTTTCGAGCGTAGGTCCCGTTTTCGGTCTGTACCTCCAACGGAGCAACGGGTGCGAGATCTGCGCATCGGTGCGCGGATCGACGCCAGCGGGACGGCCTCCTCGCGTACCCTCTCGTGGTACGCTTTCGGTCATCAACGGTGCATACTATGTGGGGATCGTCTGGCCTCATTCCAAGCATGCTGGTTGGTGGCACCACTGTGTAGCAGGTTTTCGACTCTTTTTGGTCACGAGACAGCAGGGATGTAGTGTTCAGATCTGTTGTATTGGATGGGCGAAATCAGTGCCAAGTGCCTGGAATCGGTGCTCTGTTGGAAATATTACTGAGCAACGCAACCGTGGCAGCGATCGTTGAGGTTGAACGCCGTTCCTCGTCGGGAACGCCTTGTCCGTTTGTCCTTTCAAAGCGTTGTATCTTGGTTTCCTTTGGGTTCGATCTCCCGTCTATGAGAGGCGCGTTTGTAGCCTGAATAGGCCCTGAATGCTGGATTTGGATAGTCTGGGGTCGATCGATGTCTCTTTTCGTCGCGATCCGGGGAGGCACGACCTGCAACTCGGGTTCAATGCGGGTACGCTGCTGCAGCACGGAATAACACGTTTCAATGGAATCTCCGGACATAACTAGGAAAACTGTTTGCCAAATTCTCCGACTTGAGCGTTTGTCTCCAACTGAGTTGTCTTTCAAACCGTCGAGCGCGGTTTAATGGGCGTAGCAAAGGCGATGTCGGGGGGCGACGTAGCACCATGTTCATGACACATCGACTCAGATGGATTCGCTCGCTGGAAAACGAGTTCTGCGACCTGGACGACTCGTATCGACGTGACGCATGATGATGAGGACTGCATTCGTTGCGGTCGCCCGACGTCATCCCTCATCCTTAGGGAGCGTTCGTGCTCCTTGTTTACACCAGCCTCCATGTCTTTTTGAGCAGATCTGCGCCGCGTTCCGCGATCATCATGGTTGGGACGCCCGTCTGGCCACCAACGATCTTGGGCATGACCGAGGCGTCTATAACCCGTAGCCGCTCAACACCATAGACGCGGAGTTCCGGGTCGACAACTGCGTCACGTCCGGTACCCATGCGAGCGGTGCCAACAATCGCATTGGCAGTGTGGCAAGTTTTCCGGACGTAATCAGCGAGATCGCTTTCGTGTTCTGATGGGAACGCCTCTTTGCCTCGATAACGTTGCATGGGATCGCGAGCCAGGATCTCTCGACCCAGCTCAAGGCCAGCAACCAGCGTCTCGAGGTCTCGATCGTCCTCCAGCCAGCCTGTGTGAATAAGTGGACGGGCTCGCGGATCGATGCTGGCGAGCTCCACACGACCGCGGCTTTTAGGCCGAATCGCCACCGCTTGCAACCCGAAGCCAGCAGGCCGGATGCTCGTATTGGTGAGAACATGGCCCCCGCTGCGATACTCTCCGAGGCTCTTGTACGGGTCCGCATCCGAAAAGAAAGGTATAAACCGGAGCTGCAAATCACAACCAGGATCGCCAATCACTGCGCGTGTGTGGACGAATGCACCAGCCTCACACAACGGCGATGTTAACGGACCTTTGCCCAGGAAAAAGTACTCAGCCAGAACTAGCGGATCTTTGCCCAGACGTTCCGTGTAGAATATGCGCTTCTTCTCGCGGTCTTTGCCATACGGGTCGGGAGAAAAGTACGAAAGCATGACCGCCGCATGGTCCTGCAGATTCTGACCTACTCCCGGTAGATCGTGAACAACAGGAATGCCTAATGCTTGCAGGTGAGCTCCCGGGCCGAGCCCCGACAGCATCAGCAACTGCGGCGTGCCAATAGCGCCAGCCGCCAGGACAACCTCGCATCGCGCCCGTGCGGTCCGGCGGCACCCGTGTCGATCGATAAAGCGAATGCCTTCGACTCGCTGCTGGTGGCCCCCGGACCACACGAGACGCTCCGCCAGAGCATTGGTCTCGATATGTAAATTGCGACGGGACTGCACTGTTTGCAAATAGGCGGTCGCCGGACTCTCCCGCCGACCATCCCGTAGGGTCACTTGGAAGAGGCCCACACCTTCCTGGCCATGGCGCCAGTCATTAAAATCGTGATTCCGCCGCATGCCTTGTTCCAATGCAGCCTCGATGAAGGCAAGCGACATGGGGTTCGGAGAGCGCTGATCCGAGACCCGTAACGGCCCGTCCGCGCCATGAATGGCTTCCGCGTCTTGGCCCGCCGAGCTGGGTCGTTCCAGTCGCTCGTTCGCTTCAAGGCGCTTGAAATATGGGAGGACTTGGTCTGGATCCCAGCCGATCGCTCCATAGTCCTGCACCCAAGCGTCGTAGTCGCTACGGGATCCGCGATGAACCAACATGACCGAGATCGCATGCGAGCCACCTTCGCCGCGACCTCGAGGTAAGTAAACAGCACCACGTCCACCTAAATGTGCCGGATTCTCGCGTGAAAAGAAACCATAGTCTAAGCGGCCTCCGATGAGTTGCGGAAATCCCAGCGGAATATGCTCATAGAAGGGCGCTTCCGCCAGCGCATCGCCACCCTCGAGGAGGAGCACACGAGGTGCGCCACGCCTTTCGCTTGTGAACTTTGCCGTCGAAAGCCGATTGGCCAGGACACAACCTGCTGCCCCGGCTCCCACGACGATAAAGTCATATTCTGGCACGGTGCTGCCGCGATCGTCGCCGGCTTGCATCACAACTGGACGGAAAGCAAACCCGCTTGACCCACGCTGTCTGTAACACCCGCGCCTACAAACGTGCGGCTCTTTGGGGTACCTTGCGCGCTGCTTGCACCGATAAACGACTTGTACGCACATTCAGTGGCACAAAACAGGCCGTTGCACCCGCCACGATCCAACGACAGCCCAGCCATTGACCCGCGGCTCGCTCACTTGGCGACCACATCGAGGAGTGCTCGCACCGGCCACGTTCAGCCAACCAACAACGCAGCACAAGAGACGAGTGCACGCAAACGCAAAAGAAAGCAAAACCGACCCAGACGCCGAGGTCCAACCAAGTGTTTCACGTGCAGTTCAGCCCTGACAACGCTACCCTACGGTTTGTCAAGCAGTTGCCAAAGCTAGTTCTACAAACCCTGGTTCACGAATGTCTAGTTTGCCACTGCAATCAGTGTACGCGCGCTTCCTAACGAGACAAAAAGAACGAGACCACGGTACGCTTGAACAGCAGCCGACCTTGGACATTGCAGCAGTACAGAGATTGCGTCGCAGATCGTCGTCTCCAGGTGGACGTCGTCGTCGCGTGCTCATGGCCCCGACGAGCAGCCGGCGCTCGGATTGCTCGCTCGGGCCCCGCCGTCGGCGCCGTATGCGACCGCGCCCTCGCGGATCGCGCCACGCCTGAGGTACGTGATTGTCTTCTTGTCCTTCACTCCATATCCATCATGGATTCTTGTCTTTCGTTCCATACATGTACGCTGCAGATGCATGTGCGTACGCTCGACCGTGCACACGCATACGCATGGGAAACAATCCATCGGCGGTGCAGGTCATCGCGATGGACAGCGTGTGGCCGCACCATCGACCGCCATCAGCGACCTGGCGAGAACGGAAATCCCATCCCTCGCATGCGTGTGGGCGATCGCTCCTGCACTTGCGTCTGCTGCGTCTGCTGGGGGGCGCGTTTCGCGAGCACACGACGACGCGGATGCATCCGGGCGGCGCGGGGTGAGCTCCGCGACAGCGCGCGCGCCCCCCGATCCCAACGCGACGCGCTCGCGCGCACCCTCGATCGCGCCCCTGGGAATCATTCGTTGATGAGGCGATTCGAGGACATTTCGTAGATCCTTGCTGTTGTTGTTGCAGCGTACGCTTGAGGAAACACGACATAACATGTACGGTTTTGTGAGTGTCTTACCGGTGGCATCAGGTGTGCAACGTGGGCAGTTCGCTTGCACTTCTTTGAAAGGTTTTCATGGGCGGGTGGCTCGGTTTCAGCAAGCGCGGTTACCGAGCGCTGGCCGGGCGCGGTCTGTAGGTGCTTCGTCACTGCGCATGTTCGAGATCTCCGACGGTGAGCAGTATCCGTTGAATCCGGCTGTGATTTTGATAGCTATCATTGGTTGGAGTGCTGCGGCTGCGGTGCCGTCGAATATCCCTGTACTTGGCGGCACAGGTCTTACGCAGGCCTTTTTGGCGTCGATTCAGCGCTTGTTGGCGCAGTACCCCACAGGGCCCAAGCTGGACGACCCGTTCTGGTTCTATCTGGTGGTGTATCACGTGGGCCTGTTCGCGTTGCTCATTTTCGGTCAAATTGGGTACGCGGGCTACGCGAGGGGCACATACAAGCGCTCCTCTTGAGTTCATGTCCATGCAGGCGCGTGTGAAACTCCCCGATTACCCATGGTTCACTTGCGACCAAGATGAGGACTCGCACAGCAAGTAGCGGTCAGTGAAGGAAACTTGGCGTATAAACGGAACAGCATCAGGTTTATTGTTTCCGACAAGCTGTGTACGTGACGTCCCTACTGACGGATGCGTATTGGTTCCTATGATTTGAAGCGATGCTGGATACTGTCCATGTACCGGGGTAGAACTCTACGAGTTGAACGGAAAACCACGTATTCGCTTGGAATGAACTGGCGATACACTTCTCAATAGGGGAAACGGGATCGCTCGTGGAAACGTGCATCCCGAGAAGCCGTGAAAGCCATCGGCGCAAGGAGCAAGTCCAGCCCAAGCGTATTCCAAGCCGTCTACGCTCCGAAAGCGGTGGTGTTGGTCTTCGTCGAAGGGCGTCTTTGGGGCGATGGAGTCGTCTCGGTGGAGTCCACGGAAAGGACGTCGTTCTCGAACAAGTGTAAACAGCGCCCGACTGCTTGTGGTCACCCTGCACGGTCTCGTGCAGCCAAGTTGGCTCTCCCGCTTCATGACTGTACTGGCGCAGGCCGGGGACGCCCTCTACCTGCGGGATCTGTCGTCGTTCACCGTCGGGGATCGTTTCACGGCAACCATGGCGGTCGAGGTTACGCCGACGCGACAACGAAAGCGTCAAGTCGTCGAGAACGATCTCAAGGAGACTCCCTCGGAAGAAGCGGAGCCGCCAACAACGTCGTCTGCGTCTCTGGCAGACGACCGAGCGGGGGTCCCCAGCTCGATAGAACCACTCATCGAACACGAGTATGGAATTGAGGGGTATCTGCTGCGAGAAATCTTGTTGACGGCCTATGAGTTGGGCGGGATCGAGACCGAGTTCGAAGTGCTTGATGCGCCCGAGAGCGGCCCCCGGACTGCTTTCGATGACCCGCCTGATTCCACCGACTCGTATACATTTACTTTTATTGGAACACCGCGTATCCCCGCTGCCTTCTTTGCCACAGCGAGCAGGCTACTCGCCGAGAATGAAATCAACTTGAATGCAATTCAGTCGCTGAATGAGCCCGACAGTCGCAGTACTTGCTTCCAGGTTGTGACCGCATTGCGAAGCCCCTTGGCCTACCGTGTACGCAGTGAGCTCTTCCATCTAGGCAAGCAGCACCTGGTAGATATTGCTTTTGAGCGAACCGGAGCGCTTCGAACGAAAAGAATGGTCGTTTTTGATCTATCCTGGACGCTTGTTCAGGCGGACGGATTCGAGCTTCTCTGTCAGGCTGCTGGAGTCGCCAGCACTGCGATGGCCAAAGTGCGTCGTCGCCACGCCCTAGGATCCGATCAATATTTGCGGGCATGTGCAACGCTGCTTTGCGGTCGATCCATGGAAGGCCTCGGGCCAAAGCTACACGCCCAAATAGAATATACGGAAGGTGCAGTATCCGTCTGCCGAGTTTTGAAAAAGCTTGGATTTCGGATTGCCATACTCTCATCGGGACCGCTGCTTTTGGCAGAGCTTGTCAAAGCAGACTTGGGCATCGATTTTGTCGCCGCCAATCAGCTGGAGGTCGACGGCAATGGACTGTTTACGGGAGCCATTCAGGAGCCGATTGTGAACGGCGAACGCAAAGCCGAGCTTCTGACCATGTTGGCCATGCGCGAGCAGCTCAGTACCGAACAAATTATCGCTGTGGGAGATGGGCCTGTGTCCGCAAAAATGCTCGACTCTGCGGGGCTCTCAATTGCTTTTGAGCAGCCTGGAGCGCGCGATGGTGCAGACATCGATGGAAAAATACAGAGCAAGAGTCTTACTTCGATTCTGTTTCTCTTGGGGATCCACGAACGTGACTTGCGGGCGTTTTCCTGAAAGCATCAGTCTTTGGGCGCTTGGTTTGCGAGTTTGCAACAAGAGGACATTTCAGGAGCGAACCGCACCACGACGAGGACGGATGGAGTTGGCGCTACATCCTTCGGAGGTATCTTCGTACCTCAGCCACAGATGGGTACCCATCTGTCTCCAGCGAACGTTTTCAGCGCTTGCATCAACGTTTGCCATGGGACGACTGCTCCGCCAAAGCGTCCAAAGCCAAGGCAGACGTGCACAGGGACGGCTCTGAGTTGGCTCGAGCGCTCAAAAATCCGCTACTTGAGCGCGACATGTATCTTTGACTGGCCACGGTTGATCGTCTATTGAATTTCCACGTCACGTGAGTGTCGGTCAAGGAGTTGTCTCCCGATAGTTGAGTACGATTGCCGACTCGGATGAAGTTGGGCTCTTCTAAAAAAGGAGTCAAAAAAGAACGAGCTCGATGTTTTTGGTTTTTCTGTAAAGCTGATCCGCGCAAGAGGGCCAACGATCTCCGCCAGCGGTTCCTATCAGGAAGATATATCCAAAAGCGTTCTGGTATTGAATGAGGTATCAGCCAGTCGCCTCTAGCGCCCTCTCTGAGAGATCGAAGGAGAAACCGGTGTGTTCGATGAAAAGCGGGACATCGTCCAAGTTGAAGAATCATTGGGCGTCATATTCGTGAGCGCTTCCTGCCCAGCCCAGCTGAGACTGTACATCATTTTATAAGAGAGCCTTATAGCCCCAGCATCCGTCCTTGTAACACGACCAAGTATCAGTGGCGGTGAGTTGCGCCTCGTCCGAGCGTCTCAGGTATCCCAAAGAATGCCTTGATCTCAGCATAAAAGAAAAACTGGCCGCTAACGAGCAGCACCACTTGTGCACATCGTGGGATGAATCCAATAAACAACCCGCGAGGCCCCAACTCTTTCATGATCTTCCACATCCGGTCCCATGATTGAGCAATCGCTGACCACCATTGGCGGGTCACGAGTCTCAGCGAGAATCCACCGAAGCGTAGCTTTGGGAGCACCCAGAGTCCTCGATCTGTTTCAACCGAAATCTCGCTCGGTTCTGCAAGTTTGTGATCCCTGTCGGTTGTCAGCGTGGACAAGTCCACCGATCGGGCGTGCGACAGTTTGCTCGAATCTATGGCACGAAGGTTGCCGGGTGCCTCGCTGTCCTCCATGGCCATGCTATCCAGGAACTTATCTCGATGTTTGTTGATTCGACTCAGGATTGTATCGCCGGGCTGGCTGGCGACAGCTGCCACAAGACCACTCAAGACTCCGGCGATAAGCGACAAACGACGTTCGAGCGGCAGCGGCAACATTGCATCCAATGGGAAACGCTGACCGATCCAATGCGCGCGAAGCAAAGCCAGCAGCCATTCATACGACCAGAACTGAGCTAGCGTATATGGGCACTGTTTCACAATCAGCGGCATCCATCCCTTGTACATACTATGCATGCCCTCTGACCAAATTTTTGCCAGGCCCTGTCTCAGGTTCGCCGCAAAACCCCGATCGTTGACCATGCGAATTCGAACAGCCTCTAGTGGGCAAAGCGCGGTAGAGGCAATAAGCTCAGCCGCCGTTGCAGACACCACAAAGTGCAGTGATGAAAGCGATTGACCCGATGGCGTTCGAGTCAGCAGCATTGTAAGTGTTCGAAACTGTTCATAAGCGGCGTACTTGAGACCGCCGTGGAGGAAGTAACCGACGGCTGTCGCACCAAAGCCCTGAAGCAACATCAACGGACCGTCCTCTACCAAGATTCGAGAGAGGCAAGAACCCGGCGTTGGGTAGCGTTCCGGGTCCAACTGCATCTTGGTGCGAACGACATCGAAAGGTGTTGTCACAACGTGCATAAGCAAGGCACAGCTCCCGCCAGCGGCGAAGAGCTTGCTGAACAGGCGCCAGTCGAAGCCGATAGAACCCAGGAGAGCCACCAAGAGCACCACCTTACCGAGCGCCAGTGCCAGCGCGACAGTGCCGTACAGGCGTGGCGGCCACTTGAGGGCACGCCGAACTAGGAGCGTGCGGCCCCGCCAAAGTAGCAACAGAGCGACCGTCGCAGCCAGGCGCGTCCACATCTTCGCAGGCACACCGCGCTCCAGAACGGAGACGTTGGACTTGCTGGCCATTGAATTTCAAACCAACAAGTTGAAAACTAGACGTCGTCGACCAAGAACTGGCCTCGTGGTTCTCCTCCTATATATCCCTCTCTGTCGTTGTTTTCCCCACCAACCAGGTACGAAAGAAAGTAGTTACTTGGTGAGAAAGCGTATCGATGCGCGGGCGCCAGGCGTTGTGCTCCTGGACACGTCATCGCCAGCGACTCGGGGCATTAGGCACAAATGACGGTGAAACCCCGGGCGTTGGCACGTCTTGGACTGGGTCTTTCAACGGTCTTGGTTTCTTTTTCCGTGTATTCATTTATAGCGCTGATATTGATTGGTGATTTTATAGATTGATTGCCAGGCGATAGCGAAAGGAGCTTTGAAGAAAGACGAATTGCGTTCCAGGTCTCGTGCAAGGACATATTCGGAACGCTACCGATCAGTGTGAGTCTGCAAGGTCCCTGATCCAGTCTAAAAGCGACATGTCGCGAACTACTTGGCAACGTTCATGAGCACTTGCTCTTTTTATGTAAGTGGCGCAAACGTACGAACGCGTGTGAGGGACAGCTCGAATCGCCTTTTCTTTTCGAGGTGAAACTCTTTTGGATCACGCTCGAGACGGTCGGCACAGCGACTGGGCTCGTCTTATGACTGGTGTCCGCTCAGAACAAGGGCTTCTTTAAAGATGGGTAATTTAAAGCGACCTTGTCGGGAACAACGTTTTGCGTTCTCGAGTGATTCTCATTCGGTTTTGACATATCGAAGATGTGGTTCCTTTTCGTTGCCAGATCCTCGCTTGAGGGTTCTCGTCGGCAAGTAAATTGTGCATACTCCTCCGACTCTGCATGTCTTCGCTCTCCTCGGCGCTATCGTTGGGATTCGAACATCGCTCGAGCGCATTCACGTCGATTCAGACCACCATGCGCGATGATTTCGTTGCCCCTGCGACTTGTGTTGTGCTCAAAGGATACTTGAGATGAGTGCTCATGCAGCGAGCGCGGATGCTGGTGAGAATCAGACACAAGCGCGAACACGAGACGCAAACTTCAAAAGGGATATGAAACGCGTTTTTCTCGATGGACCCTCAGGGAGCTTGCAGGGAATTCCCCGCGGTTCGCGCTCACTCTGGAAGGAGAAACGCTGATGTACAGAGAAGGGTTTGAAAAGTTTCTATCGCGAAGCGCGAGATACCAGCAATAGAACGGCAAACATGTTCTGACGCCAGCATACGTCTATGATAAAGACGTACCAGTAAACAACATGTCGCGTCATGAAATTATCTGAGGTTTTCGAAGCCCTCTCAAGTAAAGCCGACTTCAATGCTGCTTGTCCAGATATGGCCATGTGGAGCCTGATCTGGTACCGGCTCCACGCCGTGCTTCAGTCTCGCGGCGACCGGCTGTGACGTTCACATCGTGTTCCACTGTATCAGAGCGTTTGCACTGGCTCCTCTTCACCCAGTTTCGGTATAAAACGTGATCGCTGGCAATTTATATAGAAGCAGCATGTCGAGCGTGAACGTCGGCGTTTCGACGATCCAGTTGCTCTAAAGGAGAGCCCTGTCGTCAGCTCACCGCAGCCGCTCTAGTGATCTCCGATGTCATTGCGTTGGGGAGCTATCGATCCAAATGTGAACACTGAAGAACAAGAACCACGCAACAAAACACTGCGACCAATGATCTATTAGAGCATTCCACGCTTCTCGATGAGCGCAGCACGCAGGTCTCGATACCAGTTCGCACTGGCGAGAGCACGCACGTGGTCACAGAAATAGGCAACCGAATCCTCGGGGGTTTCCTGCATCACGCCGTGGCCCAAGTTGAGAATATGCGGACCACCGGCAGCGCTGCACACACACCGATCAATGGCTGCAGCCATTGTCGCTTGCTCGCCGAACGCTAGCACCATCGGGTCGATGTTGCCTTGAAGAATCGCCTGGGGACCGTAGAGCCGTCGCGCCTCCGCCATACTTGTTTTCCAGTCCAGTCCCAGCGCATCCAGACCAGGAGCATCGGTGGTCGAGATTATTCGCCTCGGAAAGACCATCTCGAGAGTATCGAGTTTGCCACAAGAGCCATTTGCGAACAGGATCAGCGGAATCTGCACGTCAGCCGCTCGGATGCCCTGAACCAGTCTGGCGATATAAGGCAACGAAAGCTCGCGATAGTCTTCCGGAGGAAGCAAATGCGCCCAGGAATCGAAGATCTGGATTGCCTCTGCACCCATACGGGCCTGGTAGACTGCATACGCGACCATGCTTTCTGTCATGATGGTCAGGAGGCGATGCAGAAGGTTCTGTCCCTCAGCTGTGTACATCATACGCTTGACATGTCGCCCTGCCGTGGCCCTGCCGCCCTCGCCATCGATTGCATAGGCGGCGAGTGTGAATGGTGCTCCTAGGAAACCCAACAAGGCCGGACGAGGATGCCTGGTCGCCAGCTGCCGAGCGAGCTCCGTCAGCGTCGCACCGACAAAGGGAAGCGCTGCCTCGGCGGCATCTATCGTGAGCGGTTCGATCCGAGCTAGATCCTCCATCGATCGAATCGATGGCTTGATGCAAGGGCCTTTGCCCGGGACAATCTGGTAGTCCAGACCCATTGCTGGCAGTGGTGTCAAGATATCCGCAAACATTATCACAGCGTCTACACCAAAGGCGCGCCATGGTTGCAGAGACAGCTCCACTGCTATCTCTGGGTTCTCGGCCCGCTCGCGAAAAGCGTACCGATCTGAATATGACCGGAAAGCGCTCATGTAGCGACCGGCCTGACGCATGAGCCAGACTGGCGGCCGCGGTACACGCACGTCTCCCCGGAGAACCCGTAGCAACAGTGGCTGTTCGTTCTCAGCGGCAGACGCTTCGGTCGAGCGCGAGTCATCCCTCTGGGTACCAAGGGAGGCATAAAGCGACGAAAAACGATAGGACGAACCAGCGCACCTCGGATGCAACCATTTCAAGCCTGTTTCGTTGCTCGCTTCCGAGGTCCGCAACCAAGACCGGGACGTCCAAGTCGAGTGCCCCAACCTCGTTATTGAGCACAAAAACATCCTCGACCGCCACGTCGTAGACTCTGCTCTCCAGCACTATTCAGCCTTGATTGAATAGCGTATTTGGAAACCAACGTGCTCGTCTAATTCAACTCGACTTCCGAGCAAGAATCAACCAAGACCTTTCCAGCTGCTTGTCGAGACGGTGCAGCGCTCGCTGCGACAGCCATGCGCCCATCGGCGGGGCGCCGTTCGAACGCCGTCAGGGCCGGTGTTCGGCGTAGGGCGCCAGATCGAACCACGCCCGGTGATCCGCTCGGTTGCGACGACATGCTCCATGTGCTTGTCGGCGTGCCAGCATATAGACGTCGATCGTGGCTTGGGACTTTCGCGGCTCCGTGTTGAGCGCACGGGCACAGTCCACTTTCAGGACAGGTACGCAGGCAGCCACAATGGATTTCATCACGTGGTTGAATGCATTCAGTTTTCGAACCAGATCCAGGAGGTTCCTAGCCGAACTCGTTGGCTGGCACCATCGCTACGGACACGAACCATACACAGTGGTGTTTCCGTGCTGCCAACCGACGCAAGACCCCATGAACGATGGCCTCGAGAAATCTGGAATTCCAATCACGCATGTGCAAACCTGCGAATCTGAGCTGTATATTCTCTCGTTCGGCGAGCCAAGGCAACAGTGGCGAATAGCGCAGCACATATCGGACATTGCCGCAGAACTGGTCGTGGGTCGGCCTGGAAACCGATCGCCGCAGCGTATCCGCATATCAGCGCACTCCCCATGTCCGATGCCTCGGAGCCAGCCCCGCCCGAGAACGATCGATGGCGCTGTTTTGATCTATTCTCGTTCGTCGTCTGCAGTCGCCGCCGCGATCCAGCACCGGATCGGATCGGATCGGATCGGTGCCGATGCGTTGGCCCCCCAGCGGCGGCAACGCGCGCTCCCATCGGCATGCGCGCAACCCGCGGCCGCAGCGCGCCGGCCGTCTCCTGGCCCCGGGATGGTGCGACTGCCTGCCGACCCGTGCCGCCCTTGCACTGGACACGCGACGCTGTGCCGGCCTGCGCCGACGAGGACGTCATCGCCCCCATCGACGAGGGGCGCGCAGTGTCCCGCGGCCGGCGCTCGCCCATGATCAGGAATCGATCGGAACGCATTCGTGATTCTGTGACGCATTACCGTCGCGCTTGCACTCCTCGGGCAGGAGTACCCAGGTACAGAAGCGCTGAGCAACGGGGGCGCATGCGGACGCTGGCGTGCGCAAAGGATCATTTGTGCTTTCTGTGGACTCATCGGTTTATTGCCTGTAGAGGAGCGTCTCAGCGTGTCGCTTGTGGGCGAACTGGTTCTCGTCGAGTCGTTTTAGGAGGGACCTACCGGGTGAGCTTGTTTGGGCGACGGCGAGCGGCGGCGGCAGTGAACTTGCCTCTCGACGTCAGGATGGTGCGTACCGAGTCAGCTATGGTTGAACTCGGCACAGTAATGCCATCGTTTGCTTTGCCCGATGTGACGACGGGCGAAATGGTGTCGCTGGACTCGCTGTACGCGGATAGTCCGCCGCCCAAGGCCCTCGTGGTGGTGTTCCTCTCTGCGCACTGTCCGTTTGTAAAGCACATCGCGGGAGAGTTGTCGCGACTGAGTGCGGATATCGGTTCAGGCAAGTTTGGGCCTGTGAAGATGGTGGGCATCAGTAGCAATTTTGTGGGAACGCATCCCGAGGATGCACCAGAGCGCATGGCGGAGGAAATCAAGACTCGTCGGTATCAGTTTCCGATCCTCTACGACGAGACGCAGGAAGTGGCGCGCGCGTGGATGGCGGCCTGCACGCCAGACTTTTTCCTCCTTGACCATGAGCGTAAGCTGTTCTATCGGGGGCGCCTGGACGGAAGCAGGCCAGGAAACAATATTCCTATCACAGGCGAGGATCTGCGTAACGCCATTCAGTTGTGTGTGAATGGACAGTCGCCGCCAGGAAACCAACTTCCAAGCATGGGGTGCAGTATCAAGTGGAAGCCATCGTAAACGACTTTACGGAACGAAATTTTACAATTTTGCAAAGGGAGGCGCGGTGTTTGCTCTCGCTGCAGGTGTTTGTAGGCTGTCGACGTCTCTCTCTCCACAGTCGATCCGGATCGCCCGATGTCGTTGAGTTGGAGAAAAAGAACGCGAACGACCGCTGTCACGGGCTGCGCCACGTCCATGTCATGCGTTCCGTGTCAGCGCCTCAGGGATGCCGCATGCGTTTTTCGCGCCAAGGAACGTTGATTTCTCTGCAATAAAACGGGAGATGCAACATTCATGCGACTGCGACATGAAGAGCCGTTGCGTGCGGATATGTGACGCCGATGGATGCGAAGCGCCAGAAAGACACGAGCAGCTGGCACCGTTATAGCACTGGCGAAGCGCTCGATTCTCAGGTCTTCGTGCACGCGCAGGATCGATCCCTTGTAGAAGGAAGAGATCGATGAGGCGGATTGCGTCTGCGTTTCGTTGTGGATAGGAGACTTGACCAGCGCTTTCCTGGCGGACAGCCTCCCACCGCGTTTCAGTCCAATCCATATCCAAAAATCGGACTCACGCTCGTTTGCTAATATACAGATAAATGAAAAATACAAGCATAATATATACAAATACAGAGGGAGAAATATACAAAACCACTAATCTCAGGCACACGCTCATTCCGCCGTGAATCTGGCCGGTTTCCTTTTTCATTTTCGGCTCTACTTTCCATCGCCTGTGTTCGCCTCTGAGCGATCGCCCATGATGGCGATGCGCCGTTATCAAAGACAGCCACGATACTATACAGGGGAAAGCAGTGGAGGCGGTGAAAAATTCGATTGAACCGCAGCTCTACATCGCGACCATGAGCAGCAAAACCTCAATGACGTGCGCGAACAGGCTCCAGTGCGCGTCGTCGGGGATGAGGCTCGTGCCCACCAGATCCTGGTAGATATCGAGCAGTACTGAGAGTAGCGCAAAGATGGGATGCCGTATTGCGAGAGGGCGAATACCCAACTCGCCTGCCCATCGAGCGAGCCCTTCAACTCGAGCTGGTGCCAAAATGATCACCAGAAGCGTAGCATACATGAGGAGACGCCGACGACGTGACTGCAGCAAAAAGCTCAAGGCACGCTCACCCAGCTCCCAGATGGAAGACGATTCTGGTAACGCAGCGTATTGTGGATCAGGACACTCTGACAGGTTGTCGCGTGGGAGTTTCAATCGTGTACAATCGCTCAAGCTGCGTTCGTGGATCAGCCGTGGAACCGGTATTTGCGACCGAGCTGCGCTTCTTGCGCGGGCTCTGCCGCTGCAAGGAAACTGAAATCTGCATCTGATCAGCGTCTGGACCCAAGTCCAGATGCAAGCCGCCTAGGAGGATCAGGTTCTTGATTCAATCTGCGCTGCTTTAGCAGGACGCCGAAGCCGCGCCACTCGCTCTGATACCCGACGAGCATACCGGGACTCTGTTCGCACCTGTGGTGGAAGAAGCGCCAGAAAGAACAGCTGCACCTCAAGCGGTAATAGGCGTGCGACACGCGGCGATCGAGGCGACTTGGGACCCGTCTCGGTACCGAGACCACTCGAAGCGAGAGCTAAGCCCTCCTCCAGCGGCAATCGACGCTCTGAAGGGACGCTGATTTCCAGTTTGGCTGCCGATCCAACTGTGGGAACAGTCTTTCCACCATCAGTGCTGTTTGCGTGAGCAGCATCAACAGCAGCGCCGACTTGAAGACGTAGCACTTTCCTCTCGCGACTCGGTGTCGATCGCCTCCAAACACGATCGAGCCACGCTCCACCTTCGATGCTCCGATCGCGTACACCAAACTCGATCCTTTCGTAATGACAAAGTTCTTCGCCCCAAGCTCGACCCAGCAACCGAGGGCGTCGCGAACCCAACACTCCTTGGGAGCGGTTGTCCGGCGTTCCCGTGCCCCGCAGCCGTGTCGAAACAGACCGATCCACCAGTCATTCGCCCGTGCGTGGTCATCAAACCGAACCCAGCACCAAAAGTACACTTCTCTCACACTCAGTCTGGTAATTCGCGGTCAATTGTGACAAAACAATCCAGCAAACAAAAACGAACGTTGAACACTCCAGTGACTGTAACGGAACGGCAACACGTTCAATTCAACGGCCTACGTGGAAGATTCCCGTAGACGCGCTGTTTCAAGGCGTCTCGTCCAAGCGCGATGCGTGACAAGATCCCGCCCGCCAGCGTACACGTGTCCATATCGGCACGCTTGAACACTGCACGCGCGACACGTGCGTTTGATTCGCGCCGCGCTCACGTCGTCCATTCGTGCCCCATTTGGGTGGCGGACACGCACGAAGCGCATCGGCGCGCATCCGAAACGATCGGCAGGCGAAAACAGCGCGCGCCATTCGATGCACGACGATGGCCCCCACGCACGCATGGGATCGAACCAATGCCCATTTTTGGCTCCGCCAGAGACGGCCAACTTGGACTCGCTGCCCGGCGACAGCTGATGCTGTTTTTTGTCCATCCTTCGTGACGGGTGACGTTGTGTCGCGTACGGGGCGATGCGTTGGCCCAACAGGGCATGCAACGTCCCTGGTCGATGATCGCACTCTAGGTTAGGTCAAATACTTGGCTGAAATTGATTGCTTCAGTTGCAATTTTCAAGGTATTTGATTGTGTAGCAGTTTGATGTTGAATTGAACAAAGTATGGAAAATGAATTTATTTCATTCATTGGACAGATGAGGCACACGCAAGCAGATACTCCTGCGCTCTGCCCAATCATAATCGGTCCGATTTCCGTCCCGATCGTTTTATACATGGCGCGCTTTATCATCCTCAATCGCAAACATGCTGAAGAGTATTGATCTGGGGCCTCTTGTCTTCCGAACGAAGATCGTTTCAAAAACATGTTGCGTGCTGGTCTTCGCGCATCGGTAAATTGGTCGTAGCGTGCTGCTACGGAACGTCCGGCCGATGTCGCGGAAATAATCACTGGAGCCTGTTGACCCGTTCAAGTGCATCCGGTCGACGTCAACTGGGGCATCCGGCCTCAGCGGGAACCAATCCAGCACACACCAAGCATGCAGTCCATGAATGCGCGTCTTCGTTAACACGACTCACATTCATCCATTCAAGGTCTGTTGTCGAGCATGGGCCGAAAGCCCCTACGCGCTGGATTCATACCGGACTCTGTTCGAGTGATCGGAGGCAGCGCTGAATCGACATTCGCTATCGCGGACACCATGCGCCCCGGGACTTGTCCATTGTGATCAATGCGGAAACGCAAGGGCGTGCACCATCTCGGTACCTACGCAATCCAAAGACGTGTTGCTCTTCCGAGGCGCGCGATACGAGCCGCCAACGCCAGCGGCAAGGCCACGAAACGAAAATCGCAAGACCTGCCTCAAGCGCCTGGGTACTCTAACACATGGTGTGAGGCGAAGAACGAACGAAACGCACCAGAGCAATGCAAACTGTCCACGACGATTCATCCGACGAGGTCACGAACAATTGCTCGCGGCCGTACTTTCGTTGAGCTCCTGCGGAACAAATTTACTCGACCAGGTACGACTCATGGTTTCGTCCCAGTGACAGGCGTCTCCGCGCATTTGGCAACACGAAGCATTGGACGGTAGATACGCAGCCGACGCGGGTCAAATTCCTGATTATCGCTGTTGGCGTGCTCGTCAAAAATGACCAGGTTATTCGGACGCCCGTCGTTGCGTAACTGCCAAGACGGAACATAGTAATATCGTTGTGTGGGCTGACCCTGATCCACTTGTTCGATTGGTGCCTCTTGGCCTGGTTGAAGAAGGAACCCATTCTTGGGTCTCGTTCCCGCGACTCGCCAGTGGCGCCCGCACGGATGTCCATTGACGTAGATCCATCCCTTCTGGAGACCAGCTTCAAAGAGATCGAGCAAAATCCCCTCATTCTCATCCGCGCTCGTCGGGGGCAACGCTAGTGATGTGCGGTACCACCGCGGCCAACTAGGCTGCATCCCTTGCACGGCTAGTTGTGGCGGTGTCCACAGAAGCGGGAAAGCGTCAGCATCACCCTCGATGACTCCCGGCGAGCGCTCGCCCCCGAGTCCAGCAGCGAAACCCACGACAAGAGCATCTTGCCATGTCCTTGTGGAGGCATCGGCACAGTATACAGCGCGGATGAGTCCTTTCCGTTCCTGCGACATGCTCTGACCAGGAGGTAGCTGCCAGTCGCCCTTCACCATACCCAGGGAGCTCACGAGTACGACATACTCCTCGTTCGGACCAACACGGTTAATCACGATGCGGCCATAACCATAATCTTCCTGGTTCCATGCATTCGGAAAGCGGTCCTCGATCGGCGGCTCCGGGCCAGACGTTACCCACTCGATGGTCGGTTGGCCCTGATTGGACGCTGCGCTCACAATAACATTGCGCCAAACGCGTCCAAAGTCAGCCAGCTCCAAGCGCAATATCCCGTCCCCATTGGCTTCCGGACATTGCAAGATATACCACGCATAATCGCTCCTACATGCAGTGGCCTCGATCAAGTCCGGCAACGCACTCGGCAGCACGGGAGCGGGATACCTCGCGTCGGCCAGCGGCGGTGCCTCTAGACGCACACTCCATAAAAGACATTGATCCATGCTTGCATTTCTCACGCCGGACAGGAGCTCATGCAGATGAACACTGAGTTGCTCTTGGATATCCGCAGAGTCGAAAATGCAGCGACGGCCAGTCAAGGACCGGTCACCATCGCTCCCAGGGCTAGCTAGCCGCTCGTACAGAATCGCTCGGCACTCCTTTTCGCACACTTCAAGTTCAAGTTGACTCATATTCAAGATGCCACGCGTCTCGCTAATATATGGCCGAATGCAATGGTGCAGTCGTCGCAGATGGCGGCTCTTGGTTGTCTCCATGAGGTACTCATTCAGCGGCGCGTCGTAATCATACGAGGTCGCCTGTAGGTACATGGAGCTCTCTCGCCGCGTATTTGTCCCGCCAAAGTACATATAATAGTTGACTCCTGCGCCGCCAACAGCTAGAAAGCGCAGCACTGCATAAGCGAGGTCGCGAGCGTCACGCTTGTGATGCGGAGCGCCCCACACATCGTACCAGCCGGTCCAGCATTCGGTCCAAAACAGCGGCTGAGGTGTCTCGGCATGAGCGCGTTGCAGTGGCTCAACCTGTTTGTGGGCGTAAAATGCATTGATGGTCTCGATGACGCGCCCGAACGCTTTCTGGCTCGAGCCATAACACATCACGAGTGGCACCTGTAGCGCAAGCTGATCCGCAAGCGACGCAATCCAGTCCAGATAACGCTGGCCAGCGGAGCCGTAAGTTTCCGCAACCATGGCGTATTCGTTTTCAATCTGCGCCAGAATCACTGGACCTCCCTGTGGTGCGAAGACACGAGCTGGCTTGAGTACTCTGTTGACGAGGTATTTGAGCCAGCGCTCCACTTGCGTGCAATACGCCGGATCCCAAGTACGGAAACGCACCGGTTTATCAGAGCTACGCTCACAAACTTGCCGCAGCCACCATGGAAAACCTCCGTAGTTCACCTCAGCGCATACATACGGCCCTAGACGGAGGATAGCGTTCAGACCATGCAGCGCAGCGCAGCGCAGGAAACGCACCAAGTCACGAGGCCCACTAAAGTCGGCGTGCGGTTCCTGATCATCACCTGACAGAGGTTCACGCTCGTGCTCACCCCAGAAAACGTACGTCTCTATCGTATTGAGGCCATCTCGTCGCATGGATCGAAAGATCTGCGGCCAGAGCGAAGGATGGGAGCGCACATAGTGCACCGCCCCAGAAAGACAGAAAAAAGGTTTACCATCGACGACTAACGAGTCGGCATCATAGCTCACCTGACGCGGTTTGCCTGCCCAACTCATAAACCAGGCCTCGCTTACAAGGCTCGAGGACCGATCATCGACCTTAACGTTGCCGTTGAGAACGCGTTGGCTACAACGCTGGCTCCGTCGACCGAGATGGCCAGTACGTGCTGCGTGGCTCTGCGCCGAGATCTGGCCAGTTGCCGCCGCCACTGCGCCGCACGCCCGCGACGGCCAATGGCGGCGACGATCTGGAGATTGGTTTCGTGTGCCGGCGGCGGTGTCTGCGCCGGCGCTGAAGACGCTGCGTTCGAACATGCTTGCAGCATGAGCAGTGAATGTGTGCTTGACAAGCCTTGCATCAGGGCTCGAGGTCCGTTGCGTCATACTAGGGCGGCTTGTCGGAATCGTTTGCAGCGTTCGAGTTTATTGCTGTATCGGCTGGGGCGTCTGCATTGGGATGTGAAGAATTTTGTGAGCACGGCAACATGCATGTTTTTGTGGAGCGCTCCGCCATGGCAACGCTCACACTGGATAGAATCACTGGCAGGCATAATGATTCGGTTCGAATTTGCTTAGAAGGGCGTTTCGTTTCGTCGAGCCATCCCATTCCATTGCTTGTGTTTCGTTGCTTCACGGGAGTGATTCCCAGATGCCGGCAATGCGTGCACGGGCGCCTCGATGGCTCCTAGGGTGACCTTTTTTACAATTCGTGGTTTGGGCACAGAATCCACCTCTGAATCAGCCGTTAGTTGGTGAAAAGAATTTCATCTGGTTTTGCTTATCGGGGTCTTTTAAGCGGGTTCTCGAATTGAACGAAATCTTCGTCTGGATTCAGAACACTAGTGATGATTGCGGTTCCGATCATCATCGATGCGGGTTCTCTAATTGAACGAAATCTTGGTCTGGATTGAGAACACTAGTGATGATTGCGGTTTCGATCATCACCGAACCTAGGTAGCTCTGCGCTTTCAAATAGGATCGTCTTAGTCCGTGTTGACTCGAGCAGCACTTCCCCCGTCGTTCCCTGGACTAATATGGCCCATCTCCTGAACTCAGAGCGGTTAAGAAACGGGCCCCGGTTTCCCTTAGAAGCGCTCTCCCATTGATTGGACGGTTGCACACCCGAGGCCTGCTCGTGCGCTTTTGAGCGCTGCAGCCAGCGAGTTCCCTTCAAGACCGAGATGTTGACGTGTTCCCCGTGTGCCAGATAAGTGATAAGGCCCTCTAGACCGCCGCCGCGAAAACTTTACCACCCCTCCCAATGAATGCTGGTCATCTCCTCCAGCTCATACCGTGAGACTCAGAATTCAAGACGTTATCGATAACGATGCGCCCAAGTCCGAATAAATCTCTCCTGCAACAGATTGGTTGCCGCATCGATCTCAAGGGCGACGCGCGCCGCCAGGGACCGGATTCGATGGACGCATAGAGCGGGAAATCGGGGTGGCAGCAGGCGGCCAATTGATTGTGTACTGCAACTCGATTGAGCCAGAGCACTGTTCACGGGCGTCTCCAGTTGTATAGAATAAGAACTGAAAACGCTTTGTTCGGTGAAAAGGTTTTTTGAATCCTCCATTAAAGACGTTGCAATCGGACTGCATGTCGCGTCTGCTGGTGAGGAAGCCGGTACGGCATACGTTTGTGCTGATTATGACCTTGGTGGGGCTCTCGGCGCTGCTAACGCTCTGGCGCCAACAGTTTTTGCGGGCGTTGGGGGCCTTCGAAACCGCCCATGTCAAGAACACGAAAAAGTCGAACCCGAAAATCGCGTTCGTGGCCCCGTTAATATGTTTCGGGTTAGAGTTTGAGCATCGAAACTTCACGACACGCTTGCTTGGGGGTATTGATGCGCCTGTGGAGCACGTTGTGGCCGTCCTTAGTGGAGAGGACCCCTCTCTACAGACCCTTGAACGTAGAATCCGCCAAGACTATCCTTTTTGTCGAATTATTCGCGAGAAGCGTCGTCTCGGCAACGTGGGCATCTGGAACACGTGTCTGCGCTATATGCGCGATGTGGCGAATGCGCCATGGGCGCTTCTGCTCAACAACGATATGATGCTGCCACCGGGCTCACTGGCGAACGTCTCTGCAGTGGCGAAGGAAGTGATACAAGATCCCGAGTTCTGCCTAGGCCCTATGAAAATTCGGAACATCAAGGCATTCGCTGTGGTCGTCCCTGGTTGTGACGCGGCGCACCCTGGATGTTTTGGGATTCTTCGACGAGAATATTTTTCCGGCCTATTATGAAGATAATGAATATGATATTCGTATCCAGAAAACTCATCAGAGCGGTACCCCTTGTCGCTTGATACCGGTGCGCGCGGCGAATTCGTTCCACCACGGGCCAGAGGACTCGGAGGACTACATTTCCGGAACGGTGATCTATTATAACGATGGTGGCGACCCTGCGAAGAAAGCGATCCAGGATCGAGCGAATGCCTGGAATCCGCACTACGTCGCGCTTAAATGGAATTGTCCGCCGTATCGATGGGGAGAGTGCAAGAACACCCATCCCTTCAACCGAAATGATCTGAGCGTTAGAGACTGGTTTTTGGATCCCGCATATCGCCATTGCATCGAAACTGGAGACTCACAAGGAAATTTCGGGTGCCGCTACAACCAGGGAGTGCTGCCGTCGGCGCCACCTGCAGCGTTCACAGACTGAGTGCCCTGGCTCTACGGAATACGGTCACGGGCCGAGACAGGGATTCGCTACACAACTGTGCGCAGCGCGAGACCGCTTCCAACCAGGGAATCGTGAAATGTCATCTCGGATCTGTTTATTCACATGGAACAACACACTGCGCTAGCTCGAGAGCGCCGGAATCGAACGACTTTGGGTGGGTATCGTCAGGGAGCCAACGACGCGTGTAGAGAAGAAATGCGGCGAGCAGGCACCAGCCCCGATCCCCTTTCCGAGTAGCTTGACTCCTGCAGTCGTCATTCGGTTTCAGCAGCCATTTCATCATGGTTGCGCTGCATCGGAAACAATGACTTGAAACGATGCCGCGACGGCGAGGACAAGCATCTCGAACTGCATCCTATGCACAACGAGGCGCTGGACACGCCCATCCAGAAATGGCGCCTGGTCGATTGTCTCCACTCGCCCTAAATACTCTGCCCGGCGTCTCCGTATTGGCGAAACTGTGCATTCATCTCCCCCAGAGACGATGCGTTTCAGGTCTGGAGTCTGCCCTCGACCTCTTCTACATCCAAAAAAAGCTATCACATACCCACAATTCTATCCAGAACAGACACTACTCATATCAGAAAACACTTGATTGATGGAGAAACAAACCGGTTGTTGCGTCTCAGCACCCATACAGCATGCCGAAACCATCAAGTGGCGTCTCGGGTCAATCTCGCGTTCCCTGGGTCTGCGTGACCAGCACGCGGCCGGCGTCCAACTGCCCAAACACGGCGCGACGCACTCCTCGCGCTAGTCTCGGGCGTCGCTACAGCGTTGTTTGACTCGAGTTTCCGTTTCCGAGGCGAGGTGTCTACTCGCCAGCACTGGAGTGCACTACTTGAGATGAATTCGACTGATCTTGACGTTGCAGTGAAAGATCGTCTCCAGAAGAAGTTGAACGTTGCAAACGAGCTGAAAGAACAAGCTAACCAGGCATTTAAAGCCTGTCGTTTTCAGCACGCGGTTACGTTGTACGGTGAAGCGATTCGCGCTCTAGTTGTGGACGGTCTTGGTTGTGTCTCAGAGTCTCAAGGATTGACGCTTCTGAAGCAATTCAAAAAACCAAGGGGATGTTTCTTCTTCCGACACATCCACGCAGCAGAACGGCGAACGAGCGGCTGTTTCTGCCCTTGATGCAGCTGTGGACAGGGCGTTGCGAGAGACGCTGACGGTACTCTTTGCAAACCGTGCCTTCGCCCAACTAAAGCTCGAAGCGCACGGGTTTGCTATTCGCGACGCAAGCGAAGCGATAGCACTGGCGCCCCAGGTGCACCCGAAAGCGCACTATCGAAGAGGTGCGGCTTATTTCGCGCTGGGCAAGTACAAGCTCGCGTTGGCGGACTTTAAGAAAGCAGCGGCAGCCGCTCCAACGGACAAGGATATCCGGCAGAAAATTCGGGAGTGCGAACGTCGCTTGCGCGAGGAGGCCTTCGCTGCCGCCATCGATAGCTCGCGTGACAGTCCCGCATCGTTGTGTCGAAACCTCGACGTCTCGGGGATCGAGGTCGAGCCTTCCTACGATGGGCCGCGGTTCTTGGAGCCTCAGGGCTCGGACGAGTGTGGTCGTATTCGAGCCGGTGACGGTTCGGTAACGCGATCATTCTGTATTGAGTTGCTGGAGCATTTTCGAGCTCAAAAGCGTCTGCATCGAAAGTTCCTTTTGCAGCTCATCGCTGCTGCATATGACCTGTTTCGCACCTATCCAAATATCGTGAAAATAAGACTGGATGCGGGACGCAGAGCCAGAGATAACAACCCGAGCAGCGACTCGGGGCTCGCAGAGCGCTGCCCACGAGAATGGCCTCGTGGGAGCACCGGCATGCACCGCAGATCAAGCGTTGGTGGCTGCACCGCCGCAGCAGGTCTTGCGCCGCATTGTCGTCTGCGGCGATACGCACGGCCAGTTCTTTGACCTTGCAAACATTTTCAAATTGAACGGTCTGCCTAGTGCAGAGAACCCATACCTCTTCAATGGTGATTTTGTGGATCGCGGCTCGTGGAGCGTGGAGGTGATCACCACCCTGCTAGCTTTTCTGGTACACGATCCCCGATGCATGCACCTGGTCCGAGGCAATCACGAGTCCCGTAATATGAACAAAATCTACGGATTCGAGGGCGAAGTGCGACACAAGTATTCTGAACACGTCTTTGAGCTCTTTGAGGAGCTCTTCCAGACGCTGCCACTGGGCTATCTGATCGAGGGTCAGAGCAAGAAACGAGCGCTGGTGGTTCATGGAGGACTCTTTTCCCGGGACGGTGTCAAACTGGATGCGCTCCTCCGCTTGGACCGCTTCGTTGAACCCCCGAGCGCTGGCCTCCTCTCGGAGCTCTTATGGAGCGATCCCCAAAAGGAGAACGGATGGGGCATGAGCAAACGCGGCGTCGGGGTATCTTTTGGACCAGACGTAACAAAGCGCTTCCTCGACGATAACCAGTTGACGTTGCTCATTCGGAGCCATGAAATGAAAGACGATGGGTACGAGGTCGAAGCCGACGGCCGTCTCATCACGATTTTCTCCGCCCCGAACTACTGCGACCAAATGGGGAACCGAGGTGCATACGTTCGACTCAAGCCCGACATGGAGCCCGAAATCGTACCCTTCGATGCCGTCGAACACCCGACTGATGTGCGCCCCATGATGTACGCCTCTGTCGGCGGAGGCCTTTTCGGCCTTGCGTGAGGCGTTCTCCCGCCGACGATCGCAAAACCGATCCATGCGATATCGACACCAATGGAAGATAGGTCGCGACGCTAAACTCTGCATAGATAGGTCGTTTCTTTGGCCACCGATTGAACCGCGTCTTGGACGAGCTCCAGACTAGGGGCTTTCGTCCGAAACCAGCGATATGCCCCGAACCAATGTCGCCGCAAAGGTCGAGTCCCCGTGGCCGCGCCGTCCCCCGCTGCCCCATCGCCATCCAAATGATTCCAATCATAGACTGGTTTGTCTATGGATGTATCTGTTCCCTGGTTCCGCCAACAGCACGCGCCGCGTCGTTCTTGCGTCCAGCGATGCGTGAAATTCAATTTCCCAGCCAGCCGTTCGGATCGCAGGAGCCAGAACGGCCTGCTGTCCCTAGGACCGCAGGCGTTTTCGTAACGACGATGGTGGTTGTCTCTGGTGAAGCCAGTGACGTATCGGTCTCTTTCTGTCAACAGAGGGGAGCGGTCCACACACAGAGCCTGGTCTATGTTGCGTTCAGAGAATAAAGAGAACCTGCCCGGGTGCAACACGTTCACGTTGCCTGGGGTTGCCAAGTCACCGTCGAAAGCGGTTGTGCGGCATGAGTTGTCATCAGCGGCTCGTCCTCGTGGCGAGGGCACGATGCACCCCGAGGGAACGAGGGCGTTGGTGGTGCCCAACAGCGGTGACAGGGCACAGAGCCTCGAGAAACGGCTCATTTGGGAGGCTCTGGGTGCGCTCCCGCAGAACACGTTCGTGCTCCTGAGCGTCCTGGCAGCTTTCCCTGACGATGAAGCATTGGTGCGCGCCTCGCTGACGCATCTACTGGTACAGAGCGTTCAAGTGGCCGCCTATCACGCCGGTGCTCATCATGAAGGTGCTGTCGAGAACGGAGCGGTTTGTACGGATACCCGACCCGCGATGGCTATCTTGCGTCGGTTCGGTAACCAAGGGTCCATTTACGCACTAATCGAATCGCTCTACACACGTTGGTCTAACCAAGACAGCCAAATTCTGCGGCTCCTTTGCGGGCTGGTTTTCGATCTTTCGACCGCACCAGAGGGACGCGCAGCGCTCGCAGCACGAACCCTGCTCCTTGAACGGCTCTGTGCAGCCATCGCTGCATCCTTGTCGTCCCTTGAACGACCGTCGCCGAGTCCGGTAACGACCAACTCGGGTCTATCAGACTCGCTCCATTTGTTGTACTATGCACTGGGGGCGCTGGGGAACCTTGCTGCGGCGGGCGAACCAGCACTCGCGGTGCTCAAAACGCACCTGTTGCTCTTCACGTCTTGCATTCGTTTTGGAGTGGCCCAGGGCGCCGCCATTTTCGATCAAGTTAGTGTCAAAACCAGTTTCGCGCATCATCCAATGCACGCTATTTTGGTCATGAAACTCTTACGAGAATGCTTACGGCTGCTGCTCAACATGCTCTGCAACGAGGAGGCAGCGATCGCGCCTTGTTTGCTCGAGCAGGGTTTGCTCGCGCCGCTCGAGCAGATGCTGACATGGCCCGTCCATAACGAATGCCGGACTGAGCGTCGACACGCTGAGACAGCTCAGGAGGCGGATAATGGTTTCGAAATGAGCGCTGCCAACGAGACTGCAGCCGTGCTCGAGGATGCAGCCGCGCGAATCAAACCGATGGTTGCTCGGCTTCACCTACATTTGATCCGTTTCCAATCCATGCAGTTTGTCCAGGAGACGATCCTGGTCGCTTCCAGTCTAGGTCAAGTGAAAGCGGACGCGGAACAAGTCCAATGTGACGAGTCGCCCGACTCTTCGCCACAGCCATGGGGCGTTGCAGTCATCTTTGCTGTCGCGTTTCTCGGGGCCGCTTGGCATGTTGGTGTCCATATCACGCAACACCATCGTGGTTTCCAATGATTTGTGCGGATAGGCGGGATCCCGAAAGCGTCTAAATCCTTCTGTGTCCCCAGATATTTGATGGCCTCCGATTTAAACGATAAACCCAGCGCTTTCTTCTCTTCACCGACTATGCGGATAAAGGCAAATGGACGCCTCGTCACGGATTCGTTCTTGATAACATCGGGTGTGTTCGTGCTCCCACCAGTTCTCGCTCCATTCGAGCGCTTTCGACGTGAGCGCCGGTGCAAATCCGAGACGCCTAGAGCTATCGTTCAGAAGGATTGCAGCCGCGCGTTCCGCAACCGCAAGTCCCCCGAGCTCGAAACGATACCTCTGCGGATCAGAGAGGGCAGGTTTTAACCAGCAATGCGTGCTCGCACCCACGATTGCGGGCGCCGGACGCTTTCGCAGTAACCACCTGTTTCGCGCACCAGCGCGTGCATTTTAAAATACGCCCATTTCCCTTCACTTCCCTCAAATTGATAAAGCGGTGTGCTTGCCTCAAAACGAACACGGGGACCTTTATCGGTCGTCGAAGGTTGTACTATCCATTATGGGCAAGCCCAAGGAACGCGACAGTCTCTGGGTTTCTTTGGGCCTCTCAAGCTGAAGGCGAAGAAAAGCATGCATCATGCCGAGTATCTCTCGGAGGCGCCGAACCCATTCCTCATTCCTGGGTTGCTCGAGAGAAACCATTCGCTGCCGCCGGTCTTTCCTTGGAACATAGCAGATTCATGGTCGCTTCACGACGCGCTTACAAGTGCGCTACTCGCTGATAAAACTCCAAGTCGTTCCATCTCGGACCGCGAGACGACCTGCCTTGTCCAATCTTTGCACATCGGGTGCTTATTCACGTCGGTGCCTGAAGGCGACCGGGTTCCAGCTGGCTTCCCGCCTCCGAATGACGATCAGTAGCGATCGTTTTGCCGGGAGCGTCTATTTGTGGAGCCCACAGATTCCACTTCGCTCCGATACGAGCCTCACATGCTCTATGCTATCCGCCGAGACGAGGACCAACAACTCCAAGCTCAGAGCAGTTCAGCGAGCAATCGTCTCGGTAACCACCAAGCTGCATCCAATGCCGCAGCCAAGCCAAAGAAAACAAAACAAAAATAACACATCCAGTGCAAATGATGGACCTGCAGCGGCTCTGGGACACCAGTCGGCTGATCGTTCCGAGCCAAGTACAGCATCAGCGCTAGGAAGAAACCACAGGCGAGGTTCAGGCCTAGGGATGCAAAACCCTCCATGACGGCCAAGAATCCGCGCGGATTCAGCACGGCCATCAAGGTAATGAACCCGTAGAGTGTCGCGTACAAAGCGTATCGTAGCATGGTGGTTTTGGTGAACCGCAGCTGGACGACGAGGCTGCTCGTAGCTCGTTGCTGTATTTGTGAATTCCTCCGCAACAACGCCGTCACGATTTTGGTCGATCAGGTCTTCAGCGAGATCTCGGGATGTACCGATCATATGCGCGACACCGATCTCGTCGGCATCGTAATGTGTCACTTCCGGGGGCCGCTTTTCAAAGGCATGGTACGGACGAGACCCCGCACCATGATGCGATCGCGTACGAGAGCCGCCCGCTATCTGAGCGCTATCTCGTTCATGGTCCTCTGCTGGCCCATCATTTCCAAGTGGCGCGGGCGCAGTACGACCTCGGCGATTAGAACCCCCGTTTCGTATTGATTCGTCTTCGTCTGACGTGCTGCATTGATGTCGCGTTTGCGCACTCGCCCAAGCGATGGCGACTCCGTCGATCATGTGGCGCAAGCCTGAGCCAATGACTAGAAACGAAACCGTTATCGAAATGGTAATGAAAATATTCACAAGCACCGCCACAACTGGCGCGGCCTTCGCGTGATAACGCTCCAAGGCCGCAATAAGTGGCACCGTGCTGATCTCGCCCATCGCATTGGCCATCTCAAGCGATGGCCCCGTCGAATTTCCAATCTGATTTGACCAGTCCTCTGCGGTTTGTGGCACAACGGCAAGCACGGATATGCACCAGACAACATTGAGCAGGTAACACGTGCCGAGCCCGGCAATAACGGCCGCACGATAACGGCGGACGCCACGTGCGCTCGGTTCACCACCAAGTCGAGCGTACGTCACTGGCATGACCGTGGTGAGGCCACCGAGCGCTACCGTTCCCATGAGGAACGGCTCTAGGAAGGCGCTCGCTTGGTTGTGCCACGGATTGGCGATTTCGGCGCCGAGGATACCAACAACGAGAACAATCACTACCAAAAGCGTCGCCTTGAGTCCTGTTGCAATGGTCAGCACAGGCAACACGGCGCTGAGAAAAAAGACGAGTAGCGCAGTGCCACCGAGGCAGAAAAGGGCAATGGACCACTTTGGAGCGATGAGGGCCCCCGCAAGCGCCTGTTTCGGGGCTGCCTCTGATGATGACCGAAAAAGCGATCCATAAGCTTGCGGCCCAGCCAGTCCGTACGAGATCATGATTGAGATGAAATGCAAATAGACTGCCGCTTCAAAAAGCAGACGCAGCCAGCGCTGCTTAAAGAACAGCCGCGCCATCACGGGAAGCGACGGTGTCTCGTGAGAAACCGCAGTCCAAGGCGCCGTCAATGCTGAATTTGTCTCGACGCCTCTCTCTGGGGCGAACGCTCCTGCACGCTCTGCATCTGATGCAGCAGGCAGGTACCTGTGTCGATGCCGCTCGTCAGTCGCGTGCGGCATCCGCAGAGCGATCATCGCAGCGCCGTCTGGCTCCATAGAAAATGCATCGCCCGCACCGTCCAGCTCTGCCGAAGCGCCTCGACTTCGCGCCGGTGCAGTCGCTGCGTATGGCCCAAAGAAATGGAGTTCACTGCTAGACGTGGCGGTGCTCGAGGTCGTGCCCGCCAGCTTATCTTCCATGAAGACTCCCGATGGTCGACGAGCTGTTCCGTCCGACGCCTTCGACTCAGCGACCTCGCGCATGTTCGGAATGAGCCCCGTATGCGCTTGCGTTCTTTGCAGGAGCTCTACGGCAATCACAACCGCACAGGATTCAGCAAATGCAGTGACCGTGAAGAATGCCAGAAAGGGGCCGATGCCACATCGATACAGTGAGACAGGCAGCCCCAGGACGCCAGTTCCCAGAACCGTGGCGATGCTCATGAAATAGACATAAAACCAGGTTGTCCAGCGACAGTCCCAGTCGGGCGCGCCCATAAATTCGTTCCCAGGAGCTGGCAACGCCGAACGGCTCAACGGGCGCCAGAGCCGCCCCAGCGAGGCGGAAAGCCATCGCGACGAGGTTTCGCCGCCAGCTTGTTCTCGCTCTCGGCCAGCCATGCACTGGTTAGCACCAGCAAGAGGTAGCGCAACGTCTCCTTGCCTTATACTAGAAGCGAGTGACTTTTGTCGAGGGCTCACGGCCCGGCGGAACGCGGCCGAACCACGACCGCTTCAGGTCTGCGTTCTTCTGCCTGTCGACTCCTGCACTGACGCAAGTGCGTTAACGTCCCTGCAGACCGTAGCCGACAGACGTCCAGCACCCGTTGATCGTACCAGCCTTGTAACCAGTCTTTGCAGTCAGTTACGACAGGGCCACGACTCGTTCCATCAAAGGTACCGGTGCGCGCATGCTGTCGTAGCGATACGTCGTGCTGGCGCGCACGCCTTGTCGGTGTCCGCGGACCCACACCCCTACGGTGGCGTCCGCGGTCGCCCCAGTGAACCCCGAACGTTGCACCCCAAGTAAATATTCACGCCCTGGCTCCATCCAAAAGCTCAAGATACCCGAATACACGAACTTTATTGAACAAACAGCATAACTCTAGCGCAAACTCATGAAACTGATCCAATGTCTGCCCAAGTCGTTTGACTCGCATCACGCATCCATGCGTGCACGATCTGTCCGTGTCACCTCGTGCGTGACGATAGACACCAACTCGCGTTCCTGACCAATCATTGTCCAGAAACACGCACGCCATGAACGAATTCGTTTTCCCAAGGCATGGAAGGCCGCATGCTTCGAAACAGCCGACGCAGAACCCTGGCCTGCGAAACGAAGGATGCCTGTTTGCTCTGGACGGTTGAGCATGTGTCACCATGCATTCCAGACGTGGTGCTTCTGTCCTCATGTGCGAGACGAATCCAAGGATCTGGAGCGTCAACCTGCTCGATGCCCGTTGAAAGGACGGCATCCAGCGCGTGTCGCCTTCGGTTCCGCGCCGCTGCGGCTCGAGCATCCAGCACGACAGCACGGACGGCCGTCGTTCGATCGTCGTGCGTCACGACGGCGTCCCTGAGCCAGCCAACCATTCGTTCATCGTTGGGCGCATCCCTTCTCATACAGTGAGTTTTGTCGTGTTCGAGAGAGGAGTTTCGTCTCCAACAAAGGTGACTCGGTCTCAAACTGAACTGTCTTTGGGGTTTTTGGCAGGGTTCGAGTGCTCAAGCGTCCCGGTTTGTACGTGCAGTTGTTGTCGTCACTGTTGAAGTTTGTTTAGATTCGTTTCACCAGGGAACGTTTTCGCAGTGACCTTTGGAGTGACGAGTGCGCTGCGAACGAGTGAACTCCTTTGATTCACCGAGTAAGACAAGCTCTTTTTTTCTTGAATTACGTGAACGTTATGAATTCTCACATTGACGGTGTGTCGTTTGCGGAGACTGAGCGGGCGGTGAATGGACGCGCCGACTGGCCGCAGTTGAACGGTGATGCGCACGCCGGCACATTCGCCGTCAAAGTCGGGCTGGCACAAATGCTCAAGGGCGGCGTCATTATGGACGTGGTCACCCCCGAGCAGGCGAAAATTGCAGAGAATGCGGGCGCTTGTGCAGTGATGGCCCTCGAGCGCATTCCTGCCGACATTCGAGCACAAGGACAGGTCGCTCGTATGAGTGATCCTGGTCTTATCAAGCGCATCAAAGCTGCGGTCTCGATTCCCGTGATGGCGAAAGCCCGAATCGGACATTTTGTGGAGGCGCAGATTCTGGAGGCCATTGGTGTCGACTATATCGACGAAAGTGAAGTACTGACGCCTGCCGATGACCTGCATCACATTCACAAACACAAATTCCGAGTACCGTTCGTCTGCGGCTGCCGCAACCTCGGTGAAGCGCTACGTCGCATCCAAGAGGGAGCAGCGTTCATTCGCACGAAGGGTGAAGCTGGAACAGGCAACATTGTCGAAGCGGTGCGTCACGCTCGGCAGGTCATGGGCGAAATCCGCCGGCTGCAGACCATGGACGATGACGAGCTCTTCACGTATGCGAAGGAGATCGGCGCCAGTTATGCGCTGGTGAAGCGCACCAAAGAAATGGGTCGGTTGCCGGTTGTTCAGTTTGCAGCTGGCGGGGTTGCGACGCCTGCTGATGCGGCACTCATGATGCAACTCGGCATGGATGGCGTTTTTGTTGGAAGTGGCATCTTCAAAAGCGCCGACCCAGCGAAACGAGCACGCGCGATCGTGAAAGCGGTGGCAAACTACAACGATCCCAAGATTCTGGCAGAGGCCAGCGAAGATCTGGGCGATGCAATGGTGGGCATCGAGATGGACAAACTCGTGCAAAAATGGGCCGCTGATTCGAGGCACCAGGCGCAGTAAACGAGCGCCTCGTTCGATCATGGACTGACATCCAAGATGCGTGCGTTTACAGATCCGGACCTGGGTGGCAATGTGATCATTGCAGCAATCACCTTGTCGTGTTCGTTGAGATGCGGAATGTTGCGAGCGCTGACCAGGAGGTTCTCATGGATGTTACAATCTCCGCCGATGCGAAAATGCTGATTACGAGCCTGCACACCAATTGGATACGAGCACCGACAGCAATTACCCAATACATCAAGGTTGCTTTCGAGTAAACATCGATTTAGAAATGACTAGGTACGGGCAAGTCCACCGCCATCCGGGAGCATTCATCAGAAATATCCCTTCTAGCTGGATTCAACCAAATCCTGCGAACTTCCATTCGATGCCGGTTCAGTCTGGAACACAAGGTTGGTACGCCCGTCGCACTGGGTCGCCAACTCCGGATGCTGTTGTAAAAGACGAACGCGTACTTCTCGTATCGTCTCCAGCAATGATGCGTTTCTCCGAACTTGTGCGTCGCTGGAGAGCAGCGGTGATTCCGGATAGAAACGCTGCACTAGTTGTCGCCACCAGAGATAGCAGCGATATGCATTCAGTTCAGGATGCACTTGACCCCATGGGATTTCGGAAACATCGCGTGGAACTTGCCGGTGCCTATCCGGTGTAACATATTTCTCCAGGACGGCGAGAAACTGCCAGTTCAGTACCGCGGTGTGATGAGCACTCCCTCGACGGCTGATACGTCGAGGATCCATATGTCGCTGCCATTCGCATCGGCACTGGAATTCAGAGCGAGTTCCCACATAGTCAGCCACTCGGGTCCAAAACCCTTCGGAATGGGTGTCCAACGTCGAGTGGCGTCGTTTGTGCGGCGCCTCGACACCAGATGTCGCCTCGGTAGAGCCCGAACATCTCGTTCCAGGTTGCCGATTCATCGGGAGATGCTCCCGAGCAGGTGTGTCGGTGGCTGCAGCCATCCTGGGGCCGCCAAACTTCTTTACTGCCTCGAGGAGTCGTCGGCGTTCATCACTTGACCAGCGTCCACGCAAACGGCTGCGGTTTTCGAACGACTGGCGCCATTTGTCGCGACATGATGCTGAGAAACGACCAACCTCCTCGGCAACTTTGGACCAACAAGGGCCGTATCGTTCCACTGCCCGCTCAAGTAGCTCCAGCTGCTCTTCCGTCCAGTCGCCAAGGTAGTTATTTGCTGCATATCGTCGGCGCGCGGTGTCGTAGACTTGTCGCCAGTTGCGACCGGGAACAAAACTGGCTACCCGTTTCCAGATACCACCCCATTCGCGTAGCAGGCGTGCTGCTTCGGGGCTCTGGCGGGTGCACTCCCTACGAACAGCACGCGGTTTTGTTGCCAGTTCGTTAAACTGTTTGGGGCACGCGGGAAGCCCGAGATCGGCACAAACCGTCTGTAGGCCCTGCTCAAGCTGTGCCAGCTCCCGATCAGTGAAACGGCCCAGAGCTCCTTTCCGTTCCGAGTTGACACCATCAACTTGCCCTGGCGTGCGAGTATCTCTTTCGCCATTGGCAGGAAAATCTAGTTCCGAGTCGGAGGCCATGTTCCAAGGCACGTGCACCTAGAAAATCTGATCACAACCGTCTACAGTAGTTGCAATAGCGTGCAACGTGACGTTCGCACTCTCAAAGTGAATGGTACGCCCGACCACCGTCCATCAGTCACCTTCCTCAACCTCAATTTATTTCGATCCGAGTGTGTCACCCAAGATGACTTGAACCTGATGGTGCAGTTCCGTAGAGGCCGTCGCAGAAGAGCCAAACGCTTTGCGCGTTACCTCGTTCCGGATCGAAAGTGCGTCGGTATGAACGAAACGGCGCGAAACTGTAGCCGAAGACCAACACCGCACGGGTCTGTCTGCGGGTCTTGTCTTGGCGACATATGACTGGCGAGACCTTCAACCAAGTCCATTTATCAGCTCATGACCGAGAGACACTCCAACGAAAAGGGTTTCTGGTGTTGAGAGGCTTTCTAGAACCGACGCAGTTGCAAGCCCTCAGCGAGGACGCGCTCTTCGCCCAACTCTACGCCACGGAGAACCTCTTTCCGTCGCTGCTCGCGCAGCACGGCGGTGTACTTACCTGCTATGACCGTACGCCGACAGGAATCGTCAGCGCTGAAGAGTACTTAACGAAGATTCGGTGGAGCACGAGCGCTGATTCCGAGTCCGCTGCGAGCGTCTGTCGAGCAGTCGTCTCGCTCGCACAGGCGGCGCTCTCCTGTTGTTTCGACCAGGCACCACAACCGAGCATCTTCCTCTATAATGAGCAGTTTATTTGTAAGCCACCGACACGATCTATTTATTCGGCATTTGATATCCATCGCGACCGAGACTATGATGCAATTGATAAGTACTGTCGGAGGCCAGGGACTGTTGCGCTCTGGGGGCCGCTCTCTGGCCCGGTCTCCCGGCTGAACGGTGCACTCTGTATGGTGCCGCGGTCTGAGGAGTCCCACTTCAGTGCTTTCCTCGCGAACTACGGTGTTTCTATGGACATGCCCAGCGCCTTTACGAGCGCAGCACTCTGTGACGCCCTCATGACTAGTGCCGAGGCGCCTTTACAGGCATCGCATGCTGAGTTGCTCGCGATGGATCCCGGCGACATTGTCGTCTTTGCAGATGATGTCTGGCACTGGTCGGTGCCCAATCGGGGCAAGCGCTGTTCCATCCATGCCACAGGCCGCAGAGTGCCTTTCATGTTGGACTGCCAGATGCGGGTCGCCTGGATGGCCCAGTTCTCTGCCGATGTGGTCCATTCGAAGCGACGAGGAGGTGCACCCGCGGCGCTAGCAGTACACTTGCCTGTCGCTGCTTGAAAGATATCCCCGCCCACGTTTATCGAGACTCTTGAAGGGTCGTCTTGACCACTCGCTGCTCATTGTGAAAGGTATTGCTGCGAATGCCATCGCTCGATGTTTCCATGCGATTCACCCGAACAAAGCGTCTCGAGCCCCGACTCGTGTTGCTGCAGCAGAAAGGCGAGTCATCGCAGTCCAATATTGACGCCAGCGCTGTCTCCTTCGAGACAGCCAACCCGGACCTGAACCTCGTCTCTCCGATGAAACAACTCCATGCGCGGCGCCACCCTCGCAAGTGGTGCACTACTCACTCGACTCTGCTTCGGCCGAGTCATCAGTGCGTCGTCGTCGGTTTGATCGACCTAGTCGACGGAGCGCAACTTGCAACATCCGCCAGTCCCGTATTGGCATGGCAGGAAAACCTGCATACACCCCTCGAGCAGGTACACTACGTGTCAACACGCTATTCGCGGCAACGTCAACATGATCACCAACCTCGATATGATCTAAAGCGCCACTACGCCCACCAAAACGACAATAACGCCCGATCTGGGTACTACCAGCTACGCCTGCCTGGCCGCAAATAAACGAGTTCGCCCCAATATGCACATTATGGCCAATCTGAACGAGATTATCGATTTTCACCCCATCCTCAATACAGGTGTCGCGCCAACTACCCCGATCAATACAGGTATTGGCGCCTATCTCCACTTCGTGGCCAATACGCACATAGAGCTCCTGAGGCTTCTTCCGTACCTGGCCGCTCTGCGAGTCTACCTCAAAGCCGAACCCGTCCTGACCTATCGCCACACCGTTATGGATGACACAGCGATCGCCAATCTGACAGTTCATTAAGGTCACATGGTGATAGATGATACAGTCAGCACCAACCTGCACATCCGTTCCGACGACCGTGTGGGCACCGACACGTGTTCGAGGGCCAATCCGTGCCCTAGCCATAACACAGCAGAACGGTTCCAAGATCGCCGAGCTATCCACTTGTGCAGTGACATCAACGGTCGCGTACGAGCGGGTAAGACGGTACTCGCCCTCCATACCAGGAATCAGACCTCTTCCCAGCAGGCAAGTAGCAAAAGATCGGTTTTCAGCGCAACAGGTAGGACCTCCAAGGCGAGAGCGTCACCGCCTCGAAGAGGTGCCGCGGCTTTTGCCCAACCCATCCTCGGGCGAACGGGCACCAGCGGCCTGGTGACGACGAAACTCCCGAACGAGTATTACGGTTGAATGCTCTGTCGGTTGCTTGCTGCTGGACTCGTTGGTTATTGGACTGTTGCGATACTGATTGTTGTGGGCAAGTTCTGTAGAACTCGTCTGGACGTCTGGACGCGTTATGGAAAGCTGCAACAGGACGATCGAGAACTGACGCTTTCGTTCTCGAGTTGGCCGCAGTGGTCGCTCTCCCATGCGTGCACGTTCAGGAGTTTTTATATACTAGGGTCTATTTGGAATGCTGTACTGGTATGGTCTGCAGGACGCTGGAGTGTAGAGGCCGTGTCTGTGTCAGCGACGGCAGCAAAAGGCGACTGCGCTGATGCGTACCGGACTGCAGCTGTGTTGTTCCGAGGTACACGTTTTGCGTCGCCTCTTTGAAAGTTACTAATGTGCAGGTTTTTACCTGTCGACAGACGCCGTTGATACTCGGTCTAGCGGGGGCTTCCTTCTACATCGCTGTACCAACGCTGTGGGCCTGGGGTCAGCGCTGTCGCTGCACAAGCGGTCTGCTGCGAGCGGACTTGCAGCAGCAAGCGCAGCGGGTCGTTCGTGGAGGTTGGCGCCTCGCAGCAATAGCGCTGTTCCTATTCGCCAGTTTGGCGCAGTACTGGACACACGGTGAACTGGCTCGGGTGCGTCGTCCACGAAAAAGGAGATGCTGTGAGAAAAGCAGTGCTGATATTTCGGCAACAGCGCCAACCTATGCGGTGATCAGGCGTGGTGCTTTCGCCTGGAGCACATGTCCGCACTATGTCGCCGAGATGCTTATCTACACGGCCTTGGCGGGTATAATTGCGACCGGTGACTGCGCGAGGCACTGTTTGGTACTTCCGCTCTTGATATTGCTCTTTGTGGTCACGAACCTGAGCCATACAGCTCGAGAGAGCAAACGCTGGCTCCAGCAACGCTATCCGCATGATGGGTTCGTCCGAAAACGCGCTGCACTGCTGCCTGGTCTGTTTTAGTGATTCAGGACAATTCGTCTTCGCCGTTTCATTAAAGTCGTCGCCTCGGCTCATGATGCAAATGCGCCGCAAAGACTCTGGGAAAGTAAGGTCTCTTGCAGGAAGTGTCGACCCTACCAAATATGAGACGCGAGCGCACTGACATGCCGCTGGGATACATTCAAACCTCGGCATTCATGCCAGCTTAGCGGGAAGGTTTTCAGCACCGTCATCATCTCTGGCTCAGACAGATCCAACAGGTGCGAACGTAGCCGCCTCCTCAAGGGGTCGTATGCCTATCAGGGGCTGCAGGTCTACTGCCCGAAGGAGCGTCGTGCCAATCATCTCGTTGCGATCCAGAGGTTGTGCCATCCGTACAAGAAACTCGCGGATTATACCAAGCGCCATATCCGTGCTCAAGTCGACCTTTCCGTCATCGAGATGGCTCTGGATCCAAAGCGGAAGCTTGGTGCGGTTCTGAGTTCGATTGTATCGACGATCCGCCAAAATCATGAGCCCGTAATCGATTTTGGACCGAATGACACGTCCCATGCATTGAGCTGCTTGTCGCATCGCAGTCGAATGTGAGAAAGTCTCCTTCCCGTATTTGCAAATGTTCGCGCAGAAATTCAAGTCGAGCTCGCAGAACCCGACTCTCTGTGTATTGGAACGGGACCCCCAAGATGACGACGCATCGTCCATAGTGACGGTCAAAATCGATTCCCTCTGCAACTTTCCCCCGAGCGACACAGAGAAAAATGGCTCCGCGGCCGCTATCGCATGCTCGGCGGTAATTCTCTAAAGCGACAGAGCTCTCGAAAATATCCGGTGTCTCAATGAACACAAGCTTGTGCTCGAGCAACTTCTGAATGATACCCATCTGGTGCCACATCTGCACCACATTTTCCAAATAGATGTAGCTGGTGAAAAAGCCGACGATCCCATCAGGGTACAATGCTTGCAATCTCAATGAGCAGCGCACCGTAGTTGCGGATGACGCTCGGGTCACTACGGCTGTCGTATTTGCTACTGATGGCGATCTGGTCCGAGCCGCGAGCGATGACCATCGGGCAGATCGACTCACGATGCAGCGATATGTTCAGCGAGTGGGCCACAGCCGGTCGAAAACCCAGAATACGTGCATAAAGATCGAGCGGCGAGATGGTCCCTGAAGTCAGAATGACGGACTGGAAACGAGCGAAAATCGGTCGCATGCCGATCGACGCGTCCAGACAGCTCAGCTGCAACACCGGATCTGGTACATGAGGTGCTCGCTCATCGTACGGTTCCATAATGACCGAGAAGCCGTGCGTGTACGTCCCGAGGAGGGTTGCAAAGTGAGCAACCTTTTGGAGTGATGTATGGTCCCTGACGTTGCTCACCTCCAGGGTCTGTAATAGGGATGCTAGCCGATCCGCACAGAAACGCAGCGGTTTGGCATCATTCAACTGCACAGCCGGGACCAAGGCATGCAAAAAATTCCTCGGTGTGTCTTGAGTCACCTGTGATGCCCGCATGCGCTGTCGAAGATAGCTAATGAAGCGAAGCAGGAAAACGAGAAAATGCTCGCCTCGACGGATGCTTCCAGGAATGGTCTCCTGCATCACATCCTCGGGTATAACTGGTGACGCCTCCAGCGTAAACGCATCCACGTCCTCTGGTCGTCGAACGCCTCGCAGAATTCGATGGTACTCCTCCAGGAGTCGTTTCTCATCGTACCGTCTGAGTTCGGCGATTCGGTTTCGCAGACCAATCACATTCATCTGGGCCCTTCGCAAGTCATCCAGTCGCAGTGTCACACTCAGCGCATCAATACAGACGTTATCGATATTATGTGCCTCATCGAAAACCACGATGCATTCGCGAGAGAGCTCTCGAGAGATCAGGCCAGCGATTTTCGGATCCAGCAGGTACTGGTAATTGTACACGATGACATTCGCGAAGTTCATGGTGTGCCGCACAGTGTAATACGGACACCATCCACGCTCTCGACCAAGCTGAAGCATTTTCTCTAGAGTGTATATTCCCGGGGGTAGAATGGCATCGTTGCCCTCCCGCCTGTAGCCTTCATAGAAGCGGCACAGCGTCGCAGGCAGATCTTCTATGTCGCGATCCTTTTCGAAGCGATCGATCGCAGTAGAGTGCGACTCACGAACCCAGCTCGCTGTCAGCGCTCGACACATCGAGTCCGCTTCTTCACGACTTTCTGCTTTAGAGACAGCGGGCTGCAGGCACAGGTTTCGCCGGGTCGTGAGACCGACCGCCAACAAGCCCCGCGCCTGTTCCCGTTTTCCTGCCTTTTCCAGCTGTGCATCACGGTACTGAACGACGACTTCCAGCTCCGATAGTACTTTTTCCAGTTCTCCGACGGTGCGTGTGCAATAAATCAACTTTCTGACCTCCCTCCGCGCCAGCTGGTACGAGGTGATGAAAGACAGCAGCGTCACGGTCTTGCCAGTGCCGGTCGGCATCTCCAGGATGCAATGTCCATCCGAGTCCAGTGCTCGTTTCAGCTCGCGCATATAAGCATACTGCTCAGGATAAAGATAGTCGTAGGGAAAATAGACTGTTACATTCTCGATGTTGAAGATCATTCGTGAGCGCGGCGAAACCTCGGTTTGTTTAGAGGTACAAGTAGATCGTTGCTGGAGGTCGCCGGGGGCGCTCCGGAGATGTGTTTCTGCGAGTCTACGCAAGGTCGTTTGCTGATGAAACTTGTCGGATAGGTATTCATCTTTCCATAGAGATACGTTGGGCCTAAAGATTGTTCATGGGACCAGTCTCAATTCAGACTCCGGATCTACTCCCATGGTGCACAGTTCGGAGGATCTGAGCGTCCGTGTGGATTCTGGTATACAGTCGAGTTCGTCTCTCTCTGCCGAGAGGGGTACCCCTGGGCTCGTCTTATTGACCTTGAATGCTGGTCTGGCATTGGGTCGAAAGCGATCGGAGTCTACACGTTCTTTGTTGCCAATCGACCGAGCCTTTCTCCCCGGAGACATAGCGGTTGATGCGACGCTGTCGAGCGATGCACTCCTTCCCCAACGGGTGCGGAACTCCGTCGGGCTAGCCCCATCATGTTCGCTTTTGAGTTCGCTGCAGTGATGGAGAGCGCCAGAGTGGCATCAGGCATGAATGATTCCTGGGATCCGAGCATTCCAGAATAGAGAGGAGAGATCGATCTGTTTCCATAATTTTTGTTTCCCAGAGGGCATGGTCGTATTCGTCACAGAGTCTCCTGGTTGGGCTCACGCGAGCCCGAGCAGCGATCGAAACAACCGAATCGAGGAATAGAGACGGCGCCAATCATGGGATGGACCTGCCTTACCGCCCGGCAGGCTGCGACTCGTGTTCAGGAATACCTGAAAGGTCGGACACCATTCCAGTCCTGTATACGCTGACTGCACTGATACTATTCCTATCCTCGTGATGGCTCAATCCATCGCCATCGAGTCGAGACCTCTAAAGGCTGACCTCTTTTGGATACGCTCCCCAGCAGGCCAGATCGCGAATTCAATGCCTCCAGCAAAGGGCGGAATTCCTTCAACGTGCTGCCCCGTGTTGCTCCTATCGAGATCGGCGCCACCGCCGCCGCCGACGACGAGCGCCGCCGAGGCATCCGATCCAGCGGTGTCCAGCGACCGCGCAGGACAACGTGTGCGACTTGTCTGGCATCGGCCTGAACGAGACGCGGCTTGAGCAGGTTTTGCGGCCTCTGGTGGTGACAACGGAACGAAACGTGAATCATTCAGGAACAATTTACTCCATTTACAAAAATATTTGGGAAAAGTCTTGAAAGGTGAAGGATATTGACAGAATTGAGCACGATCAGAGGGATCGAATAATTCAGTGCACCAACCTAGAACGTTGCATAGAGGCCTTGTGTATACCCATGACAACCCCAACGACGCCTTCGGAACGGAAGAGTCTTTCGAGGAAACCGGCTGGAGCGCTTGTTGCAGCGAGTGCGGCAACAGCAGCAACCTCGGGGGTGGACGCGCTCTCTCAACTGACATTTACGGAGAAGCTGCTGGCGGGTTCGTCTGCTCGTGGTGTCGCTCAGACGCTGCTCCACCCGATTGACGTGGTGCGCACGCGGCTTCAAGCTCGTGGAGTGCGTCGAGACTGGTCGCCGCGAGTCTTTATCAAGGGTGTCGTGCCGCAAGTCGTACTCGCGGTGCCTGCCGGTGGAGTTCAGTTCGTCGCCTATGAATGGTGCAAACAGAAGCTGACTGAGCTGTTGTTCCCAAAGAGTGGCCCCTCAGATCAACGTTCAAAGACATCTCGTCATCAGGCCTGGCGACAGGTACTCGTAGATCTCATATCCGGTGCCGGTGGAGCGTTTGCAGCTTCGTTTATCCGCGTGCCGCAGGAGGTTCTGAAGCAGCGAATTCAGGCAGATATGTACCCGCACATCGGCGTTGCGCTACCTTCAATTCTCCAAAAAGAGGGCTTCATGGGTCTCTACCGAGGCTACTGGGCAACGATTTCACGTGATGTACCCTGGAATGCGCTCTCGTTCTTGTTCTTTCTCCAAGAGTCGCGTCTCTTTGAACGGATTCAGAAACGCGCTCCGAACAGACAAGAAAATCTCGTTCTCGCAGCGATTGGTGGCGCTGCGGCCGCATTCATGTTAACGCCTGTTGACGTTGTCAAGACACGTCTGATGACGCAGGGCTCTGATGGCACGTATCGCGGGATACTGCCAACATTTCGCCGAATTATCCAGGAAGAGGGGCCGGTGACGCTTATGAAGGGCTCAGTGCCACGCGTGATGTATCTTGCTCCCTTGGCGGCGATCACGCTCACCATCTACAACGCAATCGGGCGAAAGCTGCTCGAGGCGAGGAAACAAAGCGTAGTCTCGCAGGCTGCGCGAGGGACCAAGAGATACGGATATCGCCTGGCCCACGTGTCGAGAACTCTCCAGCTGCCCTAGTCTTGGTCATCGGGGGGAGCGCGTCACCCATCCGATGGTGTCTACGATACACTCAAGTCATCGTCGGTTACCGAGATTGCAGGCTGGTCCACCGGTGGGCCTTGCGGTGACGTCCAAGAACACCCAAATTGCCGTTGAGTGGCGGTCATGATAAGAAAGAGTGGTTTGCGAGAGAATCACGCATTGATTCATGCGGCTGCAAGCAAGACGAAATTTCTGGCCTCGTTGTGTGGGCAGAAGCATCATCCGCTGAGCCGAGACGCACTCCATGCCCCTGTTTACTGAGCTGCCAAGATGCGGAGGTTAGTTAACAACGCACCCTCTTAGTGACAGCCAACATGGCTTTTCTCACCGACACTAGAGTTCGGGGCCACGGCCCACGCAGCTCCATTATGCCGACTCAGTAAAGCGCATGTCTCATTCTGAATTGGACGTACGTCCATCGTTCATGCTGGAGCGAGCATCAGCTGGCTGCATGCAATGCGGTGATGCCTCGGAGACGCAACGGGAGTTCAGGCTGTAGTGAACAGCAGGGCGATTGGTGCTTGTCTTTTGAACCTTCAAGACTATTCAGCGCCGATATCCGAATTGACAAAGTCTGGCAACGCCATTCTGCAGTCTGTCTCATTTTACAGGGACCTGGCTTGTTCCGACGCGCCACCACACAGTTTCATGGATCCCACGATGTTTACGAGCTCGCTACTCGGCTGCCCAGGGAGTCTTCATGGACTCGACGCGATGATTCGATCAACCCTTCAATGACGGAGATTCGTTTCCAGACACATGGATTATCCAAGGCATGACGGGTCCGGACGCACTTTGGCTACGATCTCAATATTCTCGATAGCACGAGAACAAAAGGGGCATCGAGGTTGTCCAAACTCCCTGGGCTGCCGCGTGCGCTCGCATGTCGCCAGCAATGGCTTCAAACGATTCGCTTCTCGAGGCAATGGTGCCAAACAAGCCTGCCTCGCACTGTTCGCGAGATAGCAACTGAGGTTCCGCACCGTTACACTGAATGAACACGCTAGCCCTGAGTCTGTTGCCAGCGACGGGGCGCTTGACCGGTGACCAACGAATAGACCAAAACACTACCGATGACGAGGACCAGGCCTGCAACCACATAGGCGGGCCCAGCACCACTGTCCCATTCCTCCTTGCTGAGGCCCTGGCGAAGCGCTCGCCGCCTGCGGTAGAAATTGATCAATCCGTACATGATGTAGACCAAGGCGACCATCCAAATCGCCAGACAGAGCAGAATTTTACCGGTACCTGGCCGGCCGCTATCATCAGAGTAAAAGCTCAGAATGAATGTGCCCATTGCACCAATATGAAAACCAGTGAAAAGCCACTTGAAAAAGGTACGCTCGTTCGCCATGTGGGTCTTCAGGTCGTCGCCCTTGAAGGGTTTCGGCACAGCCTCAATGGCGCCGTACTGGAGTGTCTCGCCATCGTCTCCGTCCTTTTCTTTCCGTTTCTTTCCCTTCTTTTTCTTTTTCATTCCGGCCTCTGGTCCCTCCTTCCCGGCTTCTTCATCGGTTTCATCGAACGTCACGTCCCTGTGCTGTGTCTGTTGCGGCTGGATACTGTCCACGCTCCGAGTTGTTTGCCCGAGGACCAAGTCGGTCACGGTCTGAGCGGCGCGCTCAACCAAGCTCGTTCCGGACACTTCGACGGGAACCTCGATGTTCGCTCTCCAGTGCTGGTCTTGACCGTCAGGGCCCTCATCGCCGGAACCAGCCTCGAGATCGTCCTCCTCAAAGTCGTAGTCCAGACCTGCGCTGCTGGGTACTGCAGACTGCTGAGGGGCGTTCCGTCGAGAACGATCCCTGTTCGACAACATCTCCTGGACTACGACGACCAAGCAACGGTGACTCCTCTGACATGGTCAGAGCGTCAACTAGTTTGCTCCCAGCAAGTTGTTGTCCTCTCCCGTCCGTCACCAAGCACCAGAATCGTTCCGCTCAGCGGAGTACACTGCGTTGCGGGTAATCGTCGTCCACCGCAGGCGCGAGTCTGCGACGCTCGTTCTCGGAGCGCGTCTCCTGTTGTAGTGCTGACTTGTTGCCGATAAAATGCGTTTGAAACGACATAAGAAGCAGGACAAGTTCTTCAAGTTTTATGCCGCGCGGTTCGGGTACCGGTTACCACTTCGGATCATTGTTGACAGTTCTTTTTTGCGAAGTGTGGTCGAGTTTGGTCGGGGCAAGAGTCTGGAGGTGCTGTTCTCGCAGGTTTCCGGGCAACGCCAAGTACGGCTTATGGTGACTCCCTGCATTATGAAAGCTATTTCGAGGAGAATTAAAGAAGCGGATAAAGAACTCCTACAACGAAACGATCAAGCTCGTTCTGTGGAGCACAGTGTGGCCCAAAGAGCGGTTGATGAGCGACGCCGCACTCCTGACTGGTGGCGGCGGACCAGTTGGCTTCGCGCGCAAACTCGAACTTGTTCCTTGTAGACACTCGAAATCACATCCGAACGGCGATAGTCAAGATGAGGCTGAGGGCCGTTGCATTGAGGCTTGCGTAGAACGCGGTCCGGATGCTGCTCAACAGGCGGGGTTATCACGGTCGCGAGGTCGCTTCGCTGTAGCGACTGCGGACGATGTTTTACGAACGCGCCTGGGTGCCATCGTCGGAACCATGCTCCTTCGACTGACTGTCATCAGTGGTGGTATGCATGTGCGAATTGAGCCACCTTCGGCGGAGTGCCTCCAGATAGCTAGCGACCATGATCAACGCTATTTTTCTGCGACTGCTGCAGAGCTAGAGGCAGCGCGCGAGGCCGAGCAGGCATTACGTCAGCGTCCAAGTCGCGATGCAATCCTCCGAGACGACAATACAGGCAAGCAGCGTGAATCGATCGGTCTGAACACGCGCTTGACACCTGCACCAGAATCGCGCAAAACATTCAACGAGGCTGGCACGGTGATTGCTCCTACGAAAGCGCGACGCAGAAGGCGGCTGCCTGAAAACGGTAAGGTGCCATGGATGGATGCCAAAACAAATGTTGCCGGCGCTTTCAAACGAAAGCGAGCACGCGGTGCGAACCCGCTCTCTCAACGAAAGTCGAAGAAGAAGCGTTGACGCCAGCAGGTGACATTCTCTGGCCTCGTTTCGGATCCATACTAGAAGATGATGTGCGCTCTCGGCGGATACTCTCGCCATCCGAGCGGGTCTCGGATGGAAACGCGCTCGAAGCAAGCGATGCCAACAACTTAGGCCACTGAACGCTGCATCTCCGTTACCCGGGGAGTAATGATTCCTACCGGCAAGGAAGCAGGCGCTTCAGGGTCGTTTTTCTGGATCGATGAGCACTGGCTGGCAGTCGTCGCATGCATCTGCGAAGACACAAACACCTGCACACCTGATGGCGAATAGATTCCAAGCTTTGCTTGTCTGAAGAAGCGTCCAAAATCTGAATGAGCACGCAAATCACGATCGGAGGGCCTGCAGCAGAATCCAAGAAGCCGACCGAGCGCATGACCAAGAATCTCTCTGTAGGAAGGGACGCACACGAACGCTCTGGCCCAGAGCGCCCAGGTCTGTAACCGACACCATGACCCACATGTTCGCCACCAGGCTCATGAAAAGGCGCGCTCCCCAGCGAATAGTCGACATCGCCGCCCCCAACGCCCGCCACTGTACGCAATCCAGGTGCGAGTTTGGAAACCATCACAGGCCCGTTACTCTCCGTCACGCCAAAGCCTGGTTAGGTGGCGATCGTCGCGAACGCCGCACCGCTACATCCGAAAACGCACCTATACGACAGGCTCGATAGACGCTCGCTTGCACTTGTGTCGGCATGAAGGCAATGGCGTCGTCGTGCCACACCAAGGCGAGCATCCGCTCTATCAAGAACAAGTGCACACCTATAACGCAACCGCGTTGCCGTATTGTCCACGGCATGCGACGCGCGCCCTTTAGAGATTCGCGCAATCATCATCAACGTCCGAAACAGGGCCTGGACAGGCATCAGTAATCCTTGTAAAGCACAATCACGACTCGTGATCTTATCTCCACTATTGCAAGCATCTTTTTCCTGCGTTCCTGCCCTTTGACGATAAACGATTCCAGATCCCACACGATATACCGTCCTTCCGATCCTAGAGATCGTTTCGAACACGACAACGACCCATTGAATGAACCCATCGTCAACGAGGATTGACCTCGACCGACTTGATTCCTCGCCCGATCGCCGCCCGGGATCGGATGCCGGCCCCGACATCATCCAACGCGCGCCGCTGCGCTCTGGCCCAATGATCGCGGGTTGTCCCGAGCGCGCGCCCGCTGCCGCCGCCGTCGAGGTCGCGCCTTGCCCATGCGTGCTCGATCTGGCTCCGGGGCGGCAGCGATACGAACCCGCTGCGCGCTATAGGTATAAGGGACTCGTTATCTCGCTTCGATGGTGCAGGGCGCATTTATTATAACGACAAGTTTGCAATCGAGGTCATCGGGGATCACAAGTTCGTTTTGTGGTTTTGATGAAACTCGGTTGGTGAGGTGCAACAGGAATCGAGAGCGACGGTGGCGGTTATCCTCCAGTGTTGCCTCTCTCCGACTCTGTGCTTCGTCGGCGCGGCGCGGGAGTTTTCAGGTCGGTGATCGGGTGCGTGTCGTTCAATCTGTGATAATGTATCACACGCCGATGAACAAGGGGCAGCCTTTTGACGTGCAGGGACTAGAGGGTGTTGTTACAAAGTTCGCTGATGTATACCATGATATGCCGATTTCCGCAAACCGGCCGATACAGGTAATGCTCGAGGGAAGCAAAAAGTTTATTGCCCATTTTGAAGCGAGTGAACTGGAAAAGATTTCATAGGGACTATACTAACTAGGACTTGGAACGGGTGGCGGAGGGCTTTCCGGTTGCGCGCCAGTAGCGACCGAAACACGGGGTGCGCTGTCTCGGACAACTCAGCGCGTGGGCTGTTCCCCGGCCGCTGCGCTATCGTTCGGGGGCCCATCCGGTGTCGTGGCCAGATCAGCTGGTGACGATGAAGTTAACGAGTTAGACTGGTGGCGTGCCGCTGTTGTTTGCGCACTGGCAGATTGCGGCCTGGCGGTATGCCTCGTTGGTGTGCCTGCTGTGCCGGCTCCAGATATTGCATCTTGCCGAGCGCCTACGCTAGGGGGCGGTAAATCTGTTTCGGGGATTGCTGCAGCCCGCTTCCGACGACGGTTCTCCTCTGAGATACGTCGAGCCCTTTCCTCGTGAAAGTCGGGCCGCAGCACTTCGTGGAAAATAGCCTGAGACGCTTCAGAGACCATCGATGCAAACTGACGTAGGCGTGCGGCGGCACTATCCAAACGCGTTACCAGCTGTTTTGGCTGCTGGTGCGACAACGCGTGCAACGATGACGATGACGAGGACGCGTTTGGGGGGATCGCGTGAGGCCTTTCGAGCAAGCTCATCCTTGAGGGCGCCGGGAAGGTGACCGATTCTGCTGCGCTCATCGATGTTGATGTGCTCGCTGGCCACGGCGGCATCTCGTCATCGTTCGGTAAACGCTCGTTCGCGTCAACCGCTCCTAATACAGGGGCCAAAAATGCTGTAGGGAGACGATACCACTCCATGGCCGTTAGGGGGCGATCAGGATCGATCGTGCGCCGAATTCTCTGCTCAATATCTATGATCTTCTGTAGCATTTCTTGCAGCTGGAGGCGAGAGAGCGTGCGTTTCTCTTGAATCCATGGTTCCAGAGAGCGGGTCATCTGGCGCAACTCAAAATATGCGCTTTCGATGACTTCCGCTACCTGTCGCATATCCTGCGTGAAGAGCGCGCCATCCGCTGGTGGCAACGAGTCCGCCACCTGAACTTGCAACGTCGCATTACACTTTTCGCTTAGGTTCCCGAGTTCCATGGTTGCCTCCTGGAAGCGCCTAAATGTATCTCGATGGAAGAGATCTCTTCCTTCGATGTACGAGCGCAGAGCGACGATGGTGATCCCGAGCTCTGCTGCCGCCACAATCGCTCTGCCGGCAAGCGACACCGCTGCATCCTTCGAAAGCGCGAACGGATAGGTGGCGTAGGCGTAAGAAACCGTACCGCGGAGTTTGCGCAACGGGGCAAGAAGCGACAGCTTTGGCACGGAGGCTTCAACCTCCCGAATACGGATCAAGTGATAGTCGCTGCTCACAAACGTAAAGTGCGACCCGACGAGGTGCTCCCCAAGCTGGTTCAGAATGGAGGACATGCAATCCCGCGCATTGAGATGCTGCTCTTCCAGGATGATTGTGACCTGACTGAGATCGAGACCAACTTCCTCGCAGACATGACGAAAGAACAGGTACCCGGCAACCGCTTCGCTGACCAGACTATCTTCATGGTCGCGCCCACCCGTGAAACATACTGCAGAAGGTTGGATGCGGCCAGTGGCCATGTGCCGCACCAGAGTCAGAATACGCACGGCGTATTCGTAAGTGATTTGGTCACGCACCAAACGCTTACCAAAAATGACCACTACTTCGCGAAATGAAGCGTCCTTCGCGATCACATTATCATCAAGCGTCTCGCGGTATGCTGCTGCGGCAGCGCCAGTCGTCGCTTGTTCGCCCGCAGACGCTTGCATTTTCCTGTCTACTTTTGGATAAACCGACTCCTGCAAGGTGTTCAACGTCGCTGGTTTGGGCAGCACGTCTTCGACGACTGACGATACAGCCACGGGTTCGTGCCAGGCAGCGCGACGCTTTGCGAGCCACGCCGCTGCGGCAGACACACTGGGCACGGTTCCTGCACCTGCACCTCCTGCCGCCGTACGCAGTTCGCCGTCTCCTTGAGAACGTTGCGAGCGCAGCAGCCTACCTGTGCGGCCAGTAAGCTCCTGTAACGATATCGTCGGTGCAAAACCACCTAACGGCTGTTTACGTGTCTTCGGCCCTTGAGAAACCCCCTTGGCCTCAACAGATGCATCTACAGAGGGGTTTGTCTCTTCTGCTGCGCCATTCTTCCATTGAAGCCTCTTTTCTTGCGTGTCGCCACCGTCCAACGACGACGACGACGACGACGGCTGGTGATGTGGCCCCAGCCCACTGCACACGAGAAAGGCCGCACCGTTGGACTCTACCATCGTCGCGAGGTGCAAAGCCCAGCACGTTCAAGCCACTGCTGTGCACACCAACCAACGACTCTGAAACGCAGTGAAACGTCCCTCGCAGCGCAGACGAAGAGTCTATATGCAGCGTACCTGTCACACCGTTTCAAGGCGAGGACACTCCGCCGCCACCGTCTGTCCTGTCAAGACGCGTGCAGTGGCGACGGCATCGCCATCCGTCCGATGAGGCGTTCGCGGGGCCTTTTGTTGCGGGACGCGTTCAGAGACCCAATCTATATGACCCAGATTGTCTCATTCGGATAGAGCAATTTCGAGACCGGGTGGCGTTGCCGTTCCCGAACCATGCGTCGACGCCATTGCTGGCCGTGCGGCATTCATGGTTCGTGTCGCGGACACGTATGACCCAGATTGTCTCATTCGGATAGAGCAATTTCGAGACCGGGTGGCGTTGCCGTTCCGAAGAACACTCCTTGGCGGGTGCGTTCACGAGGGGAGCGGCAAGCGCGCGCCCCGTCACCATCCATGGCTCGATTGGGTGGGTAGCATTCCTGCACCTGCAGTGGCAACCGCTACATAGGAGGCAACCCCAGCGACTGATTTCCGTTGAGGCATTGGTTCAAAGATGCTAGACATTAATAAATCTCATTGAGTGATCAAGTCTTCATAATTTCTGCTCCGAGAGGCTCGCTTGGAACCCTGCGACTGGATCCTCTCGGATCTCGTTGTCCTATCGTAGAGATAGGAGCGTTTACCTCGATGGGCGCACGGTCCAGGATATATCTCGGGCGTGTATGGATGCGGCGGCGATTGTCTCGGCCGCAGGGCCCGCTTCTCAAGTCAGGCTTTTGCGCCGAAGCGTCCATTTCATCAAGCATGTTGTCTGACTGCATGTTGGAGCATGGCAGAATCAAAGCGCCTCATCTGCGGGAGGAACGCTTCTTCCTCCTCGTCGCTCTATACAAACTATTCTAGGTCACAGCTGATACGTTATTCGCTTAATAGCCAGTAGCACTAGACGGGATTCACTTCCGCTGCTCCCCATTCACGACCGATCCGAAACAATGCTGTTTGTGATAGCGGAGAGAGAGGAAACGGCAAACACCACGAGATAGCACACTTCCCACACCGTCTCGGTGGCAGGGTCGGAAACGTAGTACACCGCGAGCCCTCTCGTTTCTACTGTTTAATTCAGCGACCTTCACAGCAGTTCGGCAAAGTTTTCTCTCTATTCGCATCTCAAAGAAAGAAATGATCACAGATGACTGAACATCCAGGCGTACAATATCGACAACCCGCAGACGAGTCGTAGGAGCAACGGCGGCACACCAGCGCCGACCTTGTGACGGAACGTCCGCCCGTCCTTTTTTCTCTCAGTGCAGTCTTCAGGTAACTAACAATGTTTCTTCAAGTCCATTATCAGAAACCCTGTTCGGTCTTTGTCCAGTGTCTCATTGGTGTCACTAGGAGCGCACCCTCTCCGCTCCTGTTGGCGAATGCTAGCGGGTTGTCGTTCGGATACCGCAGCCAAGCGTGGCGCCGTGCCGCTGCAACACCGGTCGCCTCTGACAGACGCGGTTGTGTGGCGTTCGTCTTGACGGGCACGTTCCTGGTTTCGTACTTTCCGTTATTTTTTCGGATACTGAACGTCAATGTTGGTATGCAAGCGACACTGGATCGAATTCTGTCCACGGATCCGAGTGCTTGGCCGCGTTCGCTTCCTCAAGCCGACACCGTCGTTGGTCTAGGCCGAGACGGCACCGACGCGGACCCCCTTCCGTTCCAGAACACGACTGAGTATGTTGGCTATTTCGAACGGCTCGCTGAGGTTGAACTTTGTAGCGAGCTTTCAAGTGTCCTCGAGGCGGTCTTTCGGGCGCTTTCCACGGCACCTTCGATCAGACAGGCAGCTTCAACAATACAAGTCTATCCTCGAGGCGGTCCGGTGCCGTTTAGGGGACCTAGAGCCCTGTCCACGAATGTGCACACAGCACCCGCGTCCTCAGAGGCTGCTACAGATGCCTTGCTGGACATTCCGATAAAGATTCAGAGCAAGGAAACCATCTTTGATAACGATATCCTATTGCTGCTTCTCGATGTCGAGGAGGACAGAGGCGTACCGAGCCCATTGCTCAGTCGAGTGCGTAAGGAGCCCGTGCTGGCAGCTGTCCAGCACCGAGCAGGCTCGCCTCTAACGCTTCGGTTGCGGCGCGACAGGGCAGAGGCTTGGCTCACGAGTCAAGGAGCCAGTTCGACAACGCCCGACGCCGATGAGACCGCTGGAGGCGCAACCGCTTGCCGGTCGTGCGTCGGGATTCGTCTTGTCAGCACGCTGAACTATGCACGTGAGTTTGCGGCTCTAGCAAGTATTGACGAAATGGATCTCGCAGCCGACATCCTCGACCCAGTCACTGGTGCGCAACGGCAGTCGGCGTGATGCAGCACTGCCTGCCACCAGAACGGAATTGGACCTTTATCTTGCCATCATTTCCGAGCAACGCGGCTTGAATCGGTCTCAGCACGAGGCTGTGCAGGCAGCTGCACTCGGTCAACAGGGTTTCGAGCTCATTCACGGCCCGCCAGGCACGGGAAAGACGAAAACCATGCTGGCGCTGTTGAATGTGTTGCACATGAGCAAGTACCAGGAGTACTACGATGCGTATCTGAGTGCATTGGCTCCAGCTGCCTCGACGTCTGGATCCGCAGCGACGTCAAGTGAACCTGCTCCGCCGTCCTCCGATGGAATGCCCGCAAAGACGCCCATGTTGGAGCAGATCCTCGAGTCTGTGCGCAGCATCACCGCAGCCGCCACAGCAGCAGTGAAACTCGGCTCGTTACGCTCCGCTCGCCATGCCGCCGCAGCCCAGCGCAAGCCACGTCTGCTCGTCGCTGCGCAGTCCAACGCAGCTGTGGATGAGATCGTCGTCCGTATCATGCGAGAGGGATTCATGGATTGCGAACGACGCATCTACTATCCCGATATTGTTCGTATTGGGGCTGGGGCAGCGCGTTGGTCTTGACGCTCGGGCAGTGACCGCTGAAGCGCGCGCTGATGCCTTCCTTCGGACGCTCGAGACGACCAAACAATGCACAGACTGGAGTCAGCGTTGGGACCACCAGTGTGCAGTGCTGGTCGAGCAGCTGGAGAAATCTCATCCTCCAGGGGATGATCTCGAGGCACGTCGTCAGTTGATGCGTCTCTGGGATCGACTTGATCGTCTTCAACGGGACGAGCGCCGTTTTCGCATGGCGACTTGGCCGGATTCGCGCATCTCTCGCGAGCAGCGTATCGCCTGGATTGCGAGCACTTTTCTCGAGGAGGCAGAGATCGTCCTCTGTACCCTGAGCGGAGCAGCATTGATCAAATCGTGGTTACGTGATGCCTTCTCCGTTGCCTCCTCGTCGGCATCGAACGAGACAAGTGTCGCAAACAAGGCATGGGCCACCAGCTTCCCAGTGGTCATCATTGATGAGGCCGCTCAGGCGACCGAACTTGCCACCCTCATTCCTCTACAGTATGGCTGTCGCCGTTGCATTCTCGCTGGCGATCCGCGTCAATTGCCAGCGACAATCTATAGTCGTGGAGATGCGGGTACAGCACTGGCTCAATCTCTCATGGAGCGATTGTGGCGAGCCGGCTGGTCTGGCCACCTCCTAGACACTCAGTATCGAATGCACCCGGCGATCGCTGCCTTCCCATCGCGATGGTTCTATCAAGGCCAGCTCGAGAACGATGAACGAGTTCGAGACGAGTCGTATCGGCCGTCATTCCATCGAACTGGGCCACCGCCGCCGCTCTTAGGTCCATACTGTTTCGTGGATATCGCCGACGCAGCAGAAGAGCGAGACTCGACCACCGCATCGGTAGGTAACCCGACCGAGGCGGCCTTTGCCGTTCAGCTCGTATGCATCCTCTGCAAGCGTTACCTTGCCGAGTCAAGTCGTACCTGGCAGGTTGGTATCCTGACCCCATATCGAGCTCAAATGCGTCTGCTGCAGCGGGCGCTCGGACAGGCTGGGCTCTCTGCAACCGGCAAGGCGACATCTTTCACGATCGAGGTCGACACAGTGGACGCGTTCCAAGGACGAGAAAAGGATATCGTGATTTTCTCAGCGGTGCGTACCTGCCAGCAGCGACAAGGCATTGGTTTCGTAGGCGATGTGCGGCGAATGAATGTAGCGCTCACGAGAGCAAAGTACTCGCTGGTTGTGCTGGGTCATGCGGCCGCACTGCGCGCCGGTAGTGCCGCCTGGGACGCGCTCCTCCAAGATGCAGAGCATCGTGGCCTCTATTTCGAGGCGACGAGCGATCTGGTCCAGCAGTGGCTGCAACGTCATGCAATCAGAGGAGCGCCAGTGCCACCACCGAAAGCGGCCGAGGAGGCAGGACCCGCTTTGTCAACCTCGACTGCGACTGCCTCGTCCCAGATCGTGCCGACGTTGGAACACGCCTCGATACGGAGCTCGACAATGCCGAGTTCGACTTCGGTCGCGGCTTTTGCAAGTGCATTGGATCCGCGCTTGAGGCAGCGTCCTGCTGTTGACGGAGCGCTGTCCGATGGAGCGACTGCATCGCGTGCGCTTCCGACTGCGGATGCTTCGACCTCTGCTGGCACGGATGCAAATTCAGTTGCGACCGATATCGATGCCCGAACGTTTATGATAGCCTCGATGGCAGCAGGATTCTCGTTACCCTCGGTCGTTGCAGCAGCATATCAAGCATTTCCCATGGAGGCGAGCCAGATAGCGCTTATAGCAGCAGAACTCGGGGCACAGACTGGGTTGGTACGGCCGCCGCACCAGAGCCTGTTCGCCTTGGCTCCGTCTGTCGCGGGCGATCAGACGCACACTCGAGCCCGACGCAAGCGCAAGGCCAAAGCAGATGTTGATGGAGAGCCAGACTCCTCCGATGCTGGCTTTCCTCCATCGACGCTCGGACGTGATGCCTGATAAGGACCGCATCATCGACATGAGTACCGAAACGCCGCGAGGATCGTATGGTGCAGTAGATTTCGGACCTGCGACGTGAACGTTCGGATACCCATTCACTGTCTCGATGGTCGACAACGACGCCGCGTCTTTAGGATATGATAGGGCTCATCGTCTCACTCGAACGCGGTTTCGCTTCATCATTGCGAACCATGATGTTTCGTGCGATCTGTCCAGCAGCATCTGATGGATGCGTATGCACTTGTGGCTCTGGGTGGCGCTGATCGTCGCACAGTACCGGCACCCATGATCGTTCAGCATCGAACTGACACGAAGACTCCGGCCTGAAAGCGTCTGCAACGTATGCAATCGATACAGCGAATCGCATCCATGAGAAGTCTGGGCAAGGCTCGTGACCGCAACGACGATCAGCGATGCTTCATACAGACTTGTTCTTGCATTCCGCTTGCGGGTCGTTGTTTTTGAGGCCGAACAAATTCAAACCAAGATGTCGCTCCTATCCAGATCTGTGGCTTGGTTTGCATGAACTTTTGAATGGCTCTTTGGAACGGAAAAGAACGTGTACTTGCACTGGCTTGCCGATACGCCTCCGTATCGTGAATCCAGTCGTGCACTTCGACGGGATCCAAGGTCATCGGTCTGATCAGTTGCAAGGATCTCGCTGATGACGATATCTTTAGGGTTTTGTGTTACATTTTTCGACTGCAACGCGATCGCTTAGGCGATACACGAAGCAACCAGCTCGCTGACTTGCTCATTCTCGGAGCGTACCGCGAGATCGAGCTGCACACCGGTGGGCATCGCTTTGGAGAAGCGGCCTTGAATAAGCAGCCGAAAACCGCCCAGAAAGACGCCGGCGAGCAGGAGCATATGCTGGCTGGCGTTGGGAGCGACTCGCAGAGACTCATCGCAGGCGTGCATCCCTAGATATTCGGCAACTGCCACCGCGGCGTCAGCGACTGTCTCATGTGGCAACACAAACGACTCTGTAATCGTCGCGTGCGTTGTCTCCATGCTCGTCCAGGGTAGCTCGAAAGCTTCAGGTAACTCGAGCGGCTGGATGTAGTCTTTGAGCTCGATCTCGAGCTCTTCCAGCACGAACGTATCCGCAAACCCGTGCTCATCCTGCGGTTGCTTGGTCCATGGATCTACCTCTGTTACGTGGTAAACGAGTTTGGCAGGCAACAAGCCGAGGTCCGGCGTAAGCAGTTCTGCATCGGCATCACGGTTCTCCAGAATCACAAAACACCAGTTTGGCTCGCCGAACTTGACCACTGGAGCAGGAATATGCTCTCGAACGACCAGATTGGCTATTTCTTTCGTATCCAGTTCCACAACACACGTCTGCAGCTGCTGATCCTCCAGCGTATTGGTGAGGCGGAACTGGATGACCAGCGCATTCGGGTAGACATGCTTCATACCAGTGACGAGGAACTCCGCCTCAGAGTCTGTTAGATCAAACGGGCGCGAGGATTTGAAAGGTGCGTTCACAAAGCCCAAGGCACGTAGGGCCTCGTTCGCGAAGAGTACTGTCCGAAACTCATGAACGGCTGTCCCACTGACATTCGAAGGAGCCGAAATCATCGAAGCAGCGGAGGCAATCGCAACACCAGCGTCTGTCACCCTATTGGCAGCGCTCATTCGACTATCCGCTTGAGCATCTGTCAAGCTGACCTGACCTTGAATGGAAGGGCCACCCGGAGTGGAACCAATCAGAGCCATCGAACGGGCAGTATTCAAGTCGAACGGACCATGTTGATACAGGTCGTAACGAAGATACTCCACCAAGGCCTTTTCAAGACTCTCTATCGGCACATCCAAGGTGACTGGTGTCCAGAGCTTCCTGTCGGTCGGTGACTCGGCACAGGACGACGATCTCGAAAGCGGCTCTGAGGCTTCCACGTGCTCTCCGAGTGCCTCCAGCGCAAACGCCGCTCGATCACGCACTTCGTCGTCTGAATCCAAAAGACATTGCCGTAGAAGGACTTGAACGGATCCCGACAGATCTGGTACCGCTGCAAAACGTGCCAGTGCTGAGACAGCTGCCGCTCGAACGACAGGACTCTCCAGAATAATGCGGTTATAGATGCTGCGCACGTAGCACGAGGGAGTGGGTGTTTCTGGCCCTCTCTCGCCGAGCATATGAAGCACTTGAACCGAGAGTGCTGGAAACTCACAGTCCTCCAAGAGCTCTGTCAAATGCCCGAGACAATCAGATGCGCATTCGGGCATCTTTTCAATCAAATCCCGAAAAGTATCTACAATGGCTTGTTTGAAACAGAGACCGCCTTCACCACGTAGCGCTTCGCCAAGGAAACGAACCAGAGCCGAGTGCTTGTGTGGATACTTGAGTGTCAACGTCCTGATCGCTTGAATAACGGTGACTTTGAAATCATCGCCCAGCTCATGGAGGAAACGAGTCACCGACTGCAGGAGCCGATCCACAGAGATCTCTGTACCCGTGCGAAGCAGCGTGGTGACTGCTGCCGTTGCAACCGCCCTATTCGGGTCAGCAATCAGGTTCTCGATATCATGATTCAGTGGTGCGACAGCAGCCGGACACAGCATCGCTATCTGGCACAGCGTCCGCGCAGCTGCATAGCGCACTACTGGCTTGGTTGATATCAGTAGCATCTGTAGCGCACTAGATGCAGTCTGTAGCGTTGTCTCCTGAACGGAACGAACAGCACAGAGCACACGAGCCGCTTCAACCACAACAAGCTCACTACGATGTCGAAGCATCGATTCAACAAAACTGAGGTACTGGAGACGAGTGCCCTCATCGAGATGCACATCTATATCCAGAATCTCGCCGATATAACGCAACAGTAAGGCAGCGCTCAGCGGAGAGCGCACACCTTGACGAGCCACATCCTGTACCAGCTTTGATACTGCCTGTCGATCTTTGCACTTTATCGCGTAGAGTAGCGATAACGCGTGATACTGAACGATCGGGTACGGGTGGCTTAGAGCCTGCGTGGCCTCATTCAACCAACGTCGCACGACGGATTCCGCTTTGCCGGCTTGAAGGAATGCCTGCGCGCTTAACAGGGCTGCACTAGCGACGTTTGGGTTGCGATCCACCAGCGCCTGACGCACATAGCGCTCCACCTGCGCGACCATGGTTGCGTCCATAATCTTACATAAAACTCGCAAGGCATTCGCTCTCCGGTTATCGATCGTTGACGTAACGTCTTTGGTGAGACAGTTGACAACGATAATCACCTCCTCTGCGGTGTGCGCGAGCTCCTTGATCGCCAGGTACGTCATTCGTCGCAGCGCGGCGTCATCGCTGGAGAAGAGTTTCGTTGAAGCGAAAAAGATCTCAGTCGCTTCCGAGGGCGTTAGGCGTTCGCCTTGATTGACCAGAAACATGAGACGGGTGAGTACCTGTAAACAGTGCGCTGGCCGTAGACGCGTCTCGTTGAACACCCGAACCTGCTGTACGACCTTGGCTTTGTCAGCAATCGCGAGCGGATTGATCCCGTCCTCTTCGATCTTGCTACCAAGGCTCTGAAGCAGGCTTCGAGCGTCTTCTGCAAAGTCTCTTATTGTTCCAGAAACAGACATGATTGTGACACGTATCGTTCTTCGTAACAAAGCACTGAATCAGTTCGGAGCAACTGGCTTTGAACGAGAACCTCCGAAGCGTCACGGGTGTTTGCGCCGCCAGCCGGCAACTGGTTTCTCAAAGAAACGGTTTCAGAAAACGTATTGCTGGAAGTTCATAGAAAAACCCGAGGTTTCCACAAACTTGTTGACGAGCAGTCAACCGGGATGGTTCTCTCTCTCTTCTTTACTTCGAGACCGTAAAGACACGTTTTTCAGAAAAGGCATTCTTTGAAGTTCATAGAAAACCCCGAGGTTTCCACAAACTTGTTGACGAGCAGTCAACCGGGATGGTTCTCTCTCTCTTCTTTACTTCGAGACTGTATCGTTAGGGTGCTCTATGAACTGCGCTCCTCCGAATCAGACTTGTCCGATGCAGACACCATTGTCTGGTTCGTCGTCTGTATTCTTGGGACGCCAACGTCGCAACCGTCCTCCTAAAGTCTGATCACATCCGATACGTCGAGCTTGCGTAGCCGAGTGCTCCTTTGCGGTTGCTTGCTCGTGTCCCGAGTCATGCGATGGGCTACCTATGAGTTCGCGGGCGCGCTTCACGACTGAGGGAGCAAGGCCACACTGTTCGGCAACCTCGATACCGAAAGACTTGCTCGCTGCACCGCGTTCCACGCGATGCAGAAAGATAATCGTCGGCTGCTCGGTTGCTTCAAGCCCGCGTTCGATGACAGCCATGCGATAACAGGCGATATTGGCGACTGCTCCCTCTAGTTGTGCCAGTTCGTGGAAATGTGTAGCGAAAATACCACGCGCTCGAACAGCATCACTCGCAAGGTATTCGGTGACCGCTTGAGCGATGGCTAGACCGTCGGCAGTCGCCGTTCCGCGTCCGACCTCATCAAGTAGGACGAGCGAATGCGGCGTGACGTGTCGAAGAATGGTGGCAGTCTCCTCCATCTCCATAACGAACGTGGACTTGGCGGCAGCGATATCGTCTGTTGCACCGACCCGAGTGAATATTCGGTCAGCGATGGCCAGTCGCGCACGCCTCGCTGGCACAAAAGAGCCGCATTGAGCCATGATCTGAATGAGCGCTGCTTGACGAAGAAAGACGCTCTTACCCGAGGAATTCGCGCCCATGAGGAGCATAAAGTCGAGCGAGCCATCGCCGAGGCGGATGGAGTTGGGCACGAAACTCTGGTTCGCCGCAAGTGTGCATTCTACGACGGGATGTCGTCCGTCTTCGATTTCCAACAAACGGCCGTGTCGCTCGTTGGCTGGGTCAATGATCTCGGGTTGAGTGTAGTTGCGTTCCAGGGCCAGTTCGGCGAATCCCAGCAACACATCAACTTCAGCGACTCGGGCTGCTAGACTCCGTATCGTTGAAACTGCTGCTCCAAATTTCTCCATAAGATTGTAGAAGAGACGACACTCGAGTGCTGCCACTTCGGCCCGTGCTGCAAGTATCATCTGCTCGCGAGCCCGAAGCTCCGGAGTCACGTACCTCTCCACCGATTTGAGTGTCTGTCGTCGGACATAGTCCGGGGGCAGCGTGCTCAGCGACCGTCCGTTGGAGCCGGGGGATGGATTGGTGAAACGACGCGGAATCTGAATGTAGTATCCAAAGACCGAATGGTAGCCTACACGCAACGTTGTGATACCAGTACGTTCTCGCTCTTTCGTTTCGTATGCTGCAATCCAGGCTAGGTCGCCAGCTGCCTGTTCACGTAGCCGGTCCAGCTCAGCATTGAAGCCGCGTTGAAAGATCGGTCGGTCCTCTGCAGCATTCGGAAGACGCACAGGCACCGCCGTGGCCGGTGCTGGAGACATCGTTCGCGATTTGCGCTCGACTTGATTCCCATTCATGAATTCGGGATCTGCAGTCTCCTTATCCGCGGTGATGAACACCTCATAGACAACGCGCTCGGAGAGAGCGATCAGGTCACCTGTCGAGCCGCGCAACAGACTCGATGAACCATCGCCTGGTTCGGAGGAGGCGCTCGCCAACGAATCTGCTTCCAAGAGTGCGAACAACACCGGCAGGCGACACAGAGATGACGCGAGCGAATACAATTCGCGGGGAGTGGCTCGCCGTGTTGCTACTTTACCGGCGAGACGCTCAAGATCAGCAACACTTCGAAGCAGACGACGTACAACATCTCGTCCTCGATGATCTCGCTGCCATCGCTGCACCTGTCGCTGACGTTCTCGGATAACCTCGATGTCGCGACACGGTCGGAGCAGCCAACGGCGCAGCAGTCGTGCACCCATGGCAGTTACGGTCGCATCCATTGCCCAAAGCAGCGTGCCCCGACGACTACGACCATCTCTTGCGTTGACGACAATCTCTAAATTACGAAGCGCTGTTCCATCTAACATCAGACAAGCCTGGAGCTGATACGACCTTGGTGGTTGTAACGGGGTCAGCAACCGTTCCGAAACCATGTCCATCGATGGAGATGGTGACGAGCGAGGCAATCCGGTTTCAAAGGCCAATGGCGCGCGAGCCCTTTCTAGAGTCTCACTCACAAAGGCCAAGAGTGCGCCAGCGGCGCGAAGCTGAATAATATCCGATAGCTTCTGTCCCAGAAACTGTTGATCCAGTTGCGAGCCGAAACGCTCCTCCAGCCGACTTCGGGCGGTGGTGTACTCGAAGATCTCACTCGGTCGACGCGTGATCGAGGCTCGACATCCGATGGCGGTTAGGGCCCGCTCGATCATTCCATGGAGCAACCTGAATTCCTCGTTGGATGCATCGTCTACCACGAGAACCTCAGCAGGGGTGACGCGTCCAAGCTCTGCTTCGAGCTCTTCACAGTCGCCTTCCAGTGCGGTCACTGAAAAGTCACCAGTCGATACATCCACAAAGGCGAGGCCGAAAATCCAATGCGGCATTTTTGCTACCACAGAAGCGTTCGTTTCTCGGGAGATCGCAGTGTCTGTGGCTGCCCCAGATGGCAGACGCTGTCCCCATATCGCAGCCAAGTAGTTATTACTGCGCGCATCTAGGAGGCTCTCTTCTAGAACCGTGCCAGGTGTCAGCATTCGAGTGACTTCTCGACGCACGAGGGCGCCCTCTCCTGCAGAACGTCCGTTTGCAGGTTCGATCTGCTCGACCACGGCCACGTTATAGCCGTGCTCAAGCAGTGCTGCGCAACAACGGTCCAGAGAGGATAACGGCACGCCGGCCATGGGTACTCGTCCGATCTCTTTTCCGGCCTCCTTGCCGGTTAAAGCAAGCTCTAGTTTCTCATGCAGAACAACTGCATCATCAAAGAACGTCTCAAAAAAGTCGCCACATTGATATAGAATGACAGCATCAGGAAAGCGGTCTTTGACGGATAAAAAGTGACGAAAGAGCGGCGTCAGCCGCGTTCGATCAACCGTTGTCCACCGCTGGAGACGCGGTGGCGCCTTGGACTCGAAGCCCCGACTCGTTTGTTCTCCCGCTTCAACCTCTGCCGCTTCCTGTTCAGTTTCCATCGACAATGAGACAACGGAACTACAGATGTTACAGGAAAACCATAATTGATTGGGGAGAGGTCGTAGCAGTGGAATCAAACCCCCTGTTGATCGCCTCGACGTTCGTAGCCGCACCTGAAGCCCCTGCGTTCTCCATCGATCTGCCGACCACTCTGGAAGACGACGGCAAGTCACTGCACAGGACGGTCTGAGCCTCCACGAACCTTGCACGATGTAACACGACCTTTGGATTGGAGTGAGACGTGCTGGTGCACCGTTCATCGTCGTGCAGCGCTGGCGAGCTGCACAGCAATGGCCAGTGATGGCTGGTGGCCATCCCGTCGATGCTCGCAGGCGCATCCTGCGAGGCGATCAGGCGCTTCGCTCGACCGACTGCGTTCGCATCCTTTCCGGAACAGTCGCAAGATCCCTCAGATCCATCAGGGCAGCAGCGTGTACCAGATGTATGCTTGTGAACCCGGTCTCTGCTTTTGAGACGATCTTCAGGGATTGCGATGAGACGGACGGCGTTTTCGAGTTTTCAGATAAATCGGATATAGGTGACTGAAACACATACCCATGGGGAACGACTTGTGTTATCCGGATCCAACTGCGCTGCGAACGTCCTTCGCAGGAGACTAGCGGAATCCCTGCCGTTGTTACGCGTTTTGGTCACCTCCCATTGCAAGCTCGAAGCATTCCGTTATCAAATGCTCTACCACGCTCAATCATTGTAGACAGATTCCACCGACTTGTCCCAATGCAGTCCCATACCAATACCGCTGCTGACAACAAAGCACATACGGTGTAGGATGGAGATGCTGCCCATCGATCACGCGGCCGAACAACCATCAGAGACATCGGCTAGCTACGAGCCAGCATACCAGCCGAGACGTAGCACGTGGCATCGACATAAACGGATACTCTCACATGCATTATCCATGGGCGTTGATATCCGCCGTCGATCCCATGACACCAATCGAATCAATAGGCAAATATCAAGAGTCTGATGACTCGAGGTTCAGGCACACACTGGCAATCCGCATTCTGGCCCGAGAACGCCACCAGTGCCTGCGCAGCACACGTCTGGGGCGGCGATCCAAACGATCCCGTTACGTCACAGTCACGAGATCTAGCGTGCTCCGCCGCGGGCAACGAGAGACGTCCACCCGTCGGCGCGGGTTCGCGCACACACGCACAGGGCCAGTGGGCCCGTGACACGCAGACCCGGCGATACGTGCCACTCCAGGCCGTCGAAATGGGCGAGTGCGTGTGCGTGTATCGTCTCGGCGGGCAGCGATCGGCGCACGATTTCCTATCGGTGCTGTCGGCACGCACAGGGTCCGATTGTACGTACGTATCGTTTACGTTCCTCTTGACGAGTGAACGCGAGTCTTGGTTTTTGGTTTGTTGACCAGTCGAGTGGAACTTTTATCGATTGTGTCTTGAAAAGGCACGCACGGAACACGTTTGTACGTATCGTTTACGTTCCTCTTGACGAGTGAACGCGAGTCTTGGTTTTTGGTTTGTTGACCAGTCGAGTGGAACTTTTATCGATTGTGTCTTGAAAAGGCACGCACGGAACACGTTTGTACGTATCGTTTACGTTCCTCTTGACGAGTGAACGCGAGTTTTGGTTTTTGGTTTGTTGGCCAGTCGAGTAGTATAGCTTTGGTGTCGTTCATCTCTTTCTTTTTGAAAGAGGGGCGCGCTATGTGGTGATGAAATCAGGTACTGAATCCGATTCAGTGCTTCATCGTCGCACAAGAAGTGGTTCCGCGCAGTCCGCGTTAGAGAAGGACGCGACATGGAAACGGCCGAACCTGGAAGATGCTAGTTGTCTTGTTCGCAGTCGTTCACTGTCAAAAACTGAGTTGCACGAGCGGTGTGGCTCGTTCAAGAACCTAGCCGTGCTGAATATGTCGACAGACGGTATGGCACGCGCGGCCGTTTCGTCGGAGGACGCGGTTCACGTGCCGCTGCGACGCGCCGCCGTCGACCATGTTGGGGTCAACATACCAACTGCGCAGGCTGCGGGTGGTGCGTCGAACCAAACCGAGTGCCGAAACTCGCGCTCGAGTGAGCGAACAACGAGCGTGTGGGTCTTGGCGACTGCGGGCATTGCGGTGCTTGCCCTGGGAGTCACGTTGTTGATCCTGCACAAACAGGTTTCCAGGGCGTTTTCGATTGCAGTGGCTTGGATGAGGCGACTTCCCTGGCCGATACGTTTGTTGAGCTACGCAACCATGTACATCATACTGGCTGCACTGGAGTTCCCCGCCTGGCTAATGGCCATTGGAGCAGGCATGCTTTTCGGCCTTGTCAGCGGCATTGGCTTGGCTCTGGCGTGTCATCTAGCAGCAGCCATTCTATGTCTATACACTTCACGTTATTTCCTCCGAGAGCGTATGGAACGTCTGATTGAGACCTCAGCGCGACGGAACACATACCTCGCCGTGAATCGAGCGTTATCGCGGCAAGCACTTCGTTTTATTACCCTGATGCGTTTGAGTCCCGCTTTTCCCCTTCGCCCTCTCTTCCATGGCCATGGGTGTTTCCCAAGTGCAAATAGGCTCGTTCTGTGCAGGCACCATCCTCGGTATCCTACCTGGTATCATTCTGCTGGTGAGTATCGGTGCGCAACTGCGATGGTCGACGACCCAGGCGGAACGAGGCGATGCGGACGTCGCCGTCGAAGCCGATGTTGCGCTCTCGCGACATCGCGGTCCCAAAATTGTTTTACGCGTACTTAGTTTGGGTTCGTTGGTTCTGCTCCTGATAATGATCACCCGGGCAGCACATCGGGCGATTCAAGACGAACTAGATGCTGACAATGTGGCACAGGAGATGAATCAAGATACCGCTGATGATGCAGAGCATCCTCGTACGAGCGCGGCACTGAAAGCACCGGGGCTAACGCAGCACCTGGCGCTTCCAAGCTGAACATATATGTCTGAATCCGTTCATCATGGTGTGGCACCTGCCAACAATCGTCGGCTCGAGGCAACGGTTACCCTGTTCGCCGCTTCCGTCTCCGTAACGAGCATACGAATTTAAGGACCTGGATGCGCTCTAGTTTCGACCTACAAGACCGAAGGAACGACAGAAACGCTACAGACGGGAGGCTAGAGCGCATCACCCTGAATGCGGCACTCGAGCGTTGCAGAGGTGTCGCAGACGATCTCTGGACCAATGAAGTATGACGAGTCCCAGAAGCCTCTTGTGCAGAGCGACCAATGCCACCTGACTAGGAGATAACCGAACGACCAGAAATACTGGAACCAAGTGGAAGTCAACTGCAGTTCGTAGCGAGCGTGATATCATCTCTATCATCATCTAAAGTACTGGCATTGTGTTCGCGTTGGGTGCACAACAATTCTATTCCGAGCGTCGACATCATCGTAGGCCGCGTTTCATCGAGATAGCATCGAGCATACCCGCGACCGGTTCTATCAATGGCCCGATGCTGCCTCGATGGCAGGTCTGCCGAACGACGCTGTCTCCAAGCGGCCAAAGACACTTCGCCGCGTACCCTAAACTGTCTGGAAGAGTTCATCTCTCTGTCAGACGTCAACGAATATTTGGATCGACCACAAGACCGAGTCGGGATGTGGGTGTGCCCGTCTATGCTGCCCTGGTGATCCCCGGCGACTTGCTGCACCACGCACCAAGACATCGCTGGAGGCAAGATTCGCGCAGCTGCAGCTTCTTGAACTGGTGCTGCTGCTCGGGCCATGAGAAGCAAAAGGCCAGCATCACTGGAACCGACTCTTCCTCCCACGGGATTTGTCCACGAGCGCACCAAACCCGACGACAGGCGACCAGTGCATCGCGCCAAACCTCCAAACTGGCATGCCGCTCTGCTGCAGCTGTCAGCGAACCCAATAAGCTCTCTACCGTGTTGGGCTGCCATAATTGTTGCGCCGCTCGACTGAGCTTTGCATCCAAGCAGATTACCATAGGAAGTGACCAGGGCGTCTGTGTTCGCGGCGACCGCTGCAGCCAGCATGTCCGCGAGTGCATCCATAGCCGACAGCGCTCGAGCGACCCGTGCTCGCGATCCCCCGCGACGAGCGTGAAGGAAATGCTCCGCCAAAATGGCGTAGTCGTCTCGGAGTCGATCCACAATGCGCCGGTCAAACGCCAGCGGGTTCGCGACACTTCCCAGGCGTCCGCTCAGGTTGCCATCCCGCGACGTTCCAAGGGCACGCAGCAACCGGCTAGAGCCCCCACCGGTTATTCTTTGCGCAATATTGCTGCGAGACTTGGCTTTTGTGCTTGGTGCACACGCTGAATCCGACGGGTCGCCATCCGCCTGTGTCGACAATGTCGGTGATACCACGGCGCTCGTCGCCAAGAGATGATTCGCCAACGCCGAAGCGTACCGGTCGGCAATGCGAATGGCACACTCCGTCGCCACCGCTGCCTTGTCCATCTCGTGGCGCAGATAACCATCAATGTCCTGGAAAAAATCGTCTACAGTGGCAACAACACTGCTGGCGATCTCCTCCTCACCAAGGACCCAGGCTGGCGTATAGAGTCGAGGCCAGAGACCCGGCGCTTCGTCCATGTCCTGAAAAATAACATTGCAGACGAGCGTTGCCGCAAACTCTGCAGAGACTGCAAACTCTGCCGCCAAACGGTCTACGCTGAGGGCGTACGTCGCTGCGTCGATGGCACCACCCAATGGATGTGAACTACCGGGTGCATCCTGCTTGGTCATCGGCGTTTCCAAAGTCGCATCGGTTGTAGTGGGCGTCGAACTCGATTCCCGTCGCCAGTCGACGAGACCGTAGACGATCTCGTCGAGGATTGTGTGGCAGCGAATGGCGAACTGCTCCGCGAGTGATTGGCAGCGCCGATGATTGTTGACCGTTGCGCAAAATCGTTCCAGCGCCCCATCCTCTGACTCGATACCTTCAAGCGCATCTAGTGACCAAGTTCGGTAGTCGAGCAGTGCTGCACAGCAGGCGTCGCTAATGCATTGGACAAAGCGCGGGTTCCGGAGCTGGGCGTGCTCCCGCACGATAGTAATCTCATCATTAACAATACGGAATACATCCAACGGCGCCTGAGTGTAGAGCGTTTCGTCGTCATCACGAACATCAACTGGCCCCTCGATATCTACCTTGATGCAGTTCCGAATCCATCGGCGCATCATCTCCAGGGCACGAGCAGCATAGCCTTCGATCAGACGCCGTGCCGGTGTCTCCAGTCCATGGAGGAGTGCCTCTTGTTGTTCACGAGCCCAGACCACGGCCCCATTCCATGACAACGAATCAGTAGATGGCGCTGGAAAGAGTTGCTGGATTCGTTCATGGTACTTGGTAATCCACATCAGCAGATTCAGAATGTCCTTTCCTGGAATGAGACTCGCGCGTGCGATAACGCTCCATAAAAAGGCATTGAGAAGTTGGTTCGTTTCCAGCGCATACCAGTGGCCCACGGCAGTGTTTTCATCGAACAGGGGCCTTACATGCTCAGCGACAAACTGAACATCGGCAACGAGTAGATCACAGAGCGCCTGCACTCGAGTTACGAGTTGGGGCTCCACCTCGGGCTCCTCCGAGGTCTCAATCGATTCCGCTGGGCTGAACTGGGTGTTCGCGTCCCCAGTCCGTTGAATGGGCATGGCACCCATCACCGGGAGTTCGTTGGCCGAACCTGCCATCAGTCTTGTTCCGGTCGTGGACAGAGTCTGGGGCGCCGACAGCCTCGAATCCAGCAAGCGCCTCACGAATCCAGTCATTCGTAGGGTTCGTGCTGGACATGGCCTCGCCACCTGGACCCGATACCGGATTCGTCGTTGACGCCAGGATCATGGCTCGTTCATGTTGTTGCGCTCGCCTGCTCACCGCCTCCCTAATGATTGCAGGGAAGAGCGGTGCCAACAGCGATGGTTCTTCTCTCATGATCACGGCCATTTGCTTGATGTCCTCTTGTCGCTGCTCCGCAACAGGCACGAGGTCTCGTAGACGATGACGACACTCATTCTGGATTCGAAGTCCAAGCCGCCTGCCGCATCGGTCTGCAAGGATGGCTCGAAGACGCTCTCCATCGGTTACGTTTGAATCAAGCGAATTGGAATCTGAAGCAATGAGCTGGCATTCGAAAGCGAGTTCCTCCGAAAGGAGCTCCTCTTCCTCATGCAGTCGTTTCCAGGCACCCCAAACGAGCTGCAGGTCTGTTTCGCCGCCCTCGAGGGCGCGATCCACCGCTTCGGCCTCCTCAGCGAGAACACCGAGACGTTCGAGATAAACATTTGCCTGTTTGGCGAGTGCATAGGTGCGCAGCAAGCGATGAACTGCTGGATTGAGCTCTTGGCTGAGTAGCATACGCCCGATCAAAGACTCTTTAGTCCCAGCTTGTAAACGCTGAAATGCTTGTGAGGCCGTACCAACTGCGTCATGGACTTGAGCAGCAGGTCCCAGCCAGTCCTGCTCCAGCGCGTGGACGCTTTGCTCGAACTCGGTCCGCAGCTCTCCCAGCAGTTGCTGGACGAGAGCGTGCCGCCTTTCAGAGGGCACTCTAGTGAGCGTACTTGGGACTTGCTCGCCTTGGCCAGTCTCGATCGCTACCGTCGAGATCTCAAAGGCGTCTTGAAGCCGTAGTGCCTCAATTGCCCAGACGCTCTCAGCAACAGTCTCCAAGAAACTACGCATAAGTGAAGAGCGCTTCCAACTGGAGAGGCTGCACAGGCTCGTCCTGAACTCGAGAGGCCACCGAAACTGCAGTAGTCACTCGGTTCTGGTGCTAGAAATGTGGCTGCCAGTCCACGCCTGTTCCAAGAAAACCGATATTTCGCTGAAAAGACCGAGATGTTCTGTTTTCGGTGATGAGAAAAGTGCTGAGTCGAACAACTCTGGTACGCAGCGCACGCATGAATGTAGACGAATGCGTGTCCATCTGGCGAATCATTGCGGAGAAAACGCACGGGTACGATTGATCTAATTTGTGCAAGAACAACACCCGCCATGCGAAGCTGTCGATGCGCGCCAGCCGTCTGGGTGCTGTGCTGTGCTGTGCTGCGCCGCGAGCCACCGGACAGAGCGAGCACAGCGCAACACTGTGATGCTCATCATTGGTAATGGTGTCCATAGAGGTGATCATCAAGCATAAACCAGAGGCCTATACTTCAACGGAGGATACAGAGAGGTACCTGCAACCATGTGCGGCTTTCCAGAGACTTGGTCGCCTCTGAGCGTAGGCGCTCGCACGATGTATTCAGTGTGCGTTCGCTCCATATGAAACATCGAGGACAAGTCACAAATCATTCGAAACCGTGGATGGTTCTTGGTGTGGAGAGGTCATACTGACTATGCTCGTTCGTTTTGATCCCCGCTGGGGGAGGGCGTCACGACATCCATCGCCAGTCTCGTCGGTCATCAGCGTGATCGCCACAACCGACCCAGCTGCGCAACGACGAACAAGTCGCTAGCGATTCCGTGCCCCCATCGTCAATGCGACGATCATCACTGATCGATGCACGCAATAGCGCTTCCTGCTCTGTCTGTCTGCGCGTGTCGAGAGACCCTATGCTACCCTCAAACGCGATCGCTGCACAGAGGATCGCCTCTCCTGTTCCGGCATTTTTGTGGCGATTCGTAGTCCCCGATTGGCTTCCGAACACGTTCCAGACGCATACTCAGATGTAACCAGTCCGATCCATTCGAGTCTGAAACTAGCCCAGGATTCTACCTACATCTGAGCATCCACCAGGATCTTTTCGTCATACATCTCATGACTTGGACATGCCACTTGGCGCGATCGTTCAGGACCCGTTCGAGTTGGCGTCCATCAACGCCTCTGGCTCGCCAGTGTCGCCGCCCTCGAAGGGGCGCTCTGGGACGGCGCATGGAAAGGGCAGCGGCGATCGTCAATCGCAGCGTGCCCGACAACTGGATGGCTCGATTGAATCTGTTCGAAAGGTACGCTTTGCGACTGATTCAGTTCTTGAGAGGCCTTAGAACCTTCTTGCATATGCCAGGCATACACCACGCAATGACTCTATTCCAAAGATCTTGCTTGATGGATTCCGTTCTGATGGTGATACGTAGCTGAATACATACAGATCTTGCTTTTTTGTCGCAGATTCTGCCGGGCATACACCACGCACTTGACTCTATTCTGAAGATCTTGCTTGATGGAGTCCGTTCTGAAAAAATTCCTTGATTAGATCGGCTATTAGAATACGACGTGATTGCTTCTGGTCTGAAGATAAGCGGTGTGGTTGTCTTGACGATGCAGGCGAGCGAACGCTCGCTGCTGCCGCCCAGGGCCACAGACACGCCTGCGCCGTCGTGCGTGCGGAAGCAACCATCTGATTCGATCTGTTCGGGCTGGTTTCTCCGAAATCGTGTTATTCGTGTCGCATCCGTCTTCAGCTTTGTGACACGGCTTCATCAACCAAGGTGGGTGATTGTTCGTTACTTGCGAGAAATTTGCACAGGGTGGGCTGTTAGAGTGGCGCAGGCGCTCATCGCGTGACCATGCGTTCCGCGCTCTACTGCGGAAGCGTGACGCACTCGAGGCGCTTTCCCGATGTCTACCAGTTTACTTACACGCTCTTCATGGCCTATTTGGACCTGACAGAGCTGGCTATGGAGCGCTGGCGGTTTCCCTGGTGGCCTTTGTTTAGTGCGCGACGCTGGCTCCCAGCAGTGGCATGGCTCCGGAGCAAGCACCACATGCGTGAGATAGCGCACGCCTGGCCGCGTAAGGGGAGTGCCTCACAGGCGAGCGTCCTCGCGGACGCAGTGCGGCGTTATGTGCAGCGCGAACTGGGTTTGGCTTCAACTCCGTGCGGGCGAGTATGTGTGCTAACGCATCTTACCTATCTCGGGATCGCCTTTAACCCAGTCTCTTTCTATTATCTATTCGATGAACAGGACCAACGAGTGAAGTACGTTGTGGCGGAAGTGAATAACATTCCATGGTTTGAGCAGCACGCTTATGTATTATGTGCGAACGAGCATACTCAGTCAGTGGTCCAGTCGCTGTCGCGAACGAATAGTCTCGTCGGGACAAGGAACGCGCCATTGGATGACGAAGACTGCATTCGGCCGGCAACCGAGCACGAGCGGCATCTCGGGTCTGCTTCCAGGAATGGACGGAACGCATTCTCGACCGCGGAGGACGCTTGCTGGCCTGTGGACGAGTCCAAGCCATCGGCTACGGTTGAGGCGTGTGGGCTCTCGGCACCACGCTGGCCATGGTGGCGCCCGTCCTTGGAACGGACCGGCAGCACCTCCTCGCTTAATGGAAGCACGCCATCGTCGTCCTGTTTTGTGCTGTGTGCTGCGCATCCGAAAGCATTTCATGTGTCGCCGTTCATTGGGATGGAGGGATACTGAGTACAAATGGCTCTTCTCTCAGCCGGGAACGCGACAGATGCGGGTTTTTGTGGAACTTCTCCAACGGAGACCGGATCCCTCGGCAACGACACCGACGTCCCATAGCGATTCGACCAAGTTTTTCGGAGCGAGTCTGAAACTGCACCGGGTTGAGCTAACTGCATTGAATCTGTTCCTGTGCTTGTTGGTGTATCCGCTGGTGACCCTTCAAGCCATGTTGGCGATTCATTACGAGGCCATGAAACTGTATTTCCGAGGATTTCCTTTTTATCCTCATCCGAGAGAGAGGAAAACCGTGCTATCTCGGCTCATCGCGTTGATTGCGTACGTAGCAGAACGAGTCGTATACGCATTTCGGTTTGTCAGATACCTACTGAGCCGTTGCCTATTACCATTGCGGGTTTTGGTCGGCTTTCGGTGGAGTGCTCGGCGCCACCAGCGAGGTCTACACGAGCCACAATCCTAAAAGATGTTCGGGGATCATTGCGTCTATTATCCGTCAACCCTTGGAACAGTGACACCGCGAACTTCTCGATCAAGAGCCGTTTCGCGGGCTTTGCTTGTCAACTCGGTCAAATCGAGGTGGCGCATTCATCTGGCTCCAGTACAAACTCGTATTATGCGGAAACTGATCCCTGCAACCAGCAAAGCCATGCATTTATCCTCAGTCGTACAGGAAACGGCCTCTTTCGATAAAAGTCCGAGATGCTCATTTGTGCAACCAATCATCTGGGAATTGAAGAACACGACGGCGTCGTTGGTCTCGTGCCGCCGATTGTTCCACGGTACACTCGACGAGTGTTGCCTTCAGAGAGCGCAAACGACGATATCTGGTTACGGGTCGGATATCCGAGTAGACCAGGAGCGATCATCGTGGCGCTGTCTTTAATCCGCGACAAGCAGTCGTCGAAAATGCCGCTCGCTGCAAAGTCGACAAGACTTGCGGGGCCGCGCATCAACCCATTCCTTCTTTCTCGATGACTTTTTAACGAGTCGATCCCTCGCTGATCGTTCCGACGATGGCGAAACACTGTCACAATGCCGATGACGCTGACTCGGCCAGCGCATGGGCGCTTTGTCGTCGACTTAGCGTGCCAGCATCTCAGGTTCTGTACAATCGTTGAAGCTCGTCCATTTCATCGGCGTTTATGCATCGTACAAGTCGTTGGAACGTATTCACCGCGTTGATGGGTCATGGGCGCCTCCACGGCGGTACCTCTCAACTGCCGTCACTGATGGCTCGCCTCCGAGACTCAATACGTTCCCCGGTCGAGAAAAGACGATCTGCAAATCATCCAAGGTCCGCGTCGCAAAGCCAGCCTCACAATAACTCAAATAGTAAACAAATTTGCGAACAAAAGATTCTGAAAATCCGAGTTGACGAACCCGCTGTAAATTCTCCAGAAAACGTTGCTGCCAGGACGCCAGTGTCGGGGCATAGTGCACACCGATACTCTCGATGTCGATGACGCTCAAACCTGGCGCTGCAGTTGCGCAGGCATGAATCAGTGCATGAAGGGATGGACAACAACTGCCCGGAAAGATGTGCTTGTTGATGAAATCCGATGACCTGCGATAGGCTTCGTAACGAGCCTCTGGCGTTGTGATAACTTGGACCATCAACAGGCCGGAAGGAGACAGCAGTTCGTCGCAGGCCGCGAAGAAAGTACCGAGAAACTCATGCCCGACGGCTTCGAGCATTTCGATACTGACCACCCGATCGAATATTGGATGACCTCTTTGGTATACTCTGGACAAGGTCGAGCTCGATGCGCCGTTGCGAACCTCACGATGCTGTGCTTGTGCCCTTAACCGTGCTCGCTTCCCGTTGTAGCGTCTGGTACAGGGTCCGATAATCCTCGAGGCGGAACGTGACGCGATCAGCGACGCCAGCTCGAACTGCCCAAGCTCGCGCATACTGCAGCTGTTCTGAGGAGAGCGTGATGCCGAGCACTTCGATACGAGGGAACATTTTGGCTATCTCGATGGAAAGCGCACCCCAACCGCAACCGATCTCGAGGACAGACTCGGCCTCATCGAGGCGGAGTTTCTCGATGATGCGGAGGAGCTTGCACCGCTGGGCATCGTCCAAATCCATATCGGGGCGATCCCAAAGCGCACACGAGTACACCCATAGATTGCCCAGAAAAGTCGCGAATAGGTCGTTACTGAGATCGTAGTGAGCTTCAATATTGCGTCGACTACCTCCCAGAGTATTTCGTCGCCAAACCAGATGCAGGAGCGTGTTCGCCTGCATGCCTAGACGGGCAAGCGGACCAAGTTCAATGGCTGCAAGCGACCCCATATCACGATTGAGGATGAAGAGCTTGAACAGGCGCACCAGTTCCGTCCCAGAATGATTGAATGCCGCCCCGTGTCGGATGGTGCAGCCACCTACGTCACAGTCGCCAGCCATGTAGGCCTCCGCAAAGCCGATATCAGCTCCTGTCACAACGCGCCAGAAAAAGTCGTATCGTCGAATGTGCAGGCGAACAGGCTGCTCTAGCAGCCCGTATGCAGCGAGTAGTCGATGCACATGAGGATGCGCTGACTCGGCAACTTTGAGCGTCCCACAGACATACTCGGTTCCATCAGGCATGACGACCACCAGGGAGCCGTAACGTATGGCTCGCTGGAGATAGCGCAGCATGCCCAGATGCACTGCACGGCCAGCCGAGTCTCGCAGGGAAAATCGTGCAGGTGGAAGCGCGCTTTTGTGGTCGTCGCGTTGCTTGTCCGTCACAAGTAGACTCGTTGACGTCATTGCTGGCCGCAAAGCTACTGGCCTGCCGATTATCCGCTGCGCCACGTCGAGACCCGCCACTAGTGCGTCCTCGTGAAAACCGTAGCCACAATACGCTCCCGCAAAAAATATATCTCGTTTGTCGCCGACGCGGGGCAAATTCTCTTTGAACTGTTCTTGCGCCAGGACGGCTTTGCTTGTGAGCATCGGATGAGCGAGGCGAAACCGAGCCAACACAAGCTCTTCCCGTGGAGGTATCGCCGGGTTCAAAGTCTCAAAGAGAGGCGGAATCTCGTTGGAAAGATTCTGCAACCGATTCAAGTAGTACGTGACCTGCACTTTGCTTTCGGCCGCCTCTGTCGACGCAGCGGATCCTAGCGATTGCGGCACAAAATTCCATGAGCTCCACAACGCTCGTCGCTGAGGCATAAAGCGCTCGTCCCGATGAATCACGACCTCATTTTCCATATACTGAAATGCGGAAAGAAAAGCGCTCTCCTCCGATGTGGCCAAGTCGCCCAAAAGGCGCAATGTTTCATCGGCGTGCGTCGCAAACACTACGGTTGCACCATGAATCACCTGTCCGTCTGCCAGTTGCAAGACAACTGATCCGTCTCCTTGTCGTTCTAGTACACGCTCTACTCGCGCTCCGAGACGAACTTCAGAGATGACCCCATTGGCTGGTGAAGGTGACATTAGCGTTTGCTGGACCCGCTCGACGTAGGCTCGGCTGCGGCCACGAACTGTACGCCACTGGGGGCGACGAAAGATCTGCAGAAAGCCGTGATTGCGAAAGAATGCAAAGATAGAACGGGCTGGGAACGTCAATGCCTCATGTGGTGACGTTGACCATATCGCAGCAACCATGGGCGCCAGATACCATTCTCGAAAGGCCTCGGAATAGCCTCTTGATGAAAGAAACTCGCCCAGTGTCTGTGTCGTTGTCGACACTTCGAGCGTCTCCAACGCCTCTCTATGGAAACGCAACAGATCGCGCAGCATGCGATAGAACCCCAGACGCAGCAAGTTGCGACGATCGCCAAAAAGTGTCCAGAGACTGTCACTCGACCACTCTAGACGCGAGCCAGCGGCCGAGTCGAGTGGCACCGAGACAGAGAAGGACATGTCGGAGGTCTCGGTCTCCACACCGAGCTCTTTAAACCAGGCAACCAGGTTTGGGTACGCCCGCTCATTGTAGACGATGAATCCAATGTCAACAGGCAGTGTTCCGAGTGATGGTATCCGCAGATCGACTGTGTGAGCATGCCCTCCAAGATGGCTCGTGTCGGCCTCCAGAACACAAACTCGCTGTCCAGCTGTGTGGAGCGCCCAGGCGGCCCCGAGACCGGCCACACCACCACCAACGATGAGACATGGGAGCTTATCCTCCATAGACAATCTTGGGGGTCACTGTCCAGCCTCGATCGGCGAGCTCTTCACAACCAAACGTTGCGATACGACCGTTCACCAACGATTGGAATCACCAGTAGAATTTGGACCGAGGCGCCAGCCGAGTGCTGCCGGCGACAAGGATACAACTTCTCTTTCGTTCTTTCCATGACTTGATGCAGCATCGAGGCGTACGTGTGCTGCCCAGCATGAAAACTTCAATGAGGAGTATGATGGTAACAAGGAGCCCGTAGACCTCAATCGTACGAATGGTGGCTCTGGATACTCTATCCCCTGTCAGTAGGACTCGCGCATCCCTGAAATGAGTTTTACACTCCAATGAGGATATGGACCTGCACCTCAGGTATTGAACATAAAAACCGACTCGCAACCAAAGCGAGTGCTCAAGTCCGATACCTGGGCTTTGTGAGTCCATTCGGAGACGAAGCACTCGATCAAGGACATGGACTCATTCAAGCGCAGACGTCTTCGCCACATCCTGCCCACTTGTATACTAACACTCGAATCTGTTGTATGAAAATCTTCCGTTCCACTGTTTTGAAGGGGTAGTGCGCCGGTCTCCAAGTCACCTGTTCCTTGGAGGGCGCGGTCGGTGTCTCGCGTTCGCGCCATGGCGGCAACGAGTTCTCGCCGACAAACACACTGAGTTGTACGCGCTCAGGCGACTGTTCATGAACTCAATGGAAACGTCGCAAAACAATACCGATCAAGGGGATTACGCTGGTCTTCTATGGGTTGATCGATATCGACCGACTAGTTTCGATGATTGTTCGGTGCACGCGGGGTTGAATGAGCGGCTGCAGCGCTTGGTGCGTATGCCAACGCGTTTGCCTCACCTGTTCTTCTACGGGCCGGCTGGCGGTGGTAAAAGGACTCGGATTCGGTTGATTCTCCGACTTCTCTACGGTCCTGCAGTGGAGCACAGCCACGTGGAGCACCGGCTTGTGCGCGTTGGTGACCCAGTGCGTGCAGTCGAGTTTACAACCGTGAGCTCTGCGTATCATATTGAGATGAACCCGAGCGATGTAGGCTACAGCGACCGTTTGCTTGTACAGGCGGTTATTAAAGAGATAGCTGCAAGCAAGCCACTTACAGTCAATGCAGAAAGATCGGATAGTTCGAAGGCATCGAAAGATGCGGTGACGGATCGACCCCCTTTTAAAGTATTGGTACTGTACGAAGTCGATCGCCTGACGCGGGAAGCGCAACAAGCGCTTCGACGGACGATGGAGAAGTATGCACAGACTTGTCGGTTGATTCTGGTTGCCGAGTCTGCGACGCGCGTTCTTGAGCCTCTTCGCTCCCGTTGTCTGGGGATACGGGTGCCTGCGCCAACCGAAGCCGAGATGCGTTCCGTCCTCCGTCAGGTGCGGGACTCTATTGGTTATTTGGAGCGACCTATTGCGGACGCGCTTTTGGACCAGATCGTTCGTGCTAGCGAGGGTAACCTTCGAGCAGCGCTGCTCTCCTTGGAAGCATCATACTGGGCCTGCAAGTCAGGGAGAAAGGGTTCGATGGCGATCGAACCTGATTGGCGCAGTTTGTGCCACGAGATTGTCGATCAGATTCGGAAAGAGCAAACGCCATCGAGTCTGTTGCAAGTTCGCGGCAAGTTTTACGATCTGCTCACTCATTGCGTTCCATCCGATATTGTCTTTTTCACAGTGCTACAGCGATTGTTGGAGCTTGTACCCGAGACGATTGGCTTGCAGTTGTGTTACTGGGCGGCAGAGTATGAGTATCGGTCGCGTCCTCGGGAGCAAGGCTATTCTTCATCTGGAGGCTTTTGCAGCCAAATGCATGGCGCTGTTACGTGCTGCTCAAAGTGGTGCATGATCAGAAGATTCACCTTCCACGATGGCTTTCGTACGCGCGACAGCGATCACCGGCTCGTTATAGCGACGACGTGCGAGCGATGCGGCGAGATCGATCCGTTTGGGGTTCAGCGAGCGTTCGTGCTGAACTGAGCATGGGCTTGAGTCAACGTGCTGTCCACGATGACGCTGATGCGGAAAGCACCCAGCATTGGGCTGGTTATCGGTTGCGGTAGCGTTGTTGCACTTGGAAGGCGCTGACCGACTGTTGCCTAGCTAACGTCTCATACCTATGGGATCGCGCTGGCACCGCAATATCTCTCCAACCGACGATGCTGAGTTTGTTCCACCCTGGTTGATTCGACCGAACGGTTCCTAGCGAGATAAAGGCGTTCATTCGTGGCCGGTTATGCAAGGATTCTCGATTCTCGCAAGCGATAGATCTCGAACTGATCGCAAAAAGAGGATTCGGGGACGCGTACCAATCAACAAGCGCGGCCGACCGAATGAACGGTCGCAGTTGACCTTCATTCGTGAGTCAGGTTCTGCGTTCACGTCCCTAACGGCCTCCGTTTTCGACGAAGAGCAGCGCTTTGCATGCACCGGCAATTGGAAAAGGAAACTCTGACCGGCATCCTTGGGATCCATCAGATGATCGTGATCGAAAGAGCGTTTGACAAGTGTGGGAGCTCAGGATAAGAGACCCTAGAAATCGTTGCTGTCTTTATCTCGATAAGTATGCGTTTGTGGCTCGGTATGCTCTTCGCTGACCAGACACATACATCGGCTTTTGTCGCACGACTGTCAGCTCGAATGACTTTAGCGCTAGCGTTATTGAATGAGTGTCAGGTAGCTCGCTGTGACAAGAGCACGACCCACCGAGAAGCCTTCATCTTGACACGTTCCTAGTCAAGCTCCATCACTGGTTGTAAATGGACAACCAATCTATGTTGACGAACGCGTTCTTTTTCTATGCCACGCCCCTTCCGCATCGATCCTGGGCACGTATACGAGACACGCAAGACGCGTATGGATGGACGATATGCATCCTGAAGACGTACGAAAGGCAATTATAGACGAGATGCGTGCAGGACACGTATACGAGACACGCATGACGCGTATGGATGGACGATATGCATCCTGGACACGCATGAAAACACGCATGACGCGTATGGATAGATGCACGCAGGACGTGGCGGCTGAAACGTCGCTACCCGCCGATTGTGCATACGCGATTCCGCGTTGTTTCCGTCTGCAGGACTGGTGTTCGAAAACAAGTTCGAACCGCATGTCCGTGTCTCTCTGGAACTGATTGAAGTTCTGGACTTGCTGTAGCCATGAACGGTGTCGGCACGTTGGGCGTTACAACCATTCCCGACGGTTCTGAACGCGTCGGCGCCCCGTCGCTTCAACGTTTTCCGAAACTACGCATAACGCGCTTAACCGAGACTGAGTGTGACCTGACACTCTCTGATACTGATGTATCGGTTGCGAACGCCTTGCGTCGGATCATGATCGCCTCAGTCCCGACCATGAGCATTGATCTGGTTACTGTGTTCGTCAACGATAGCCCGTTGCACGACGAATTTATTGCCCACCGTCTTGGACTGATCCCGCTTCGATCGGATACCGCAGAGTACTTCAATTACAACCGCGATTGTGACTGCACCGAGTCCCGCATCGCAGCCATGTCGGGCAACCCTGCCGAGACGACGAACTGCGAAAAGTGTAGCGTGGAGTTCGTCCTTGACGTCACGTGCCCGTTGGACGGGGAGCTTGAGGAAATGAACGTTACATCGCGACATCTGCGAATGGATCCACGCTACTTCGACGGACCCGCTTACGTGCGGGCTGTTGGACCGGTACACCGACCGGACCAGCGCTGGGACCCCAACCTGGACGCAACTCGAGAACATGCTCCTGGTTCCGAGGGTATTGTCATCTGCAAACTGCGTCGCGGACAGCGATTGTATATACGTTGTATTGCGAAGAAAGGCACCGGTAGAGAGCATGCCAAATGGTCACCAGTCGCCGCTGCCTCGTACCGCCTGGACCCCAATGTTCGTTTGGACCTTGCCGGCATCAACGCAGCTCTGACCAGTGAACAGAAACGGCTTATCGTTAAGATGGGTGAGGGTGCGCTTCGTCTCGAAGCCAATGTAGTGACTGGCGAAGTCGACATCGTTGAGGATGAGGCCTATTTGCGCGGTCGCATCGCGATCAGCAATGACTGCCTTCGAGAGCTGCAACATGCCCTGGAGGAGATCGGTCAGAACCCTTTCCGTTTCATTGTTCTGAACCAGAGCTCAGACCACGATGGCCAGCGGAATTTTTACTTTAGTATGGAGAGTACAGGGGCGCTCCCGCCGGAGGCAATTATTCAAAGTAGTTTTCGTGCACTCATCGAGAAAATTCTGTCCCTCGTTCCGAGTTTGCGTGAGGAGGCAGAGACGCACTCGATAGCGCTCGGCCAGGATCTGAGTTACTTGCTGCTCTCATTTGAACAACGCCGAAACCAGCAGGAGCGATTTCAGCAGGCGGTATACGGTAATCTGGCAGGTGGCATGACACAGGCAATTGGAGCGCAAGAGCCGCTGACAGCGTTGCCGTACGGAGGGGTTTCGTCCACTCCAGCCATGATTGCTGGCGGCACGACTGCTTTGTACGCTCAGGGACAAACCGGCTACACGCCGCGATACACTGGTGGCATGGCTGGCCTTGCTGCCGCGGTAACTCCCTATGCGAACTATGCAAACGTGACGAACAGTGGCTGGGCAACATCCGGGGCAGCTGGAACGCTACGAACGCCCCAGTACGCTGCCCAAGGATGGCCGGCAGGGGTTGGTCTCGATGGCCAAATGTCAACGTTTGCGCCCGAACAGCATGGCGGCTCAGGGGAAGATCTACCGCCACCGCCACCGCCACCACCACCAACAGCACAGTGATCTGGAGAATCGCAAGCTCGCGAAATGCGCACTCGAAGAGGCCCTTTTATCGTCGAGTGTGCGTCTGTTCAAAGCCTCTTCCCGATCGACAGTGTCGTGGCGCCGTTACACCCACAAACGAAACCGTCAGGAACAGGATCGCATCGCTATGTAGACGAGCGCAGTAAGTATCAGCTAGGTTATAACGCCTTTCATGATGAGGTCTCAACGCCGTCTGTTTCAAATCACGTTTATTGATGGTGACGTTCTTTTTGGATTCGCGCGCATCTGGATCGTTGCGCTTGTTGGGCGTCGGCATACATTTCGCGAAGTCCAGCAGGCAATGAATGCTTTGTGCCACTGATCGGTATCTTCTCCTCGAGTCTCCTACGCACGCGGGACCAGGATGAAAGCCACGTGCCTTGTTTACTGCTCCTGTCGACAAAGTCCATCGAGGGTAGCACTCGTTCGCCAGCCATACCTGGGCACTCCAGAGAGCATACTCCATCGGCCAAAACTTTTATGGCATTGCTTGAGTGTGCACTTCCTGAATCTGTCTTGGAGTTGCCGACACGGAAACCCCATTTCTGATCGGGTTCATTTCGTTTTCGGATGCATCGTTCAGAGATGCCGATTCATTTGAGGACTTTTGTGTCGGCTCGACCAGCATTCGCGAGCGCATCTCAGCATAGGCAAGTAACTGCAGCTCATCCTGCAAGCGGAGTAACTGACTGGCTTGTCGTTCCGTATAGGCGATAAGCGACGTCTGCAAGGCCCTTAATGTCTCTGCGTTCTGGCCGGCGGTACGCAGCACCGACCACAATCGAGTCGGTGGAGAATACACTCGAAACAAGGCTCGCAGCGCCATCTGGGCCACGACAGCTGTCCGTCGATGCGTACACCACTCGCGAATGTAATTGACCAGACGCCAGACGTCTTGAGCGTCGTTCAGGGCTCGCCAAGCAGCTTCAATCGCTTCGATGGATTTCAGTGGATCTTGAGCAAATGGACCTGTAGGCCAGTTTCTCCAAAACAGTGAAGGCGCGTAGCGGTTGGTCCAATTGAACGGCCCCACACAATGCTTCTGTGTAATTGCCTCTGGCGAGCGCTCGCTGCAGCTGCTGGTCCTGCTCAAGCCGCGCCTCCTGTCGTTCGAGCCACCGGGCGCGCTCTTCGGTAGACACGTCCCGCCAACATTTGATGGTGCCGTCCGCGCTACCCGTTATGAGCTGATCGTGCACATCTTCCCTCGTGCTGGTACCCTCGAGCTCCCGCTCGCTGAGCCGGTTCATATCGACAGCAGTCAATGACCAGATCCGATCATGATGGGCACTTGAGCGCGCGAACGAGACCTTGTCCTGTTTCGTGCCCAACGAAGCACGACTGCAGATCTCGCCGAGCAACTCACCAGTTCGCCAGTGCCAGAGATAGAGGATACCTTGCGCGCTCCCGACAACGAACTTGGTGTCGTGATCGAGGAACGCTCCGCACAGGAATGAGCCCAGACCATTTTCCCGAGTCGAGAGAACAGCACCACCAGCCTCGAGCTGACGTAAACAGACACCGTTAGGAACCGACCAGATTCGAATCGTCCGATCAGCAGACGCAGAGGCCATGACCGGCTCGGTTCTAGCGAAACACACGTGCCATACACTGCGATGATGACCTTTGAGGACGTGCAGAGGAGACACTTGAGGATGACCATCACGGCTGCAGGCTATGCGCCATAACCGAACTGTCTTGTCCTGTGATGCCGATGCAAGATAACGCGAGTTCGGTGACGAAGCGAGACTGTGGATTTCGCGCTCGTGTGCTCGCGCCACAGTGCACCAACACTCCAGTGCTGTAGCCGCGTCGATCGACACAGGTGTCAATGGATTCTCCTCTGCAGTCGACCAGAGCTTGAGCGCCAGATCTTCGCCAGCTGAGGCAATCCAAAGACGCCACCTGCCTCGTGCCAGAAACCAACCGCACGCCACAGCATTCAACGCAGCAGTGTGTCCGCGACCGATGCCTCGACACTGAGCCTGTTCCACATCCCAGAGGCGCACGACACTGTCCTTAGAGACTGATACCAGGAGTGCATGCGGCAAATCAGGTGGTGCAACCGCTTTGGCAGGCAATGCAGGCGGTGAGCTCACACACAGAACTGCATCGGTGTGGCCTATGAGTGTGCGTTGGAAACTTAAAGCACCGAAGCCGTAGTTATCGGTCACGCCGGTAACCATGATTGCATGAGCGTTCGTTGCCGACGCGAGTGCTCGCTGGATGATACGTCCCCTCTGCATCTGGACGATTGCCAGGCTATAGACTTCATCTAAATTGCCCATGATGGTCGCGAGAATCTGCCAGTCCCAGTTCCAATGCCCACGCTCATCTCGACGACTGCTTAACTGCACCAAATGGAGGGATTGATCAGAGGCAGATATCAGTACTGTACTGGAACTGGTCGCTGTCTTGGTGTTTGATTCGGTACCCGGTGGCCAGGCCAGCAGACTGAGCACCGCGACTGTGTCGTCTCGGTCCGCCGTCTCTTCGGGAGCTGAAGATGCGGTTGACGATCCCCCGAAACGACCCCGTTGCACCATGCGAATTGCACCGCTCTCCACTTGTAGCATAAGCGGCAGCCATGCCGACTGCTTCTCTTGTGCTTGTGGTTGCTTGACGGCTTTAGTAGTATCTTCGATTGCGAAGAAACACACGCTGCCGCTCATTGTAGCAACCATCCAACCGGCTAGGTTGTGCTCATGGTAGATTGGTAATACAGCAGTGGTGGCCTCGCCAACCATTATTGTCTGCCTGGGTCGTTGCAGTCGCTCATCCCAGACCAGTAGAAAGGGCTCCAGGCCAGCGCTGACAATCACTCGCGATGACGCGGTCGCTTCATGGGTGTCGTTGACGACCCCCAGGTGCAGCACTGCACTGGAGTGCTCTCGCACAGACCGCAGTCGCTCCCGAGCAGACGGCACACCTGCATAAATGGTGCCATCTTCGCAACCAATCAATAAGATAGGTGGCACCAACGATTGCCTCGAGGTCATCTCATCGATCCGAGTAGACGCTCTGTCGTCGATCGAGGTATGCGGTGGTTTCAACAGAGATCCAGACTTTGGTTCGGAAAGAGATCGCCGAAGTAGGGCGCTCGCCTGGGTCAGAAAGGTCCTCTCTGGTGACGACCCGTCTTCGAGAGTCAGTCGCTTGCGCGGTTCAGTGTCCTCGTCTAGAGTGGCTCCCGAACGATCCCTCACTGAACAAGGCCATGAACTTGGTCCGGAAGTCTGTTCCTGTTCCTGTAATGCTACGTGCGTCTCTCCCGCATCACGACGTGAATCTGCATGGTCCAAGAAACGTATGCAGGTGACAAGTCCATGACCGCTTGTCGACCGAAAACGATGAATGACTGAACGCGATCCCAGATGATATACTCGAACTTCGCCACGAGCACTGGCACAAGCCAGGAACTGAGCACTGGCGTCGAAGGACCAGTCGACGACGACGTGGGCATCTGTGCCGAACGGGAGCCATGACCAGTCTGGATCAAGTGTCGGTAGCGGGTCCGTCCACGCTTGTCGAGCGACACAGGAAGCGACGCGCTCTTGAACTAGGCCACGGTAGCGACCAAGCCCTTGGAAGAGGTACGCATAACCAGATCGGGTGCCCAGAACAGCTTGCTCACCGTCTGCAGAGCAAGCCATGGCGGTCAGCACTTCGTCGTCAGGCGCGAGGTCATCTTCTCGAGTTACAGCTCCAAAGCGAACCCGAGTTTGGAGCAAAAGCGCTGGCTCCAGAATAGCGCCGCCAGCACACAAGTTGACCCCTTCATTTTCAGTCAATGAACCGGGATCATGTCTTGTACCATTTCTAGAGTTGTAGATGAGCAGGCAAGCCATCGCTCGGCCATAGCTTTGGGTGAGCACGCCACCCCACGAGTAGCCGTCGTACGCTGTCAGTGCTTGCTCGCCACTTGGAGAGCGATCGATCGGCCACGACACCACTTTCCCACTCGTATGCACACTCGCATACGTTGCCGTTGTCTCCCAAATACAATTCGGTTCACCGTAACTGCTCTGAACCATAGCGGCTACGACTCTTGGCGCGCAAGTCCAGCGAGCGAATACAAGCGCTGCAGTGAAAGCCGTCGATGTCGTCGTCGCAACTGCAATGTCAGCGACCTGCACATAAGCGGTATCCAAACACAGCGCAAAAGACCGGGTTGGATACTCGTTCAATTCTGGTCAATATAAGTTATTCACGGACAAGATACGGTTTATGGAACATTTCAGAAGATTCTAGGTAACTTGGTGGTGTCAAGCCAGAAGGTCTGCGTTTGAGGCGCTACCCTGTCGACCTGTGTTGCTTCAAAGTGGCGGTGCGAGAAACGAACTGAAACCGAGCTGTTTCCCGGTTACCACTAAACAAATCTTTCGATGAAGCTGTAACAAGTTCTTGTTGCTGCGTGGCTGTTGAATGGAAGGCCTTCGGTTGGAGATGGCGTGCTTCGTAACAACTTCTGAGGCATCGCTTCTGTAACGAAACGGTGACCGCGCTCAAGCACGCCACAAGTGTCGCTGGCTCGAAGATAATAGCAACAGTGGCCAGTACACTGGACGGAGAGCGCCTTCCGACTTGTTCTGATGGAACGCTTTCATCTCAGGGTCTCGTTCGACCCAGGGCTCGTCCAGACGCTGCGACAAGGCTCCAGTGCGAACGCTCTTTCAAGCGAGACCAACTCGCACGAAACCCCCAAAGCCAATATAAAACATGCACTTTGTTGTCATTCGAAGCCAATTCTTTGAAGAGATGCGGGAAAAAGCCGCCTGTTTTCGACGTGTTTGGCGACTCGTTCCGAAGAGAATAGCGCGAGTCCCAGCACCCTACGAAACGGCATCGCCACGAAAGCGTTCTCGTTGGTCGAGTAGCGACGGACTGCGGGTCTTTCGACAACTTCCTCGGTGAAGGTTCGGGCATCGAACGTCTCTAGCTGACTATTTGTAAAGTCTTGATTTCCAGGTTCGATTGCCGTGTGAGCATCGCTAGGCGACGGCAAGTGCACAGTAACAGACGACAAGCGACCAATACGGTGCACGTTTCGTTGGCGAGTCGTCAGAGACCAGCTCGAGAGCGCTTACCAACTTGGTACAGACTGCTTTCTCGTTCGAGATGCAGAAATGGTTGAGTACCAGCTTGTTTTATGTCGCTGAGGTTCCCGCGGCGCTACTTTTGACAGTTTTTTTATTGTACCGTTACCCGGCGCGCATGCCGGGACTCGGCACACCTTGGTACGTCTACGCAACGGTCGGTCTAACCTGGATCTTATCCTTTCTCGCGCTGATTCTCTTACCGGCAGATCTAGCGGAAGCGCTCTTCCGTCGCTGCGAGTACCTGAATCAACTTGGTGGGTCGGTCCTCTCGTTGAGACAACAACACTGCGCTCCGCCGAGCCTGAGCCCAGCAGCGCTGCTGGCAACATGGCAGGTGCTTTACTGGACTTCACTGGTTCTCGGCTGGGTCCTACTCCCTCTTGTTCAGTCTGGAATTTCGTCGGGGTATTTACCGCTGCGAGAGCGTTTTCGGAAAGCCCTTCGTCCGCAGTTTATCGCTCTGGTTACGATCGCTGTCGTACTGAGCGCCGTTGCTGCAGCAGTTCGCTCGCCGACTCACCATGGGCTGGAGGCAGCAACATGGCGAGCAACGATCATCGGTTTGAATAATGCTTTCGGTCTTTTTCTGTTGATGATTTTCTTGGGCTTCGGTCTGGTCCAGGTACCACGTGTGCTCTGGCAACGCGGTGACCTTGGTCGTCGTCTACGCTATTATGCCATGCGCTTGGCGGAACTTGACGGGCGCCGTTTCGAAACGCTGCGGGCGCTTCACCGTTTGCGAGCCCAGGCGGCTCTCGTCGGACTCGTGGATGGAGAGGAACCGTCTCAGACCGACCATGAGCTCGAGGAAGCACCCAACAGCAGTGTCTCAGGATCGATTCTGCATGGACGCAAACGTTCAGCAACGCAGCGGCAGACGCAGGACCTGTGTGCTCGGATCGAATCACTGTTGAAACTCATACCGCAGGACGTTTTCGATATTGAAGCCGGTCAATGGAATAGGACAGCAGAGAGTCAGGTGGCGTCACTGCCTGCTCCTGTTGACCAGATATCGCTCTGCTCGCTCTACGGGGAGGTGCGTAACTGCGTTCTAGAGTATCGGAGAACGGAATTTCTATGGCAGCAAAGTTGTGCCAAGGCGCTCTTCTTCCAGGACCTGATCCAATGGCGTGGTACACGTTCTGGGCCGAAACGGGAAATGCCGATAGAGAATTCATCGGACTTTACGGAACGGTCGTTGCCTCGGGGCAGAGAGCGAGCGACTTCTTCGGGGGATCGTCTAGTAGATGCCCTGGGAGACGATCAACTGATGTCCACCAGCTTTCAAGTTGAACTTTTCTCGGCTGATGGCGAGCGGCCCAAACAGGAGCAAGGTGCCCGTGCAGTCTGGAGCGGGATTTCGAACTCAAGTGATCCGAGACGCATCACTGAGGCCGTAGACCAAGTCTGCGACGGTCATCTGGCAACATCGACAGGCCACTGTGGATCCTGGCCGAGTCGTGATGGTCCAAAGATTCGCACCAGAGGCACTTTGCACGGACTTGTCCGTTACTGGTGTGCCTACGGTGAACCAGTTTGGTTCCGCGCCCAAGCGGTAATTCTCGTTGCGGTGGCCAGTGCCGTTTTCCTCAGTGAACTCACCATTTGGACGGTTTTACTGACCCCGCCCCGAAGTTTTTCCCTCTTTGCTCGAGCACTTCACAGCCTGCCCTTGTCACCGATTGGTGTCCAGGCAGTCGCGCTGGGCCTGGTATGTGCGCTCACCTCGCTCGTCTACTTTGCAATCTTTCATCTCCAGGTCTACCGATGGTATGAGCTCGTGCCTGGTTACGTCGACGGGGCCATGCTGTGTTTGAATGCTACGTTGATGAGCCGATTCCTTCTGCCTTTGTGCTATCATCTGATTTTTCTGCTACACGAGAATCGCGAAGCGGTTACGAGGCTGCTGCACCACCAGTACCCCCAGATGATTCAAGTTGCTGCGACAGGCACGCCGACGATTCCTGTCACTGCATTTGAGACGCTGATGGGCTCTATGCATATCGTACCGCTTTTTGGTCAGGCTTTTAATTATTTTTATCCCTGTTCGCTTTTATTCTCGGTTCTTGGGACATATTTCCATCTCTGGAGCCGTTTGATGGGTCGGCTTGGGTTTCGATCCTTCGAGTTCGCCGAGGAGGCAGAGTCTGGTCCCAGTTACGAGGCTCTCGGGAAGCAGCTCATGGCACGAGAGCGAGCACGACGCCATCGCTACATCGCCTGCAACAGCATGAACGAGGTCTGCAAGTCGTAGCATACCGCGACCCAGCCTCGGGACGAGTGCGTAACATGTGTGTCTGCGCAACGACGGACTTGCATGGTTGCGCTTTTTGCGAGCTCTGGCGGGGATTTTGTGGCCCCATTCCGGTTCAAGGGACGGAACGATTCGCGTCTGGCTGTAGCTGGCTGATTTATTGCGGGGTCATGCGCTGAGCGTAACTGTTTTGCACGCGATAGGAAGATGGATAAAAAGCATCATACAGGTCGCAGTGATGAAATGTTCCTTGTATCACGGATTGAAGGAGACGATCGGTTACATAGTGCTGCCGAATAACGCTGAACAGGTCATCATCATCGGTGGACAGCTTCATGAGCGCACCTCTCTAAACTGAGATTCGTTCTGCCAAGGCGACGTGAACAGGTGCCTGTGGAGCGCGCCCACAATGACTGAGCATCGAATTATCGGGGCCAGCATCGAGAACGCTGAACTTGTATGGATTTCAAGCGGCCTCCCTGCCCGTTCGGAACTCGTACGGATTTTGGAGCGAGCTCGCGTACGGAGCCGTTAGTGGACTCGCTCGGTTTGACCAACCGAGGGTCCTCCCTCGGTTCGTGCGGGCAGCGTGTTGCACGAGCCCATAATCGCGACCGCATTCGTAGTGTTGTTGGCAGGAGAGCCTCGTCACGTCGCAAGCGCCAAATGCCAACGGCATCGAAGCACAATCACAGGGCGACCTCTAGGGGCGAATACTACTTCACGGCGATTTCCACCTTGCTTGAATCAGAATTGAGCGCGCTTGTCTCTCGGAAGCGTGATTCTTCATCTAGTCACCGTAATAAGAGAAAACGTCACTGATTTGATCTTCCGGCTCTGGGACACGATGACTCGCGATGCTGCCCCGCTGAGATATGCCGATTCGTCGCCGAACATCATCGATGGAGGCTTCGTTTAAAAGGACCTCCGCCAAACCCGCGTTGTCGGAGAGCCATGGCTGCAGCAATCTCTCTGGGGTCCAACTTCATCCCACCGGCAGACGTCATGCTCGAATTCTTGACGCTGACCATCGGAGATTCAACAGCGGCGCCCTTTTCGTATCCATGACGACTGGGCTGGAGCGATCCGAATGAACCGGCGTTGTGTGTTCCAACCAGGACTGCATCTGGTCAGTGGCTCGCTCTGACACAACTGCGCTCGGTTCTCCAAAACGCGCATCAGAATCGATTTCTCCATCTCTGGTCGACGGAGGCAGCGAGGATACAAGGGGCGCGCTATGCCGTGAACCACCCGTCACAAGTCGGGCGTCGGTAGACCGAGCGTGTGAGCGGTGCAGCTCGTTCCGAAGCCGCTCCCGGTCTCGACGAGTCCGTTCAAGTTCCTCGGCAAGCATTGCACACTGTTGCCGCGCCTGGTCGCGCTCGCGACGTAGACCCTCCCAAGCGTCAAGTGCTCCCTGTCGAGGCGAACAGGAGTTATCGTTTGCGACCGATGCACCTGGCGCTGCACGGCGAACGGACCGATTGGAGCTCTCATCAATCATTGCTGGCAGATTTCCGCGATTATTACAAAAAAATCCATCAGCTGATTCGGGGTTGAATGGGTGTGAGCGCCTCGTCGGGGCCTGCGGTACTTGATTCGTTCCCCGAGGCCGTCTTCTGCGACCCTTTCGGTGCAACAACAAACCAACTCCAAGTACACCGAGCATGTGAATCGCTGTGCTACGCAGACAAAGGATATGCCTGGAATCATCTTCAAAATTCCACTCTTCCATGAAAGAGAACTATGCGAACAGCTGCTGCGACTTGCTCTGGCGCAGACCTAAACCAGCGACGCGCGCGCTGCCGCCCTGCACGCACGCATGCACGCACGCATCCAGCGCGCGCCTTTCGCCAATCCATTGCGTGATGGGTTTCGTTTTGAACCTGGCGTGACACGATTTGCGGTGGCGGTGCTGGCGTGAGCGGTCGTCTGTACCAACAAGGACGCGTGGCATCCTGTTGGCTCATGAGCGGTGGTCTTCATTCTCAACGATTTGATCATTGAGACCGATCCGCTTGTCGACGACGACTCGTTGCGGACAATGTGTCATACGAGTCCAGTATATTGAACGAATGGTATTCTTAGGCTGGATAACCGTTGCATTCCTGCTGCAGACAGACGCTCCGCGTAGCTGCCGCAAACGAATGAAGACGATACACACCGAGCACAACTCAGAAACCTGCTTCGAACGAGCCAGCGCCTCGGCCGTAGCGCATGGACTTGGCGCGTGTCCTATCCAGAGCCAGTCCCTGGGACGCGACACGCGCCCGCGCCACATGCGCGCGCGCAATCACGGTCCCGTGCCGAGCATGCAGCGACCGCCGGGCGCCATGTTTGGTTCGCGTGCCCGCCCCAGCCGCTGGACAGGAGATCACACGCCCGCGGTTGTCCGACGACTTTTCACGGGGCACACACCGTCATTCAGGTATGAGATGCCACATCGCCAAAAATTGCATTCACTGCGCCAGGCGACCATCCGTGGAACGCTCTGATTCCAGCGTCGTACCCAGTCTCACCCTCATCCGAACAATATGCCGCAACCATTGCGCCGTATCGAGATCGCTGCGTCATCAGCCGCTGATCGCGGACACCTGGTCTCAGCTCGTGCGCCTCGATGCTTTGGTGCGAGTGCGTCAGAGACCCGAGCACAGACCCAAGCGCCCGTTTAGGCGCTACCCACAAGATGTCCGCTTGAATCTCCTTCGTCCTAGTTCGTACTAATTTTCGATGCCCCCAACATGGCGAGGCCCCAGCGCACGCCGCAACGGCGTCGACACAACCGTTGCAATCCCGCTGGCGCCGCACCGGGCACGCCGCGAGGAAACCAGCGCGCAGCCGAGATGCGCAACGGTTGCGTCGGCGCCGGACTGCGCAGCCAATGCGCGTGCGCCCATTCATCAGGCCAGATCTGGGGCCACTGGATGCCGTTTCTGAATCGCAAGCTCTTCAGTCGCAATCGCAACCGTGCGAGCGATAGGAACACTTGCGATTCAGAAACGCGATAGCACCGAGATAATGCCAGCCTCTAACTACGATAATTTGTCGTGGGTATCATTTTTGAACTGGACACCAACACAATGCTTGAGGGAACCATACGTTTGTGCAACATGGCGGGTGCGCTGTCCGCAACGAGCGCTGCGGAAGCTTGTTGGCGTGCGTTGGAGACCTGCCTGTTCTCGGGCTGCTCGGGGAGGTTCCTGGTTGCATGCGCACGCTGCAGGCCCTCCAGAACCTCCCGATAACGATGACCAGGACGAGGAAGAGTTTGACTGGGGTGCACGCGACTTGAGCGGAAGCGAGCGTTCCAGCGCACCGAGTGACGGCTATGAGGCGCACGTTCGTGAGCGCCTCCGAGACTGGCGTGCTTTCCGCATGCAGCTCGTGCGACAGGAACTGGATCATGGGGGAGGTTCGAAGTTGAATGAGGTAGCAGGACAGGACTTTCAGCAGGAGACGCGCCCGGCCACCGACCTTACTGATGAGCAGAAACCCATGGAGATGTCGGCGGCGGAAGCTCGTTTTCGGGCAAGGCCGTCGCATCGGGCTGGCAGTCTGTCCTCAAGTCTCGAGCTCGACTGCTGGGGTCGCTCTGGTCTGGAACTGCGGTGGGTTCACCCCGTGACGACTCTGGAGACAGGGAATATTCTCGTTGCGTCGCCATTCCATTTTCGCAACGAGCAACAGTACTTTGCGCATACGGTGATTTTGATTCTGGAACATAGCGTCAACGGCACAACTGGGGTCATTCTCAACCGTCGTGCGGCCCAGCGGATATCCATGGTGCGTTCGCTTGCTGGTACCGATCTTGCTCGCGTTTTCGCTCGAGATGCCCTCTATCTAGGTGGCCCTGTCGGTCTCGATTCTTTATTGGTGCTTCACGATGAAAGCGTTCTGGCGATGAATGGGGACCCTTTACGCTCTTCTGCAGAGGGCAACGACTGCGCTTACGAGATTGTGCCGGGGGGCGTCTATTGCGGTGGTCTTGGCCGACTAACCGAGCTGGCCCAGAATGGTCTCCTTACGCGCCCCGAACGAATCCATTTTTTCTGCGGCTATTGTGGCTGGGAACCGGGTCAACTCCAAGCCGAAATCGACCAAGGCGTGTGGTACGTGGCGTCGGCATCTGCTGAGCTCATTCTAGGCCCTCGCGTTCCGGTCGAGTCAGTTGCCCCGCGAACAAGACAAGCAAACGCTGAGGCTGGGAACAGTCCATTCGGATTTCGAGACCGCCCACGAAGCTCGGTGAATGCCGAAGACAGCCTTGCCGCTCTGGGTGCCCAAGCGGTGCCCCATGCAGTCGAGAGCCCGATGACACTATGGCGTGAGGTCATCCAGAAACTGACCTCCTATCGTCAGCTAATGGACGGTTTTCCTGGATCGATAGAACGTTGATTCAATGGTTTCGATCAAACGAGTGAGCGTTTAGGGTTTCGAGCCCGCGACATCCATCGTTCCGTTTTATCGCTAGTGACGCTGCGCCGAGACGACCCTGCGCACCACCGATGGTTCATGGGTGTCGACGGGAGCGCCAGCGGTGGTAACACGTCCCCAGAGGCAATGTCTCAACAGAGCAAACTCGTGTGCATCCGCGCGCGACTGTCTGTTCGCCAAAGATACCTCTCTTTCCTGTATTGGACCGCTTGTGTGCATGGCGCGCACGCAAAAGGCGATCGCCCCTTGCGCCTGTTGGGTCGGTTCCCAACAAGGATCCCGCAACACACACTTTCTTTCCTGATGCTGCAAAAACGCACCCCCAGAAAAGGGAGAGGTATCGACGGGCGGCGGAGGGAGCAACGCCCCGAATTCTGCCTCCTACTTGATGACGCCAAACTACTTTCAGCCCCACATGGGCGCTCAACAACATCCAAAAAGGAGACCACCAATCTTGACATGTCCTATGTGCTGAAACAGTCTACGTAAAAATTGGCACTAGTTCTCTTACTGAACAAGATAGACCGCTGCTTAGAGCACGCTCCGAACCAAACGCAACCTTTACCAAGACCTTTCGTGAACACCACGTCTCGTTTTCTGATCATCGAGCTCTCGTAGAGAATCTCTATTGCAATGCAGCTCATTTCTCGAGTGCTCTAAACCGTCTGGGGGCCGAGATACCTCCCCAGGCCAGGGCTTCAGAACGTCGCGTATCGACTCGCGGTTGTTTCGGCGCGCGATGATTATCGACGCGTTCGCTCGTTCCGTGAAGGTGTTGCCGACGACCGAGTCCATTTTGCTCGACTGGACGGTCTTGACGGTTTCTCCCGCAGTTTGTGTGCAAATAGAGAACTGTCTGATTTGGTCGGAACGCGTCTAGCAACGTGTGTCGCTTCCGGGAAGAGCAAGAAAGATTGCGTGAACGCAGCCCTGGTTGAACTGAACTCGGGCGCTGTTGCGTTTCATGTCTGTTGCTGATCGACATCTGCCGAAAGAACCTCAACGAAATCCCACTCCTGATGGCGTCATATCAGAAAAACTTGCGGGAAACGAGTGTACTGGACGAGAAGAACAGCGAAAGCGGCCTAGCGGATACCTTGACAAGGGAGCCGTCGCCGCAACGTGAGCTCGCAGTGCTCCAGTCGGCGTCGTTGCTCTCGATGCGCAACGCAAACTTGTACGCTAGTGGTCACTTGTCTTCAGGCAGGTTCCAAGACGCAGTTCGATTGGTGCTCAGCGATCCACAGCAGCGCTGGTACTATAGCGATCCCGCTGGGGTTCTACGGGGGCCGTTTCCGACCCTGCATATGGTGGCTTGGTGGCGATATGGCTTTTTCGGTGAGCGTTTGCCAGTAACCGAGCAGCCCGCGTCGGGTTCCTTTCGACCTCTGAATCAATGTCTCTGGGCGCGCGTCGAGCAGGTAGCCACTGGGATGCAGTCGCATGCCAATTCGTCTGATCGCTCGGGACCTGCCTGGTGGAGTATGTCCGAGGTGGCGGCCTCGAGCATGATCGCTCCAGAACAAGCAACTGTCGGCGCGAGCGATGCATCAAAAAGACCAGTTCACCGAACGAAATCGAATGGAGTTTCGTTGAACGAGGTCCGATCCTCTGATCGTGCTTCTGCGTTCACCCGATCGACGGGAACTGAGGATGCGAGCTGCACAGCCGAGGTCGCTCGAGATGCCAGTGGTGCGCCGAAGCGTGAGCGCACCAATGGAGGTTCTGGACCAGACGGGCGGGCATCAACCTCTCATTCACCTCTGCTTTCGACGGGTGGTGCACCCTTCAACAATGTATCGGATAAGGTGCTCTCCACTGACCTGGATGCGAACGCTGAACATGGTCGTGACTCTTCCGAGCTGGGTACGCTGGCGCACGGAGAGTGCGCTTCTGAGCATTCCCAGCGAGTTCTTGCAGATTCGGCTCAAAGTCGATCCGACGCGGACACTGGTAGGAACGTCAACGAAGAACAAGCAGGCAACATCGACCTCGAGTCCCGAGGCAATGCGTCTTTATCTCGACGACGTCGGCGGAAGAAGAAAACCAGCGGGGAAATGCCCTCGACTGTGGCGGAACAAACAATGAGTCGTAGGATAGAGCTACCCGACGATCGTGCCAGTGCAGAAAACGATTCCGTGAGGCGGTTTGATCACTGGCAGGAAGTGAAACCACGCACGCGGTCTTTGGTCCATGACGCTGAGCACGGGGCCTCGAGCCGAGCATCCGTATGGCCGCAGGATGCCGTTCGGGAGACTGAGCCGCCACCTCATGCATACTTAGAAGCCCAACTTCGGCATCGATTGGCACCACAAGACTCGCACGTTCGACTGGTACCATCAGAGGCCCTCGAGAGCAGCATCCGATCGCCCGAAACCAACAGCGTGTTCACCGCGAACGATCGGGACCGTTTACCGCGCGATGCTGTTCGCCGTCAAGGCATTCGTCAGGCGATTGTGTCGCGACCGGCACCGTGGGCCTCGAGATCGGTGCCGGCTCTTTCATGGGGCACTGGTGGCTCGAGCGTCTCGTCTTTGCCGCCGCCAAGCAATGCCATGGACGCACAACAATCGCGTGCGCAGCGTCGTAGCTTTCTGGAGATCCAACGAGAGGAGGAGGAAAACGAACGGCGGCGCTTACTGGAACGGGCTCAGAATCGACACATCAATGAAGCCGGCTCCTCAGACGATTGGCTCGATGCCCCCGGACCGGTTGGTGTTGCGGGATACCGCTCCATGGCCGATGTCCTAGCAACGGGCCTGACACGTGATCGCGCTCACGGAGGCCCAGCATGGATAGCACCAAACATACGCAAACCTGCTGGGACAGGCCCTGTTCTAACTGCTGGCTCTGGTCGAGCGTCTGCTGAAGAGACACCGCCTGCTAGCAGGTCTCCTGGTGCGCCGCTACCCGGAACAGCTTCCCGATCGAGACCGAGCACGGGAGCGACAGGGGCTGCATTCTGGGACAGAATCGCCTCCGGCTCCGATGCAGCGAAACAAGTCTAAACGCGAATCAGGACAGGACAGAATCCAGAATGTGCCAATGCACAAAACACTGTATTAAGGGCAACGCACTCGGTTCGCACGTCGACAAGAGAATAGCGCTCGTGTCTCCTTCAAGATGACCACCATCATTCAGCGACAATGGGCCTGGACCAGCTCTTCGAGGAAACCAATAAACGAGTGCATTCTGGGAGTCCAAAAGCCTCACGCGACCGGAGCAACCTCACTGCTTCGTCTCTGGCAATAGCTTGCCGGCGTATCCGGATCGAATCAGGGAAACTGGTTGGGTATCCCCTCGCTTGAATGGACAGCGCGCAACGTCCCAGGCATCGGCCGATCCTTACACAGAATCCCCTGACCTGATTGCATCATAATGCGGATACCCATTGGATGCTCCTCGAAAGAAACGGATCCCACAAGGAGAGCCGGCGTTCTCCAGTGTTGTGAATCACTCAAGTTGTCCGGAGGCAACCTCTCAGCTCATCGATTTGGTGCCAATTTTTCCCACGGATTCCTTTCGTCTTCGAGGAACAGCGCCATGTATCCAGGTGAAGTCGAAGACCCGTCAGAGAGTCGATATTCGTCTCAATATTTCGGTAACAAGCATAGTTCACGAGCCTCCCAGGAACTAGGTCAAGACAGCTCTTGACCCAACGATGTATTCGATCCGTCAAGGAAGCCCACGCACATCTCTTTTCATTCATGGCCACAAATATCCGGATGCGTGTACGTCCATGCATGCGTGTATACGTGCACATCAACTTCGCTGACCATTCCCACCTGTTTTGTCACGTTCGAATCCATCCATCGATGCATCCCATTGATCCGCATCGCGATGCGTCGTCGTCTGCGCCACCGCGTCACATCGCTGGAGTGCGCCAGGCCCGGAACCGGCACCACGTCCGCGCGCTCGCGCAGGGATCGTTCACTGATCGAGATGGTGTGTGGCCGCCACCGAATCGAGAAGCCGATAGAGATCGAGCACATATCGTTTTATCAAAAATACTTTTTGTTTGGGCCACTGCTTTATTCTGTCGTGGTTTATCATGGACGCTGGCCGAGAGGAGGGGTTGCCGACGCCCGAAGTGTGGTCCTCGTTCGTACGCCGACTTGAGGAACGGTACGGGCTTTGTGAGGTACCCCGATCGAGCCTGTTGGGCTCGTGTCGGCCGGACTTTTTGTCGCACGCACTACAGAAACGAGTGGCTTTCTTGTTGCCATCAGCTGTGCTTGGCGAGCTTGCGACAACGCATCCGATCGTTTCGATCGCCTCTGATGGGGAATCGCCAGCGGTGGCAGTCCCTGGAGCAGTCATCGCTGCCTATGTTGGTCGAAGCCTGCAGGGCCCTAGCGGCGGGGTCCACGGCGGAGCCATCGCCTCCATTCTGGACGCGAGTATTGGAATGGCAACGAATCCGCGTTCCGACCCCGACGGGTATGTGACTGCGCAGCTTGTGGTGAACTATCGTCGGATCGTTCCGTTGGGGTCGTACGTTGTGGCGATTGCATACGTGCACGACCGAGAGCCTGCGCGTCGAAAGTGCTACGGGATGTCACGACTCGTGGACGCTGGAGCGCTCGCACGCACGCCATCAATAGGGTTCTCGAGGAAGCCGCTCGAAGCCGCTCGTCGTGACGCCACCCGAGAACGACTCTATGCGGACGCCACGGCCCTCTTTGTCCGGCAGCGGGCACGTCGGAGTGTTGGCGACGCAGAGGCATCGAGCCAAGTGCTTGCCCATGCGACTCAGAAGATTCGAACGGTCCGTGTCTGGAACTGGCCAGCGGCGTTATAACTGGAGCTAGCAGCAGCTTGGACGGTCTGCATCATGTGATCTGTAGCATGCCTCTAAAGCAAAGTCCACGACGAACGAGCACATAGATGGATGAATGGGCGGCTTCGCCTACGCGGTTCGGCGAACAGCAATAGACGAAAACATTTCGACAGTAACCGCATTCGCAGAGGCTGCCGGCGCCGGTTGCGAACACCAACGGATTGTTCAGATTCAGCCATGGACGCCGACACCAAGCGTCGACATTCGTCGAGAGCGCATTGACCCCAGATAACTGACAAAGCAAGAGTATTGAACAAAACCCCGCCGACAACGGGCTGGGCGGGCACTGGCCAACGCGCCACTGCTCTTCAGAGGGCATCGACTGGATACCTGCGAACCTGAAGCGAGTCCATAGCTTGATGGAGCACCGCTCGGCGCTGAACCAAAGCGCATTCGAGCGAATAGTCCCAATTGTGTCGCGCGAATCGCTCGCTGGGTGATCGCATCAACCACGTATTCGTCCGATACCGTACTCGGTTTCGCTCTATGTCGGAACCGCCCTGGCTTGGTCGACAGCGTTGTCCGATCGATTTTCAGGTTTCTGTGGAGATACACGAACCAGAGCACCGCGCAGCATCCATAAATCGTTCACATCACGCCATGGCTCGACACTAACGAACGAGAACGCTTAGAACGACTCCTGTCCGCGTGCACTCGAAACCGAGCTGCTAACACCGGACCAGCACTTGTTTCGTCCATCTCAACCAAATCCACGTTCCGGAGCGATCATCACACCGCATCATCATGATCCATGAGGACGTTCGGCCAAGGCGGTATTCGGGCACAGCGGGGATGCCTCGATGCGGGCATCTGCAGGCGACCCGTTCGGTTCACCAAACGTAAATAAGGACACGATGGTTTATATCTGTCTCGTTTAGATCAAGATTACCAAAAACATCCTTTGAAAAGCACCCCCCTATTTCAACGCAGATCGGCCAAGTGACGGCATCCATGAGGGCACGCTCGACGTGATGATTCTGCCGGTAATAGAATCGGTCTAAGCGTTGCCAGACACACTTTTTTGTAGCGTTGCGATCACCAAAACGCTCGTTTACGCTGGACAAGCGTGAATTCTTCTTCATGCCCGTTGTTTGTGCGCGAGAACTGGGCTTTACATGGTCGCCACTGTGGTCGAGTCTGCGGTGTCACAGACTGAGCAGTCGCGCTGGCACTCGAGCAGCAACTGAACAGAGCGTCCAACTTGGCTCTCTACCGCGCTTGTGTGTACGTCCTGGTTTTTGGGTTGGGCATGGACTGCAGGGAAAGCCGTGCCGCCGAAAGCGGTCTCGAACGGCAGCGCTGAGGCTTGTGCAGGCGGCAGCTTCGGAGCCACCACTGCGTCCAGCGCCGTCCTCGGAACAGGGTGTCGTGGATGCAGCTCCGTCATCAACGTCCGTGGAAGGTGTTACGCGCATCCGACGACACTATGAGACTTTCTGGTGGCGTTGTCGTCTCACAAACGAGACGTACCGAATCAACTACCGGGTTGAGGAGACACTGAATACCAGGGCGCCGCTCTTTCACGTGTTGCTTATCCATGGCTTCGGCGCGAACCTGCTGCACTTTCGTAAAAACCAACCAGTGCTTGCCCAGGAGGGGCATCGTGTTTTCGCGCTGGATTTGTTGGGTTTTGGAGCGAGTGATAAGCCGTGTCTGAGTTCTGCCAAGAGGCGGCCTGACGGCATGCCCTCGGGTTCCCGGGACGGATATTCGCTTGAGCTGTGGCGCGATCTCTGCATCGATTTCATTCATGAAATGGACCGATGCTATGCAGATACTCCACATCGTTGGGTCATCTGCGGGAACAGTATCGGGGGCCTCGTTGCGCTCATGACGGGTGTCGCACTGCAAGATCAGATGGTGATCGAACCCGCTGGTCGAAACACGGACGCTGCCCCAGCGCCAACGGAGGCGACAGAGAGCCGGCGTGACCGTCTCGCTGGGCTAGTTCTTTTGAACTGCGCTGGTGGTCTCACCGGTGTTCGGTACTCGGAGCTCTCTCCGCTGGGCGCTGCCCTCTGGTGGCTATTTACGGCCATCTTCTTCCGATCGCCGATTGTTTACTGGCTATTTGAGCGTATTCGAAGGCCCGCGTCCTTGCGAAACACGTTGCGCCAAATCTATCGGAATCCTGAGGCAATCAACGAAGATCTGATTGAGATATTGCGTGAACCGGCCCATGATGAGGGCGCGCGCGACGTCTTTGCGAGTGTGCTGCGCGGGGATGCAGGCCCGACACCTCGGGAGCTTCTGAAGCAGCTCTCTCCCAAGAAGCGTGTCCTGGTGCTCTGGGGTCGCGATGACCCCTGGACGCCCTTTGACCGGGGCATCTATCCGGGAATCGCCTTCAGCGAATGGGTATCGGAACCAACTCAGATGCGCTTGGTTTGCATTGAGAATTGTGGACACTGCCCCCATGACGACTCGCCAGAGCGCGTCAATACTGAAGTTTGCGCGTTTCTGAAAGAGCTATGGCACTTGGAGCGATGCGACGACGCAACGGAACCTTCCAACGATGTAACGTCTCCACACAACAACAACGACAATGCCCCGCGTGATACGCACTGAACAGGAACAAGTTGGGGATCCAATGAGTGCTGCCCTAAGACGGCAACCCCTTGTGCTGCGTGCAGCGACGAGGGCGAATGTTGCGTCCAATTATGCACAAGAGATGGAGTCCGGTGCCGTCTCTCTGCCTAATCGAGCCACGCGTCACTGCTTGCGTGACCTCGAAACGTTTTCGCACGAATTCGGCACAGGCTGAGCGTGACGACCTTGAGCGGCCGCTCTCGTGTCCGCGCTGCCATCGTCGAACGAGGGTTGATTTCAGCGCAGCGCGGCTATGCTTTGCGGACCAGCACGTTGACGCTCATTGGTTGATACGACAGCAACCCATTTGTATTGAGAAACGCGACCGCTTGGCCGAGTCATTCCATTCAGAATCAGTGGCATCGTTCGGAGCAACAGAGCGTTGTGCTGGAGCTCAAAAAAGGGGGAAACATATCGGGGAATTTGGCGTTGGACAAGCAGCGACATCCGATGATCCAACGAAACGGTATCACTCGAGACGATCATGTCAAGGCCACGCTATCATTCATTCCTCTGGGTCTTTTCGAGGTATGCGAGTCTTTCACGGAACGAGGATTCGACCGGCACCAAGGCATCGAATCACGGTAAACACGTTCGCGTCGTTACCTCGATCCCGCGCTGTCTCTTCATTGACGCTCATCACTTGCACTTCCCTTTCCTTTCAATAGGTCCCAGCGATATACTCCTTGAGGGCGTCCGCCTCCTCCCTGGACTCCTCGATCAGCCGGCGGACAACGTCGCCGATACTGACCATACCGATCGCCTGTCCGTCTCGCACGACCGGCAGGTGTCGCAGTCGGCGCGATGCCATGAGTTCCAGGACCGAGGCCAAGTCGGTATCCGGCGTTACGGAGATCAACGCATTCGCTTTGGTCATAAACTCGTGAACTTTCACGGTCATGAGGAGGTCAGCAGTTGTATCCCCCGCCGAGCACATTGCCACTGGAGCCACGACTAATCAACAGACGGGTCAAGTCGCGCTCAGTAATGATCCCCACTGGTTTGCACGCCTCATCATTCTGGAGCGCTTGCTCGACAACCAACAAACAACCAATGTTATGGATAAACATTTTCTTCAACGCGTTGTTCATCGTGTCGTTGGCAGCGATTTGATAGACGCGCTCCCCACGGCCCCGGATAAGCTCCTCCACTGGTGTCTGCGAGCGTAGGATCGTCCGCGGCCGAAACTCACGCTTGGGAGAGGACGCCTCAGCAGCCACGCCGGAGGCGCGATCCGCCGCACTCGAGGTGCGCTGCTCCGAGCCGCTCGTCGCGTACCGAAGACCAACCGAGGTCCCGTCTACCACTATCGAACGCAGCGCGAGTCTGCCGCAGCCACTCCAACATCCTCGCCCCGTCCTCAGCATGTTCAGTAACTGCACCTGTTTTAGAGACGTCGCGCCCCTTCGAAGCGCGTTCAGCGTAGCGTTCATCACTGTGGGCCAGTGCAGTTGCATACCCAAACACGCTGCGTGCGCGAATCGAACGGAACGCCGACGAGATCGAGATCGATGCCGATCGTCGCTGTGCCGGGCCGCTCGGCGGACGCGATCCGCCGCTGGCCGTCGCGTGCACGCATCGCGACAGGCGTATCGGCGAGGCCAATGGATAGAACTTGCCTGCCTTTGCGTAGATCGAGGGCGGGACGCTCGATCTTGCTTGCTGCAAGAGACTTGTTGTAGAGATAGGGATGTATCGAATATTGGGTGTTGGATGCGGATGGATCGTGGAATAGAACTTGTCTGCCTTTGCGTAGATCGAGGGCGGGACGCTCGATCTTGCTTGCTGCAAGAGACTTGTTGTAGAGATAGGGATGTATCGAATATTGGGTGTTGGATGCGAATGGATCATGAGCGATTCTTTCGTCCGCTCCATTGCCCGGCGAAACGATTGCTGATCAGAGAGTGGCCTATCTCAGGTATTTTCGGGGCATGGGCGTTGAGCAATACTCAGTCTACCGCTGAGGTCAGGTCTTTTTCGGTGCACAGGACTGGTTGGCTGACCAGGATAAGGCCCATCCGATCCGATATAGATATTCGCGGATCCATACTTGTGCATGCCTCTGGACGCTGATCATGACCGAATGCCATCGCCTTGCATGATGCAGTTCCCTGGCATTGGCATCACGGTGCTCAATTGTTCGCTGACGCTATCGGATATTCATCCGTGATGGATGCTTGTCCGAACAGGCATCTCGTTCGGCGTCATTGGAAGCAACAGAGGATTCCGAAATATATCGCTTTCCTGGGCGGCATCAACGCGCTGGAATGCAACGGCTGCGCTGTCAGGTGCTGAATAAGCGCTGTTTGTTCATTCGGGTGCTGTCTTGGGGAGCGTCCCAGCAGCGTAATTGGTTTTGCCTCGCAACCGACAAAACCCGAATGCACGCTCTATTCTGGTGAGGCGTGCTGCTATTGACAAGTGGGCAACATCTGCAGTACGAGTCAGCGTGAGCCGTATGCCTCGTCTTCAAAAGTGTGCGTGATGTGCGCTGTAACGGGAAATGTGTATAGAACTGCTGCTGTCTCCCACATGCCAAAATAATCCTGCACCAGTGATCCTTATCTTCCGACGCTCGTTCCCGAAGTACTATTCATGAAAGGAGTAGTTGGGCGCTTTCTCAATATCCAGCGCCAAAGGTGCGCGATCGTGGTTGTCGCAGGGACAAAGAGTCCAGGTTCAAACTGAACTCGGTCTATCCTCGACACTCAGGTGCAGATACCATGGTCGTGCACCTTGATGCCGATGAGGGCGTCGACGGACACTGAGTCTTCTAATCCCTCCGCGAAAAGCGCTTCACTTTCAGGCAGTCGGATCGAGTTTCTTTATGGTACTTTACCTGTGGTGGTCTCGCGATCGAACAACGTTGCAAGTTTGGGTGCCAGACCCCGCCGCTCTGTCTGCGAGAACCACGTCTCTTCGACCTTTTGCTCCCTTGGTCCAGAGACCAGCTTCTAGAGAGATGTTCTTCACGATGCCGATTTGGGTCGAGTGCACAGCACGAGGATACAGACGGTTCCGCGTTGGGTCCCCACAACCGTCTCGGACGGACTCGCAGTCTGCAGGTCGTGCATGAAGCGAACAATCGCCTGAGCAACCGCTGGCTACTGACTGCAGCAACAACCATCGCATCCAATACTACAACAACCACTTCAGTTGCCAGTCAGGGCCCAGTCAACGCCAGGCTTCTTTGTTCCCCGCTCCAGAGCGCGTCCCACCGCCCGCGTGAGGCCACAGACCCCGTCGCTTACCGACACGAGTCAAACTCAGTGCTTCGCGTGCTCCAGTTCTTCGCGGAGGTGCGGGTACTCGATCAAATATCCTATCGTTCCGGCTGCAATCATTATGTGAATGAGCGGTGTCGCCTTGCCTGGCAAAAAGTACCTACGATAGTACCAGTCGGAGAACGCAGACAGACGGTCTCGTGTTGGCAGCCACTGCTCCAGCTGCGAACGAGCTCGTTCCACCAAGTCAACCACTTTGGTGTTTCTCCAGTGCTCCGGAATCTTCAGCATACTAACGAGTCTGTTCGTTCCAGTGATTCTGTGGGCCAAATAGCCTGGTTCAGTGCTGTGTTTGTCGTCAGAAGAACAACAACTTCAGTAGCAAAATTGATTCGATGTGACAACAAGATAGCGCTGCGAGCGCTATCATCTTCCCAGCGCCTTGCGCCCTGCGCAGCTTGGTGTACAGTGTAGAAACCAAACACGACGATCATCGTATGGCGTCTGCACGAACACCCGAATCGTTGAAAGGCTCTAACGCTCTCCGAAGACTGGACTCGATGCATACAGAGTGTTTGACGGTTTTGTCGAAGCGTTCTTGGACGTTAGGAGCGCGACCAGTGCTCCCGTGCGCTGGGTTCGCTGGTTGCAGCGGAACGAAAACGAACGCTTAAACTGAATGATTCATGAAGCCTTCATTCATTGCAGATGGCTGTCTTTGGTTCCTGGCGTGTGTCGAGCGCTGCGAAGATGCGTTGCTGCTGGTATTCGACGACGTCGCTCCCGTTGCGGGTCTCACGAGGCAGCTCTCGTAGCCAGTCTTACCAGCGAAACTTGATCATCAAATCGAAGGGTTCAGCCACCACGATATTTTCTAGGAACACTAGAATGGCAGGTCTTCTGTTCTTCTTTGAAACGAGTCTGCTTTTATACCGTTCATCTACGGCCAGTACTCAGGGTCAGGTTTCCCTACGAGCCAGTCTTCCATGCATATCCCCCAACTTGGGTACGTTCGATAAGCCACAGCTCGGAACGCAAGTCGACTGCGGACTTGACGAGGACCAACGCTGATACCAATCAAGCTTCCTGCTTGCCTTTTCAAAGCCAAGATGACGTTCGCGCATCTCTTTCTCGATAATCATTCCTCGATCCTTGTCGCAGCGGCAGCAGCATCAAGAGATCGCAGTCTACCGTCGAGCCCACGTATTTACTTCGCGTACGAGCAGCCACTGAAACGAGGATGGCTGCACGCGCTCAGGACCGGGATACATCCGTCGCTCTTACGGGAAAATGCGGCTTCTCGAATCATGCAATGTTTCAAAAAGCGTTTTAGACAAGCGATTCGGCCTCCGACGAACACTGGTAAGCTGGCGCAACCGAGACAGGTACCACGTGAGAACCACGATCCAGTTGTGACTGCATCGGGCACGAGTGTAATTTGAGGCGAGCAAACCAGACCAGGGTACAACGCTCAGGCGCAAGAGCCGGTAGCAACCTCTGCCCTACTTCCTGTCTCTGCTCGCAATGGGCAATCGAGATCTGGAGAGGGCGCCTCGAGGTGATAGTCGTCTCGGTCACACGAGACCGTCTGAATAGCGCTGAAAATCACCGACGAATGCGTCTCCGGGTCCGTGATCAAGTCTTCGGCTGAATGCCTCACCTGTGTTGGCTCCTGGTAGGGTGTTCCAAGTTCGGATGGGTTCTCGAACCAGACCAGGCTCAAAAAGCCGTCCAAAGAGGCCATCAGTATGAATGATGCGTCCGGTGACCAGGCTACATCGGTTACGGCCCCGTAGTGTAGACCTAACGCCGCTCCGATGGGATGCGGGGTCTCCGTATCGTATAGATAGAGGCCATGAGCGCTATAGATTGCAAATGCAAGTCGGTACGGCAAGCGAGACCGCCAGGGTTCCGCGTCGAGCTCAGACTCTCCTCGACGACGAACGAATCGAAGTGGACAGAAACGGGCCCCGAGAACAGATTCCTTGTGGCCACCGAGGTGCAACAAGGGTACCATCAGGTTCGTGCGCGCGAAAATGTGGGCGCCCTTGGAGCGTCGCCGAGAGCTGCATGCACCAAGCTCGCCCGGTGTCTCTGTCTCTGTCTCAATAACAATACCAGCGGGGCATATGAAAAAACTTCCATCGGGACTCCAGGCGAGTCGCCGAAAGAAATGCAAGAGTCCTTGGCTTTCGAAGAGGCGCTGCTGGGGAATTCGTCTAGATTCTGTGTCCTTCACTAGCGGCGCCTCGTCTCGGATGAGTTTCGGTTCATTGTTTGCGCTGCATCGATCAGCATCTTCTTGTGGCGCTCTCTCTTGCTCGTGATCGCCTCGCGATATCGTGCTGATCGCGATGGAGCGCACCACTCGCTTGCGATCAACCGACCATTCATAGACTCGTAGCAGTCGATCCGCACCCATGGAGCATAAATAGGTGCCAAGAGGGTCCCACGCGACACCTTGCACATAGTTCGTGTGCTCTCGAAGCGACAGCATCAAGCGAGGGCGGGAAGAATCTGTTGTGTCCCAGACAGCAACTGTGTTGTCCACGGAGACAGTCGCCAGGCGTCGTCCGTCAGCGTCCCAGGCCACATCCATAATCATATCATTGTGTTCATGCAGCGTCGCCTCTAGTCGCCACTTGCCCTGTGCTGAGTCGTACCTCCACAGAACTGCGTAGCCATCGTCCGCTCCAGAGACCAAACGATGGGGATCCGTCGGATCAAAGCGCACTACAGAAACGGCTGCGGCATGGCCCTCCAACGTGTCCAGAAACCGAACCCCTCGGGCCGCTGTCTGGGCAGCAAGGTAACGCTGCTTCTTCGACTTTGTCGTCGCTGGACCTGGTCACCGAAGACAACTGATCCCAGTCAGGTTCTAGACGCCACAAAGAGACGCGCTTATCCTGTCCACCGGTCGCGATCGTTCCATCAGAAGCAATATCTACTGAAAATATACCTCGTTGCTGCTCGTGCCACTCCAGCTCCAGAGCGAGGGCTCGCATCGCATCGACTTGTAAGCAACACCCAAAACAACGCCAAGACAGTCGTTGGAGCACTCGTCGTCGCGTTGCGAACGGTACCACTAGAGGTATCGCAAACGTCGTTTTCACAGCGCGCTGGACAAGCGACTTCCGCGCCGACTCTGATCCGTCTGCTCGCGAGACGTTTGCCAAAGGATGCGGCCGTAGACAGGTACCGCGCCAAAACTGCTGGCACAGGTTCGATTTTGATCAACGAGACGAGGGCTTCGACAACGCTTGGGGAATCTACAGGCGAGACAGATCGAACGCGAAAAGCGCGCGTAAAAGGAGACACACGAGCAGATCCATTTACGGTTTCCCCAACGCTTGGAGAATCTACAGGCGAGACAGATCGAACGCGAAAAGCGCGCGTAAAAGGAGACACACGAGCAGATCCATTTACGGTTTGACTGGCGCACGGATCCCCCGGTCTGGGTGCTGCCAGCTGGCGTCTGCTGCTGGATGGTCTGGGCCGTATCGATCGCGTTGGATCCATGCTGAGCGTGCAATCCTATTTGATTGCGATTCCTATCCTCATCGGGTTATGTGTGGTTGATTTTTCGTGACTGATATCGATGTTTCGGCACAAATCTTGACTGCAAATTTGTCGGACACCAGGGAGACATGGGATAGCCGCAGCGTCTTAGCGAGCGGGCATTGCCCTAGGTCGGTTTCGGTGCGAGCGATTCACTCAAGCAACTATTTAGCATGATGGGAATAGGACTCGTTCGTTGGGACGGCATCTCGTTAGAGTGATATTTGGGCTGCGGCTGATCTTGTTCCCATCGGTGACTTTGGACGCAGTCGCGTGTGCGCAGTGCATCCGCAGTCAGAGAGCACGGTTTCCGTTTGGTTGCATGATTGGGGCCCGGCAATAGCCATAAATCCTGGTCCCGGTTTTGATCTGGCACCAACACGGTTACGTCCGTGGCGGTTTTGACCCCTAGTACATCGTTTGGGCGATCGTGTCGCACGCGCATCGTTGCTGGCATCGCTGGATGAGCGTCCGTCAAAAACAGGGCAAACTCAGCGTGGCCGCCTACGATACCCCTGCCACGGAGCGTCTTCGATATGAATTCGGTCGGTGTTGCGTCATTCAGGTCAGCTCCGACGGGCCCGCGCCCAGTAGCTGATCGAGCGCCTCTGCCGGTGATTCGAGTCGCCAGCTCCCGTTCGCGAACAGTCGACACACCTGTTTGTGGTAGCGAATGAGCGTCGGTCGATTCCCCACGCTGAGGACGCTCGTTCCCATGACGCTTAGAATCTCGTACATGCGGCGTTCATTTTCGACGTCCAAGCCGCTCGTTGACTCATCGAGAATCGCCAGTTCAACCGGTTCAGGTTGAAGCAGGAGCCGCGCGAAAGCCAAGCGTTGCTGCTCACCGAGAGACAGAATCGAGGCAAAGTCGGCTTCAACGTCAAGACCGCCCATTCGATCGATAAGATCCGGCAGATTGACCCGATCGAGGACGTTGCGGATATGCATTTCGTCGACTCGATGGATACTGTCCCCGCGCAAGGGGTAAAACAAATTTTCCCGAAGGGTTCCCAGCATCAAATAAGGTCGCTGTGGTATGAAGAGCGTATTTTGCGACTTTGGGCGCCGGTAAACAACACCGCTACCCCGTCTCCACAAGCCAGCAATCGCCCGTACCGTTGATGACTTGCCTACACCGCTTTCACCCATGATTAAGACGCGCGCACCATTCGACAGCAGCAGATCAAGCTGGTTCACGAGGAGTCGTCGACCCTCCGGCGTGTAGACCGTGAGCTTCTCCAGCCGAAGCGCCGATGAATTATCTTTTGAACTAGCTTCCGATCCCGTCAGACTAAGGATGCCGTCCGTGTCGAGCAAAGCCTCATCGTCATCGCCTCGGCCGGCAAGCAAGCGCGGCTCCACAACGCGATGCAGTTCATAGAGGCGATTCACTGCGGCCGCAAATGCCGAAAGGCTCACAAACTCATTCACGACCAGAGAGAGATCATTCAACACGTGGTTATAGCTGAAGAACGCTTGGCTCAGGGCACCAAGAGGGATCCGCCCAGAGAAGTAGTCCTTGCTGACCACCAACGCAGGCACGACCTGAATCAGATAACGATACCAGGTTGTCGCAAACGTCACGTTTCGCTGCCATTGCAGCAGCTGGATCATGTTATCGAAGACTGCCCCAAATCGCCGCCAGACGGCGCTCTGTTCCTGCTCCTCGCCACCGTAAAACGCGATCGACTCTGCATTCTCTCTCACCCGGACGAGCGCGTAACGAAAGTCCGCCTCGCGCCGAAGCTGCGCGAAATTCAGTCGTACCAGGCGACCGCCCAGCCATAGGGTCACCAACGTCCCCGCTGTAGAGTACAATACCAAGAGATAGAACAACTGCGCTCGAATGCGGAACAGGATGACGCTAAAGAGAAGAAAGTCAAAGAACGCAACCACTATCCCGCAGCCGAAGCTCACCGCTCGCTCCGTGAACACGCGTATGTCTTCGCTGATGCGCTGATCGACGTTGTCGAGGGCGTCCCGCACAGTGCTGCCGCGGCCATTCATCGCGGCATCTCGTTCGTCGTCGCGATAGATCAGGCGCAAGATACTGATATTGTAGTACATCCGATCGTGAAAGTAACCGCCGATAAGGCGTCTGGTGAGAAAACGTCGCCACTGCAAGGCCGTTCGTTGTCTCATCCAATCAAATAGGGTCAAAAAAGGCGGCCCCAGCACAAGCGCGGCTACAAAGAGTACTAGGAACTTTTGGTACTTGGCAACGTCCTTTGCATTCAACGCGTTCCAAAAGAAACGCTGGATAAACGACAGCAAGACGGCGTAGAGGGTACAGAGAAGCGCAAGCGCCAGAGTGCCCAGCGTCCACAACCACGCCGCGCGACGGCTCCCAGGCTCTGTCCAGAACGGTGTGGCGAGCTCCCTCAGTCGTCCGAGCAACGCTAGCGCTCGCTCACGCCGGTTCTGCCACGGCACACGGCCATCGGAACCACCAATCCCCGCCATACAAACTGGTCGAACTCGTGAAGCTCGAGAATCACCCCTCTTCCCCCGAATCACTCGCGGATGCACCCAACTGATGTCGCTGGTTCGACGCCAACGCCGCGCACACGCGAGCGCCGCCGACTGTTCTGTTGCACGCACCCTGAACGGCACAAGCCCGGGAACGGCACGAACAAAGCTCAGCGGCGATCGAGTCCCGTCCCGAATAGGCCCACTACGCAGCGTGTCGCAACTAGAGAGCACAGCGGAAACCATCCCCACACCCTCGTCTACCAACCAGTGTCGTGTGCTCCCTGAGAACGCCCCCGCCTGGCGATGATTTGGCTTGGCAGCGAATCTGCATCGCCAATCGTGCGTGCTCGTTGCGATGGCGCTCGGGGGTTGGACGGCCAGCACCGGCGCCAGGGCCCGTACCGTTCCAGCGCGATGCCTTTGGATCGATCCGTCGGCGAGAGCGTCTCGCGCTCGGTGCCCCGTCGCCAACGAGGCGAAGGACGATGCGCCCGCTGTTGATTGGAAGACCTCGTCGTCATCCATCTATCCATGCATCCATGCATGCATGTGTGTGTGCGCGCGCGTGGTTGTGTACACGGATCTCGTATGCAACAGCGCGGGACACGTGTTTCATACACGCACATGCGAGCTGCGTCCATGATGACATGATGGCGAGGTATTCGCCTCTGCAGGCTCATAGATCGACGTCTCTGGAGTTCGATCCTGCCATCCTAAAGAGATGATGCACGGCTGTGCGATTGTGGTGACATTTCGTTTGATGGCCGTCGGCGGTACAGGGGATACGCCGCTGGTCTCTGGCAAGCGCCATGACGACATCCTCTCGTTGTAAGTGCGCAGAGCGACTCGGGCTCATACGTGGATGTACGCGAGTATGCCGCTCTGACTACATGCCCTGTGTAGCGTAAAAGGCCGTATCCTAGGCTGGCAAGTATAGCAGCTGAGAGTAGGGTGAGCGGAAAACCAATCCATACAAAGTCTTGTGCGCTCAAGTAGGGATTTCCGAGTTCGTCCTCGACGCTGATCACGGCCATGTTGGGAAAACTCGATACAGGTAGGGCCATGGCACAGGAACAGGCAAGTGCGCCACCGAGCACCATGAGTCGGGGGTGGCCCAGACCGGCTCCAAGCTCCGCCAAAATGGGGCTCAGGATGATGCTCGACACGGTATGGCTCATGAGGCAGGCCACAAGCAACGTCATCAGCATAAAGGTCATGTAGACTTTCCATAAGCTGGCGTCTTGAACGGAGGACCGAACGGAAGCGGCGACGATCTCGAGAAGTCGACTGGATCGCACGGCAGCGCCCATGACGACGCCACCTGATACCAAATAGATCACGTTAAAAGGCAAAGAATTGAAATCTTCCTTACTCAAGAGGCCTGTGCCCATGAAAACAACCACTGGGACAAGTGCTACGATGCCGTCACCACCGAGTCGCTCGGATACGGACTTGCTCGTCCAGAGCGCAATCGTAACCAGAACAGTGAGAATGACCACGAGATGCGCCATGCCCGTATCCTTCCACTTGAGCGGACGATGCATGGGGACCAGCGGAAATGCCTGGATGGGGCCACGCCCAAAACGAACCAGGAGGTAGGCGTGCATCACAAACACCGCAACGAGGGCAAGCGGGAGCGCCAGTGCTACCCATTGACGAAAGGAGACAGAGGCCACCCCCCGAAGCGCGTCCAAAGCAATGGCATTTTGCGGTGAGGCTATCGGCGACGTCATGCCACCGATGTTGCAGGCTGCAGCAATGCCCAGCAAGGCACATTTCACAAAGGGAGTTCCTGGCGGGAAACTCTGCAGAACAGGCGTTACAATGCCGACGAGTAGCACGGGTGCAGCTACGTTCGATACCAGCATGGACAGAAATACTGCAAGTAGCATCAACATAAGCAGCAGTTCCGGAGGACGCCGTGCATGTCGCAAAACCGCGATTGCAATGGCCTTGTCGATGGTGTGCTTGCTGAGTGCTCCAGAGATGCTGTAGCCGCCGAGAATCAACAAAAGCACCGGACTGCTCATGGATGTAATCGCTTTGTGAGCGGCTTCTGTAGCTCCGAGGACTCGCTCACCTTTCTCGTCTAGAAAGACTCGCAGAACAACCGTGAGCAGCGGGATCGCCAACGACGTCACAAACAGGGGCACCGCCTCAGTGGCCCAGAGCACCGACGCGAACGTCACCAGGGCCAAACAGCGCTGGGCTGCGCCATCCCGAGCCGCAGCGGCAACGCTATGGTCATGAGTTGCACCAGTATTCCGCGCCTGCTCCAGGAAAGCAAACTGGGACGCTGGTGCGAGCAAGACCCCGACGAAGAGCACTACGGCGATCAGAAACGGAACCACGCGGAACGCCCTGAAAGTCGAGTCCCTCAGACCACTGCGTTTCGCGTGCGTGTCCCGTAAGCGCCGCTCCTGCAGAAGCATGTCTCGCCAGACAGTATTCCGTTCCCATATAATGAGATCGCGTACGGACTCGTTAAGCTCCGCTCGTGCGGCTTCTACGTCCCCGTCGTGAAAGAGACTCGCAAACTCGTCCTCGACACTCTTCTTCAATGACGTGATCCCTGTCGAACTGTGCTTTCGATCCATCGACATGATCTTGAACTCCAGTGTCCAAAAACGAAAATCGATTAGTCACCGTTCATGCCTCGTTGTAGAGGGCGTCCGCAACGAGAGAGCCGCTTGCTATCCAACCAGCCAGCCAGCCAGCGAGATACTCGCGTCATATCGCCAGTCGCGTGGTGTACTCGTCGCTCGTTTCGGATACAGACTTGACGTGCCCGAGCGAGTCTGGTTTTCTCTGGTCCTCGTCAAGTGAAATACGGTGACGATCAAAGGTCTGTCAGGGGTTGGAAACTCCCACAAGAGCCGTTTGTGTTTAGGGGACTTGTTGCTGTTCGCACGCGAGGCATGCCAGTGCTCGTCTGTATCGTTCGGTGAACCAGCGCGGCGGGCCAGGTGAGGATTCAAGCCAACGCTACAGCCTAAGACAACGGCCAGTTTGCAGTTTCTTAAACTGTACGCGAACGTTTACTGGAGACCACACGCTGGGTAGCGTTGGGACTTGCTTGTTGCGCCTGGTGCGCGTGCAAAATCGCGGGATACCCTGTTGAACATTGTGTCCTTCAGCGGAGCGGGCTGGGGTCTGGAACGCTGGCGACCTTGCCCTAGAGCACAGCTGAAAAGTGCTGTCGCAGCACCTGCAGTTGACATACGTAGCGAGAGCTTCGTGCTTGGGCCCTGCTCGACGTGAACAGTCGACAAGTTCACGAGGTGACTGGGCCTCTAGGGCGCCACGTCCTCGCTCTCACTCACTATGAAGTTCTCCAAGCAACTTATGTACAATGCAGTCGCCGAGTGGCGAGAACACTACCTCGACTATAGTGAGCTGAAGAAATATATTTCGCGGCTTGGAAGTGTTCGCCAACAGCTGCGAAAGTATGGTGCTGGGGATCCAGCTACGAGTTGCTCACCGCTCAGAGAGGCAACACTAGCGATCTGGATACGAGGCGATGTACCTCGCGGACGAAGTACCTCACACTCGACCGCTTCGTTGTCGAGTCCACCTCCAGAAGAAATCGAGGTTGACGCTCTGCACGCCAAAGCAGCTGCGCGGTTCGCTCCTTTTCTGTCGAGCGAGGCTCATGGTGCCACGGCAGGGGTGACTGCACCTAGCTGCGTAGAAGCACGAATGCCAGACGCCTCTCCGGATGATGGGTCCGGCACCATGTCATGGATGAGAGAAGGCGATCAAAGATCTTTGCCACCGCGCTTTTCTCCATCCATCAGGACGAAAACGACTTGTTCATCAGCGAGTCAAAGTGAGTCTTGTGATCAGGCGAAACGCCCAGTTGATGGAGGGGATTCCTCAACGGCAAACGATACGCTCGAGCCGCGAGCGCGCAGCCTGGAAGAAGCGCTTCTGGCGATACCCTCGGTTCGCACGGGCTCGGCCGAGCTTGTCGAGTCGCGCACGACGCTCGCAGAGGCGATCAAGCCGGAACGCATTCACCAACCCGAAGCGCTTGTTCGTACGCAAGACGACGACGAAGACGACGACGACGATGATGATAGTGACAGTGACGATGATCGCAGCGATCATGCCGGACAAGTTGCCCTCTCGATTGAGGCAACAACCGCTGCAGTGCAGTCGCAGCCCGCACAAGAATGTCCTGAGAACGAGTACCATGTGGATGACGCTCACGAACGCTCTCTGAGAAGCAGCGCGGCGCATACCCACGGAGCTGCCTCGACTGGCGTTCGGAAAAGCCGTCACCCGCTGCTTCTGCAACCACGGTCAACGGTGATTGACGCATCGACAGTACGACGCGAGTCTGGTACTGCTGCAGGCGCTCCACGGCACGGTCCATGGGGAACGAGTCGGGCAGCACATACGGCAGTCATCGACGAGCATCGCAATGTGCGCAATACCCGTCTGGCACCGGCGCTACGGAAGACCGCAAGTTCAAATGTGCTCTACGAATTGGAGCACGGAACGCCGCGTCACTCTCCTGGCGACTATTTCGCAACGCCCTCGAAAATGCCTGCAGATCAGGCCGCGAATGCAAAAGCCTCCACAAGAGGGCAACACCAGGCTCAAGCCACGTCTGCGAGCGCCGGGACAACAGCATCTGACCAGAAACGTGAGCAGTCCGCTCAACGAGGCCTGCACCAGACGAGTGCAGCACCAAGCGTCCTGGCGAATGAACAGACTCCATTGATAGCGGAAACCAGGGCGAGTGTCCTCTCGAGCCAGCGTGGCGTGATGGCGGCAACAGGCTATCCATCTGGCGAAACGGAGGATCGCTACCTCCGCCATGCAAGAGTGTCTGGAAACCTCGCCAACGCGGCGGCCGCGGCGACATCATTCTTGGCACGTCCCAGCCTCTCGCCGGTAACGTTGCCCTGGGCCGGAGTCCAACCAGTCGCCTCCTTCTTGCCGAACGAGGAGTGGGCCCAGTCACATCGAGAGGCGTTTTGGCGAATTGAACGCAGGTTCTTCGAGCGTCTGCATATCGAAGCGGCCAAAGTCGATGCCTTCTTCCAAGCGATGCACAGGGAACTTGAACGAATCTCGAGGGCGCTCGTGGTCGATGCGAGAGCCTCGGTTGCCCAACGCGACCAGACTCGACTTGCGCTGATCCGTCAACGTTATCGAGATCACTATGTCGAGATCGTTGAACTGGTCAATTATGTAGAACTTAATGCTACTGGTTTTGAAAAAATCCTGAAAAAGCACGACAAAGTGACTGGATTGCAGACCAAGGCAACGTTCCAACGCCAAGTGCTGCAGCTGTTGGCGTTCTATCGAGCGGCGCAGGAAATCAAACAGGCCGACACGGGAGCCTCCCTTGACTAGTCGATTACGCCTGCTGAAGAAACCGTCTGTATTGACAGAACGTGCTGGTGTCGACGTCTGGTTCGCAAGCCATTTCTAAAAGCTCAAATTGGGCACTGAACGCCCGGACGTGGTGGCTCGTTTATCCAAGTGGCGCTCTTGACCCGATGCGCATGATCATACGCAACCGCGCCATGGTCCAGCGTGCCGTTGTGTGGCTGCACGAGAGACGCAATACCATGGATTCGTTCCACGCGCATGCGAAACGGGGGTCGTCTAGCATCCCGTCCCGTTGGAACGATACAACGACCAAGGTTCGTCCATCCAGGCTGACCATATGGGTGCGAACGGGCGGGGATGGAATCGTGGTCAAAACCAAACCCAGCGACACGCCATGGGTTTCATCGCGGCCCCTTGGTGATACGCCCTTCGTCAGAAGATTCCTAGGCTGAAATCGCGCGCTGAAAAACAATACCTACTAGGGTGCCACGCTGATGAGCACGACGCCAGGTCGCGTTGGCAGGCTGCAACGGCGGCGCCTTGACGTAAACGTTCATCTGCTCGGGGGGCGCAACGCACTGCGGGAGTATGTTTGCGGCCCAGTCGAGATCGGTCGCGCTGCCGCTAATACCCGGCGGATCGCGAGCGCGTTCAGGGTGAGGCCACGGACTCTGAAGGACGACGATGCCGCCCATGTTCTCCACAAGCTGGCGCGTCAGATAGAGTCCGAGTCCGTGCGGTGCCGAGTCAGACTCGGATTCAGGGGTCCATTCAGAGCACGAAGACAGCGTTGCAATGCTATCATCGATTGACGTCTGTGCATTCGCGTTCAAAGGCTTGTTGGTGATCGTCTCGGCCGTGCTGCTGGGTGATAGCAGCCGCGAAGACGCTACCGCTCCGTGAAATGTACGACGTCCGCGATATCCACGCTCCCAGATTCGCTTCAATTCCCGTCGAGGTATGCCGGGGCCCGTATCGCCAACGAAAAGCGCCACTGCGACTTGGTCGCGCTCAGAGGCGTCATTCATCGGTGCCGAGTCCCGTCGAGCAGGCGCCAGTGCGGATACCTCACTGGCGACGGGAGAACGTCCTGATCCAGCTAACGAAACCAACTGAATCCAGAGATAGACGAGGCGACCGCGCCTGCCCGGTCGTACCATGCCAGTGTATTTGATTGCATTCTCGAGGACGTTGCTGATCGCCTCACGTAGGGCAAATCCATCCGCCAGGATCGCCGGCACATGATCCAGTCGGCCACGCAGTTCAACGCCGTGTTCGATCGCCAACGCCGTAGCCGTCCCCAGTAATGGCCGCACGATGTCATTCATCCAACAGAGATGCAGGCGTCGGTGCTGTATATTGCCAGCACCCGGGTCGGAGGCGGGCGTCGTGGCTGCACCAAAGTCGCTTCGTCGTTTCGACGACATTTTTGGCGGACTCGAGCTCGTCGACGATGGCAGAAGCAGCGATTGTGGTGGTAGCGACGGCACTGTGCTCGGATTGGTGTCGATGGCTGCAGTGCGCATCGGCCACGACATCGTCGCGCCGGCTCCAGAGCGTTTGCTCATGGATTCAGATTCAAACGGGGGCGGGAGTTGGGCGACATGTTGCGTCACCGTATCGAGTGGCGACAGCAGCTCATTCAGTCGCTCACACTGCACAATAATATCGCGCGCAAGATCGCGATTCACGTCACCGGGCGGAAGACGACGTAACAGCAGTTTGCCGAAGGTGCGCAGCGCGGTTATCGGACTCTTAGCTTGATGGAGGATGTTTCCCAGAATATCGCGCACCTGGGCAAGCATTGCGCCTTCTCTGGCTCGTTGCGCGTCCATGGCGTTCGAGTTCGCCAGTTGCGACTGCTCTCCCGTCCATACCGACACCGACTTGGATAGTCGCGTCGGTACAGACATGTCGAGACGATGCAGCCTGCGGAATTCGAGATGCGCGCCATCCGCTGCCGTATCCGCTCGTTCAGAGGCCAGAGGTGTGAACACGGCTGGTTCCGCTCGTGATGCTTGCCGACCCTTGTCATCATAACTCGGTTGCGGATCATTCGTTCGGACTCGAGATCGCGCTGGTGATGGTTGTTGTTGTCGATGACGTTGATCCAGAATCAGTGCCAGCGCCAATGTCTTTGCGACGGACACCAGCTGCTTGCACTCGCCTTCCGACCATCGACTGCGCTCTGCGTCGGCGATCCGACCGTCACGCGGTCGGTCCTGGCCACGTTCTCGCCAAACCGCCAACATCCCTACCACATTATTGCCATCGAGCAAAGGCGCGGACAAACCGCCGTCCGCCAGCTGGCTGGCCGTGTCCTCATTCAAGTAAATGAATGGGTACTCGGGAAGCAGGTGGCCAGCAGCGACGCCGCCTGGCAGCGCCGCTGGACCCGCAAGTGGTCGCGAGCCTGGTGCAGCTCCAACCACCCAGACAGTCTGTGCCTCCGGGTGCACACACAGTGGAACAAACTCCAGAGACCCATCGGGCGCCTCTCGGCGCACACAGAGCGCACACTGCGTGGCTCCCAGGATACTCGCCAGCACCTCGAACTGAGCCCGACAGAGCTGCATAAACTCCCGAGAACACTGCGGAAGCGTGCTTTCCGCCACGACCGAGCGGACGTGCTCCTCTGAACTCGCACTTGTAGCCTCGACTATGTGCTCGTGATCGCTCGTCACCAGCGGCTGCTCGAGTCGGACCTCTGCGCGAGAACGACGTGATCGCGACGTTCGCTTTCGCCCCTTGCCCCGTTGTGCACCCTCTACTTCGGCACTGCTGTTCGTCAACCATTCCTCATTCTTACTGTTTTCATTAGGTTGTCCTGATGAAGATGACGACGACGATGGCTTCAGACCACAGCGCACTCGCTCGAGTAACCCAGTGTCGTCCAAAGCCGGCAGTCGCGCACGACGTTGGCTCCGTTGCCGCTGCGTCCTGCGTCCTGCAGCAGTGAAGTATGAGACGCGCGAAGCGTCTCTCGACAACCGCACAGTATGTTCATCAAGCAACTTTTTCCCATCAATGCTTAGCACACACGACCAAGCTAGCGGACAATGAACGCGCATTACGCAGTTGGCACGCAGGAACGCCCCGACATGTGAGTACAACGTCGTAATACAGACCACTGGGGACGCGTGCCGATCGCCGGCGCCTCCGCCACCGGACATGTCCGTGATGAAGGGATCTTCAGGAATGTCCCGAACAGTCTATCCATGAATCCTTTCCGTCTATTCATTCATTTGATCGTACATACAGACATGTGCTTCATACGATCCATGAATCCTTTCCGTCTATTCATTCATTTGATCGTGCATATAGACATGTGCTTCATACGATCCATGAATCCTTTCCGTCTATTCATTCATTTGATCGTACATACAGACATGTCCCTAAAGTCTATCCATGAATCATTTCCGTCTATTCAATCGATCGATGCGCGCAGCTCGACGTGGCGGCGTCGTCGGGCGAAGGTGCCCCCGCCGGCACGCAACCCAACCCACGAGCTCGCCCGCGTGCACCGGAGCGTAGGATCGGACGCGTCCACAGAGCACGCTATCCACTCGGGTGCTCGCTGGTGACTCAATCCGAGTGCGCTCGAGCGAACATTCCGTTTTAGACTGTTTTTGCGTTCGTTTTTTGTCCCTTCCTTTTCTAGTGAGGAATTCATGTCATCATATGCTTTTGTTTCTGCAGTAGGACTGGGGCGTGTGCGCGCCCCCAGTGCAGTGAGCACGCGCACCTCATGCCGTTCTCGAGTCGCCACGCTGGTACGTTGTGCGCGCGATAGCGACACGTACGACACCAAGCCAGTTGCGGCACGCCTGCCCAAGGTTATGCAATCGTGGTCAGCCGGTTTGACGACGGTGCTTGCGAGCAGTTTGACGTTTGGCCCTGCTGCGTGGGCCACCGACGGCACGGGTGAGCCGCTCGGCATCGACGACTCGCGCCTCTTGGTTGTGCTCCTGGGGATCTTCATCACGATTCTGGCGCTCTTCATCGGATGGTCATCGAAACAGGATGATCAGGACGATTTCGTTGGTGAATATGATCCGAGACGTCGTTGATTGTTACGAGTTGGACAAAGCAGGTAAGATCGCTCGAGCGCGGTGACGTCAAGTGGGTATGCAAGTAAACGGAGGCTCAAGCTGTCGCACCGCGATGGTATTCGCTCGCCATCATCGTTCCTTTCTTTTTAACGCAAAGCCCTTATATTCCAGTCACCAGTCATATCCAACAGTGTGCTCGAGCTCAGGGTGCCGAGGTTGAGTGGCTCGGCTCTAACGGCTCCGTAATCGCGTCCCAGTCCAGTTGGAGTGGGGGAATCCGTTGCTTCCATCGCTGAACGCCAACCAAGAGCGCCTCGTGCAACAGTCGATACTGAGCTGGAGTCTGGACCATTCCCAGGCGTTGCGCTCGTAACTGGAGCACCGTCTGTGCAACTTGGTCGCTGAGGGCATCAGCACCGGGCGGGACGAGTCCCTGACGCATCCTCTCCAACAGCAGGTGGAGCGCTATCCAGGTGCCTGTGCGACCTATTCCTGCGCTGCAGTGCACAATAACCGGCCCATAACGTCCTTTCGTCGATGAGCGTGAAAGCGGAGCATCGACCTCGGCAGCGTGCAGCACAGTCTCCGATGACGACAGCGAGGGAGCGATAGCCTCTGTTGTTGTGAACGCTCGGGGCGGCATCGACGGTACGGATCCAAAGACGTCTTCTTTTGCAAAGCTGGCTTGAATGGCACCATACCGAACGCGGGCTTGATTCACGAGATCAACGATCTGGATCAGTGGCAAGGCTGTTGCTGGAACGCCATGGTCAGGCCACGCTGTGTACTGAATATGAAGGAGTCGCCATCGATCACCGACTCGTTGCATCGGGGGAAGCGTCCGTCGCTGCTGGGAGTTCGCGTCCACCTCTCCTGCAAGTTGCCGAACGCGCTCAAGTTCAATAACACGTAGAATGAATGGTGCTGAGGATTCCGGCTCTAGAGCAGCAGCAGCAGCAGCAGCAGCAGCAGCAGTGCTCTCGCCGATAGCCACTGCCACCTCCGTATTTGCGTCCGGCAAACGCTCCAGAGCAGTAGCATCTAGCGCACCCGATTCATTCGCCTGCCAGCGCAGCTGATGCAGCAGCCGCACTCGGTAGGCCCCAAATACACCATTCCGCATATAGGGGGCGCTTTTCTCCCGCCCGCGCTCAACCGTGCGGGCTAACATGACCACACATGGCGCCCGTTGTTCGGCGACCATATGCCAAAAGTCGCGAACATTCTCGTAGACCGAACAGGGACCCTGGGTCGCGATATACGCACTCCGACGACTTTCCGAAACGACCCCGCGAATCCAGCTGGCATTGATATAGTCGGTATCGGGAAGCCAAGGTGGCTCTCCGGTCGCTAACTGCACCTCTAGTAGGCGAACCCGAGTGCGGTCAAAAGGCAACACATCGGCGTATCGATTCTTATGTCTGTTCAGAGGTTGACGAGCCGCTTCAAAAGTCGCCCCAGCAGCGAGACCTTCGCGCTCCAGTCGTCGATCGAGCGCTTTGAATGCGACTGTGAAACCGTCGGCGGAACTGGGCTCTGGAAAAGGATCGCATATCTCCTTGGGGGCTCCAGCACCTGCGGAGCACCCGTCTGAACAAGATATACCGAATGATGAGGTGCTTGCCGCGTTTCCTGATTGCATATCAGGATCCTCTGCATCACGAACTTGATTGGGGTCACGATTTCGACGACAAAGACCAAAGTGGTGGTGACGAAAATGATCGAGCATGCGCATGCCCAGCTTACGAGACTGACGCTGATCCATTTTCTGGCTAGGCGCATCTCCCGGCTTCGAGGTTCTGCCAACAGGACTCGCTAGACGAGCAATGGTGCGCTCTAGTTCCAATGCCCAACTAGAAAAATGTGACTGTTCTAGCGACAGATCGGTGAAAACTCGAGTTGTCTGCCGCATCGACGACGTTGTCATCGAGCGTCTCTCTGACAAGCCTGTTTCTGGCGGGGCATCATCGCTAGCGTCTCCGACAGTAATCCTTGTCGATGGTGTTGGTTTTCCGCCAGTCCGCTGCATGCTCCACTTGGCATGCTCGAGGGATCGCACCACCACGGAAGCGGTTCGCCTCCAGACGCTTTCGTGTTGACGTTGCACTCGTTTGCGATCCCGACGATGTTCCAGCGACTGTGCCGGGGCGCTTCCTCCCAGGGGCGCTCTGTGACTGCTCAGCTCGCGAGACAACTCGCGGAATCGATACGCTTCGACGTGGTGCTCGCTCTTTGGACCGTTTGCTTGGTGCTACGACATCACTTGCTTCTCTGCGTCTATCTGGATCCAAGCTCGTTTTCGAATGTACCTCTTCTTGGCCATGTGAACATCGTTCTGTCCGCGACCATTTGATGGATCGAGGTTCCGACTGGTTTTCAGAATCCGATTCGGAGTCTGGGAAAACGTCAACGTCGTCTCGGAAGCGTCCTAGCGGTGCGCTCACTTTGGTTCTCGTTGCTGAGGCACGCGCTTCTGATGATGAGCAATGATGTCTCGGAATTCGACTCGATTGAGTGGCATACCATTGGACCCTTTTCGAGCACATCTCGAGCAGCGCATGATTCACGAAATGAGCATCCCTCCAGCGTTGGCAGATACGATGGTCTCGGTTCATTCGTGAGCCATCAACGCACTCTCGGCACTGAGCTCCGGTATTCGGAGGCCCTCCAGGGCGTCGACGGTCATTTCGCTGGCCCCATTGATATCAACCCAATGGTGTTCAGTGTCGCTTGTTCGTTCACAAAGAGAACTTCCGAGAGATACTGGCCGTTTGCGGGGATCGGAAACCCAGGACCGAACATTCGGATTTGCCTCGTAATCTTGCGACCTCATGGTTTTCATCTGGGATGGCGGGTTCTCCTCAGGACGATCGGCCACGACCCGCGCTGCATCCGTCTGCGGAACGTTTGCGTGGGCTCGGGTCTCTAGCGGCTCGAGAACACACGCCAGAGAGGTACCTTGGGCATGCGAGGCACATTGCTGTGGCAGCGTATCTGCTTGAGCATTCGCTGTCGCCGTCGATGCGTCGTCAGCTGCAGCGCCTTCGATTGGACTGACCAGCTTTGAGGTCGTAGCGAGCACGAAGGTTGGCGATTCCCCATCACCAGGTGATTCGAATGTCGTTTTCGTGTTCGCCTTCGCGGCATCAACGTTGCAGCTTGGCGTCGCCGTAGATCGTAGAACCAATGCAGGTTCTGGGTAGGAGACAACCTCTGACATGCTCTGGCCATGAACGCAGCTCATGCTCGTGTTCGTGCTCGCCAATGGAGTCAATTCGTTCGCTTGGAGCAGGCATTCAAACGCATGCAGAGCAGCCCAGCTACCCGCCATGGTGTTTGACAGCGACGCTTGGACACAACCGCACTCAGATCGAGCAGTTATCGGTACACGCTGCCGCATTCCACCGATCATTGTTGGACTCGTTTCATAAGCGTCGTTCAGCATGTGATTAGGTGCAGAATCTTCGCCTTCAGCTGTGATTTGCATGCTCGCGATTCGGTTACCTGTGACCGTCTGTGGACGCGCGTCAGCCAGCCATTCCGGAGTTGTTCTCAGGGAGCAAACCGTTGACACCAGGCCATGGAAACCGATAGGAACACAGCCGACACTTTCCTGGGCTTGATTCAGTGAACGAGCCCCATCGACTCGAGGTTCTGGCGACGCGTCCCCATCGTGTAGACGATCCGTTCCTGTTCCTAGTGTGCGCTCTGCGTCGTCGTGTCGTCGAGGCCGAGCGATATTATCAAGAGGCTCAACTGGCACAGCACAATACTTTTGCGATAGCGTCCTAGGATATACATCTGATCGCATGGAACACACCCTCTGGCTCGGCACAGCATCCTGGCTGCCACTCGAGTCGAGGGCATCCCGCGGAGAGCGAACAAGTGCGACTCTATCCGCTGCGCCAAAAGGCACGAACGCGTCCATTGCTTCGCTCTGCTCGGTCGAGGGTAGGTTCGCTGTTTCTGCCTCTTCCCCAAGTGCAGTGATTGCGGCGCGGTCGACCAGGGAATCCTCCACCGTCGACGGTGACCCAAAGGATTGGTGTTCGCTCAGTTCATCGGCTGGAACTGAAACGGAGCCGGAAGACAGAAGCGCATCTGTCCTGCTCCTGTCGATAGGCTCCTCGTGAATCATCAATGATGAATTCGGCTCATCGGTGTACCAGTTTGAAAAATCGGTCTGCTGCAAGGAACCACCGTCGAACGAACGACCTGGAAGCGGTGTCAAGTCCGTATATGCTCGAGCCGCCGCAGAGCTCGCTCCTCCGAAAGCAGTACCGGCTCCATCGTTCGAGCCCAGCGCCCCATCGATGCTGCCTATTTTCGGGTCCGACGCTGGCCATCGCCCCAGAGCTTGTCGCTGCCAATGATCATCCCCGTCCATCGGATAGACATTTCGATGAGACGCCTCGCGTTCATTCGATAAAGACCTTGTCCGCTTCCGTATTACTGCAGTCGTTCGCTGTACTGATTCCAGCGAGGTGACGACATCCTCGCTTCCGCTCGTTGCTGTCGCCGACGATGGACAGGGCGTTTCGTCTCCCTCGTCTGAACGGGGTGGACTCGATTCCATATGCGCGACGATTCCAAGATAGGCAGCCAAAACGACTTGGATGCAGAAACGCTTCTCACAGACACAAATCGACCATACCCGGCTCGCCAGAGAAGGTCACTTTTGAAAAAAAGCCTCTGCTCGTGTACGCAGCGGCGTGTCGCCAATCGAGTCTTTGGGGACACGTTGCGGTGGTTTCCCGACCGCCACTCAACCTCAGCTCTGTACTTGCCACGTGCTTGTTCGGATCGCTTCACGGAGCCACTCGTGTGCGTCACCTCGTCTCGCCTCTGAACCCAGCGCGTCTCCGTCTGCTATGGCGCCACACCCAACGCGTTCCGAAAAAACAGGAGCACAGCGCTGCACTACAGCGACTAGATATAAACGCACATCCAAGGACCGAGAGAGACAGGTTTATACACAAACTGTCTCTGATTCCTTTCAGCAACAAAAACTGTTCCACGTCTTTAACGAGTGTGTGTCGACCCGTGCTTGGGGGCAACGTTGGCCGAGCACCCGCACAGGGCATTTGGACGCGCGCCACGTCAACAAGCCGCTTGGCCGGAAAAGCCACGAGCGTTGACCGAACTGCACTCGGCAAGAATTCCTCATACAGCTTTCGGGTATCATTAGCCGCTCCACCGGGTATCCAGGCGTACTCACTGGTTCGCCGCCATCAAATACTCAAGTCTCGGTGTGTATGGCTGGGCATATTGGCGACCCGGTGGTGGAGGCGCTCTTGGCTTTGCGGACGTGCGCGTAACCGAATGGCTTGCGGCACGTCCTCGTTCGTGGCCGTGGTCATCATCAGCCATGGAACATCATTCTATAACGTGACTGCTCCTGAATCAGTATTTCTACGCATGAGCCCTGTCTCGCGGTCTCGGTCCACATCCCGAGGGAAGAAATCGATGCTTCTTCCTATGATTCGCACGGAGCCCAGATGTATCGACGATGGTAGACGGCGCGGTGTTGACTCGTGACCCGTTCTGCTACCGACACGATTTCGGTGCATGCTGGCACCCGACACGAGGCATCGGTTCCGGGAGAGCAACCGCTTTGCTCGCATCTCAAGTTCTGTTCGAGTGGGGAGGAGGCCCCTCCATGCTGGCGACTCGCCTCGGCTCGAGGAGCGTTCCGGCTCTGTCACTCGTGCATAGAGACCGAATCAGCGTTCTGCTTGTGTATATGCACTGATTCGTTTTTCGGAATCAACTGCATTTCCCAGGCCATCGTGACCATTTTATGATATCCAACCAAGTTTTGCGCTCGTGTGGCGTCCAACCATATCTTTTTTCAACCTGATCGTTCAGGGTCTCCTCCAAGCTCGACCAAGGCACAGCGATGAGTCGAGGGCAACCATCAGTGAGACATGTGATTCTGGACGGCTTGGGTGGATGCACCCACATGTCATAAGCTGCCAGCGCTGTCTCTATGCCTCGCATCATCTCGGAGTCTGAGTCTTTCTCTGAATGAGCTGCGAATGCAGTGCAGCCGACACGAGCGCATCCTGATGCAGCTGTTGGGCGCTACTCCATACGCCCTGCTTGGACTCATTCAGCAGCGGCGGGCGGCCCATAAGTCTCGCGACAGTGTCTACTGGGGCCGCTCTGACCTGACTTGGGCGAGTATCCTCTCAGCACACGTTTGATCACAAGTGTCGCTGAAGAAACTCCGTCATGCTTGTAAATATTGCGCAACGGTTACTGGAACGGAACCGACTGCCGGACTGGGTCACTCGGGCTGGCATCCGCAAACTTCTTCACGAGCGACTTGTCGAGCTCTACGGCCCGCTACCATCGAGCGATCTGCGAACATATTCCCAGAACTCGGTCGTAGAACGCATTGCGGAACGGGAAGCGTTGTTCCTACGGGACCTACGCAGCCGTCAACGTATCGCTGAAGAGACGGTCGCTGCGAACGCCCAGCACTATGAGGTGCCGAGTGCGTTCTTCGAACTGGTGCTGGGACCTCGTCTGAAGTACTCATGTGGATACTTTTCTAGTCCATGTTCAGGAACACTGGCTGATGCCGAGGAGACCATGCTGGCCATAACTTGCGAACGTGCCGACCTCTTCGACGGACAGTACGTAATGGACCTGGGGTGCGGCTGGGGCTCCCTCACACGCTACCTCGCTGAACGCTATCCCAATATGCGAGTCGTTGCGGTCAGTAACTCCAAGTCACAGCGCGCTTACATTGAAAACAAACTACTGAGCAGTGGATTCGTTTCCAAAGACGATCCGAATCCTCGAATTAAAGTGATCACTGCTGATATCAATGACTGGGATGGCCCTGACGACATCGCCACCGGAACTCGCTTGGATCGTATCATCAGCATTGAAATGTTTGAACATATGAAGCAGTACGATAGGCTGATGGAGAAATTAGCTCGCTGGTTGAAACCAAACGGCGAAGGCAAACTCTTCGTGCACATCTTTGTTCATCGCGCCGTGTCGTATCATTTTGAGAAGACCAGCGACGCTGATTGGATGGGTCGCTACTTTTTCACTGGAGGAACCATGCCTAGCGACCAACTATTGTACCGTTTCCAGGAACATATGCTGCTTGAGCGCAAGTGGAGCGTAAACGGGATGCATTACGCTCGCACTGCCGAACTGTGGCTGGGCAATATGGATCGTCACCGCGTAGCGATCAGGAGGCTTTTCCGACAGGTTTATGGAAGCGAGACGGAGGCGACTCGGTGGGAGGCTTACTGGCGGACATTCTTCATGGCTTGTGCCGAGTTGTGGTCTTATCGTGGTGGCGAAGAGTGGTTTGTGTCGCATTACCGTTTTGTGACTCGTTCGTGCACATCATGAAAGCGCCGAAGACAACCAAAAAGATTTCGTTCGATTCCGATAAGGACGTTTGGCTCACGAGTCTCACGCTGGGTAACTGACCAGCTTGGCCATGAGGAGTCACGCACACGCAAACGCAAGTTCGACGAGTCGGACGTGAACAGCCGGTCGAAACGTACTCTCTAGGGATGCGCGGTGCCCGGCTCTTGACGAGCCCATAGCAGTAGAATGCCCGACGCTTTCTTCTGCTATAAACGGAAATCGACCAGAGAGTTTGGTTCTAGGACGTTGCCTGTTCGTCGCAGATTTCCCCCATGTATGAGCAGCAAGCCGATCGCGTTCATGATAGTGGGGCTCGTCCAGTGCGGATCCAAACCCGTTCCGGATGCGCTCACTGTCTTCCGCAGGATACTCTCCAGAGCACGTCATCCGCGAGATTCCCTCTCAACGAGCGTAACATGTTTTCCATGAGCAAACCAGCGATCCCATAGGGCGCGGGCCCTACAAGTCGGTATGGACGCTGAACCAAGTCATGAGTAAAGGCCTGCCCTGTTGGCGTTCAAACTCTTCGGAGCAGGGCCTCAACGAAGCAATGATCAGCCGAATGGGCTTATGGAGAAACCAGCGTACATCATCGTATTTGCAAGCAGCGGAATACGTAAGCAGTATAACGGTTGCAGGGAGTGCTCACCAGTCTCACGGTCCCTTGATCAGATCTGGATGTGTCCAGCGGTACGACTTGCGTACGCTGCGAGCAGCGCAAACGATTCTCCGACCGTGAATCCAAAAAGCGGTCGCTTGCATCGAGACCCGCTTCAGAATAAAGATGGAGGCGAATCGATGTCGTTCGTTGACAAAGTGCTCATGCGCTGCTCTTCGGTTTCGTCCGTCCTCGTTGTCGATGTCGTGGCCTCTCAACATGCACGTTGTGAGTCATCCCAACCGTGGAGCCCGCATAATGCGTCGTTTCCTCGTCATGCGTCTCAATCATGCCATGAACTGGGCCTGTCGTCGCATGGCCGTGCCTTCTGCAACCGATATGGACTCATTTATGTCATTCCATCGCATGTTCGCGCGCTTCTCTGCCAACGACCACTCCATTGGGCTGGTCACGAACGCATCATCTCATCGCGTTGGATACAGAACATTCACGCGGTTCGTCGCCAACAGGCACCAGCGACATAGCTCACGGAGCTATCGCGCTCATCTGTACAGGCCGATGACTGAGCGTAATGAAGAAACTGGACGCTCCACCGTGAGGGTTCTGCGTAATGGATTGCCCAAAGCAGCACTGCCAACGGATGCCGTCCACATATGGTGTTTCCGGTCTCATGCAGATAGTTCACAAACGCTTCCGGGCTCTTTTCTGCAATCAGACGCAGTCCTGCAAAGTCGAGGGCACGAATGTACTGATGAAGGGCGACGCCTTTTCGTTGGCGTTCTCGACCAGCGTCGTCGCCCCAGCCACGCGTATACCGGAAACGTCGACCCCAATGACAAAAGTCAGTGGAAATCACCAACAGCGTACCTGGTTGACCGATGAGTTTGCCGAAAAATCGACCGCATTCCTGCTCTTTGGATGGTGACAGGGCCCCGCACATGACGGGAACGAAACGTACCCGCTCGCGCCGAGTTCGGAACACTTGTGCAAGAAAAGGCAACTGCATCTCGATCGAGTGCTCCTCCTCATCCACCTTCTTTGGCAGCAACTGAAACAGTTCAGGATGCTGTCCAATCAAGTCCTGAATCAGCGCCGTATCCACAACAAGGTCACCAAAGGGCGTCGCGAGTCGTTGGGCTCCGCTCAGGCCGCACGACCGCATATAGACATGGTGTGATGGTCCGAGAATCACGACTCGTTCAACCTGTTCTGGGTTCACTTGAGCGTACGCGTATGCCGCTGTCTCGCCAGAGTAGGCATAGCCGGCGTGTGGCACAATGAGCACCCCCAGCTGCGCTTGCTCCCTGAGCAAGTCGTTCGCGCCAACTGTTTCCACGTTCGTGTCCTCCTGGACCGCATCGCTGTTTTGTGCCCCTTGAGGATCAATGTTCACTCCATGGGTCTTTTCGGAAGCTTTTGGGTCACGAAACATACCGGTTTCATCGCTGAGGCCAAGTGAGCGCTCCTTCGCGGCAACCTGTGCGAGCCACTGAGCGAGGCTTCGCTCGAGCTGCGTTGCCTCCCCAGTATACCATGAACCCGCGTGTGCAGCTTCTCTTCGGTATTTCTGCATACTATTTATATAAACATGTAGCGAAACACTCTGTCGATGTGATTGGATGCTGGACAGCGAAGAAACTAGGACGCCCTCTCGAAGACGTGGAAGAGGTCGCTGGCGAACGAGTGGCGTCCTCGAAACGAACGACTGGGACCAATCCCGCATTCTCTTCTTGTGTCTAAGTCGCTATCGTTCTGTTTCGCGAATGATCAGCGATTTTATCAACTGTACGTGGTATCATTTTTGAGTAGTGGTAAAGAACTGAATCCTGACTGGGTCTGGTGCACTGAGGAGACGGAGGGCGAACAACCAACGGACTGAGGGGTCGCTTGACGCCTTCCTCGGACAACCAGGTGAGGTTCTGGTAGCGTTTCGGGACCAAACGTGTGCTGTTTTGAATAGAAACAGGGCCAGTAGCATAGACGCGAAGACAGCTGCTCTGAACTTGTGTGTGCGTGATTGAAATCGGCTTGGTTTGCTTTCGTTTTGCGTGCGTTGGTGCTCCGCGTGAATGCTGCGCTGTAGTCGACGTTGTCACTTTTGCAACGCCGCGCTTCCGGAACCAAGCCGTTTTCTTCAGTGGCTGAAGCGTCCTCCAAAGAACTCAGTCGTTGAGGCGGAACGATTTCGATTAGAGTGTCCGGCGTGTGGCGGTTACAATGGCTTTGATGAGCGGAGCCAAACTGGTTACGACGATCGCTGGCCAGCCGTGTTCGCAGCTCGTAGCGGACGTGCGAGTCGGGCCCAGCGCTTGCAGCCGAGCAATGTTCACGGTGCAACAGCAACAGGAGTGCGTGAACGGAAGCGCACGAACCGGGTTCATGAGCTCGGTTTGGGTATGTCGAATGACTCATTTGCGTTCAGTGACTCGCGTGCTGTGCTCTGCGGCTCGTGTCTGCGAAACCTCGAGCGCTGGAGACTGGCACGAGCAGCACTCTCTCTAGACGACGAAGCTGACCAAAGGTCCAAGGAAAAGGCATGGGCGCGCTCCGGTGCGCTTGCAGGAGACCGAGCGAGGCTCGAAGACGAACTCGCCGCCATCGATGCTGCCTACGCGCTATGTCCCCGCTGTGTACAAGCCGTTGAATCACGACTCGCCCAGGTTGATGTGGCTGTCCGGAAATGGTTCGTTCTGCAGAGACTAGAGGCTTCTCAGCAGGAGCGTCTTCATGGAGAATTCAGTCGAGGTCTCGGTCGAATGTCCGGGAGTCAGGGTCGACAGGGCATGCTCCGACGCACCGTATGGCAACCGAACAAGCGGAGGATGGATGGCGTGGATCAGAAAAGCCCCCCTGCTGTCATTCATGAAGCGTTTGATCGGAGGCGTTGGGGTATGCGTCAGAGTCTTGGTGGGCACACCCGGCTGTGGATAGCGACCATGGGATGTTCAGCTGCGGTGCTCGGTTGGGTGCTTTGGCGCCTCCATAGGGTGGGATTCCCTGGCTGGCACGGGAACAGACCAGAGTGGATGTCGCTGCTACCTCAGGATGGAGGCTGGCTTGTACAGCAAACACAATCCATTCATGCTGCTACGAATCGACTCTATCTTCATATGTTGCAGCGATGGACAAAGCTGGAGCCGCTGGTGTTCTCGTTAGCGACGCCCGTCTCTGCCGGAATCATGATGCTGGTGAGCACTTTCTGCTGGATGCTTTGTCGGTGGTTCGGGAATCGGGATCGATGCTCCTCGAATACTGGCCACGGCCATGCCGACTGGCCAGAGGTCCGGTTAGCCTCTGCGTTTCAGCAAAGACTTCATCTGCCAGCGCTATCTGCAGAGCAAGCTCGCAGAGGAGAGGGTATGGCTGCCCGCCATCCCACCTTGATCACGAGTCCATTCTTGTGTCGTTCCAGTTCGGGTCGGAACGCGCTTGACGTCGATTCGTACCAGTCTCGAAAGCGCTCTCGACCACGTTGGATCATCGCAGCGTTCCGTCGACGTCTGGGACAACTCGTGGCTGCTGGATGGATTCAGCTTTACAAACGACTGATGCCTCGCCTCAGTGGACACGTAGGCTCCTTACTCCTGGGCTGGGATCGCTTCGATGCTGTGCGATTCGCTCTCATTCTCTTTCACCTGACGGAAGCGGCCATGCCGCAGTCTCTCCTGAGAACGCTTCGGTGGCCGTTAACCTCCCCTCTTATCTACTTGTTGCTGCTGAGCTGCTCGCTATTCAACCTTTTCTATCATGGGCGCGTCTCTATATCAACTCGCAAGCGCACCGTATCACCACAGAATGACCGGATGGCCAATGCCGCGAAGGAGGAGCGGGTGCTGCCTCTCTACGAGGCAACTGAACCTTACGGCTCTATGCAGTTGTCCACGAGGACCTTCCGACCCCAACCAGGTGACTTGAGTGCCGCACAAGGAGAGCGCTTCTCGAATTCGAGATCATCTGGGCTGACATCTCCGACAGCACATGGAGCGTCTTGTGAAGCATGCTCGTTGACATCGCCGCTTTCGAGCAGACCAGATTTGATCAATGTAGCGCTGCTGGTGCTCCACGGAACGCTCTATGTGGACGCACTCAAGCGTCTCGCTCGAGGACTCGTCGCAAGAGAATGGTTTCGTGTATCCTATACCTGTGGCGACTGGCTTTGGCAACGATTCCGAAAGCTCCTGCGGCTCGACATTCTCTCGCTGGTGCTTTTGCTCGTCTTGATCAGGCGACAACGACTGCTTCAGCCTCGTTCCGCTGCCTCGTCGTTGTGAACCTAGACGCTCACTGAAGCATCTACTTGATCGAAGTCGCTTGTCGAGCGGGACACAGGCGAAACCCACACCGACGCCTGGGGGGAATCTTCCGCTGAACCACCGGATGTGGGTGGCTCGCTCCCAGCGCCCCTGAAGATGACACGTCGCACCAGTGATCCGAACCGGGATACTTGACTCGCTGACAAGAGCAGTCACCTCGTCAGTGCGCGCATATGCTCAGTCAGCTGTACAGAAGTGATACGTACCTGTTGCGACGTGAGCAGCTTTCGTTCTTTTCAACTCCGAAGAATCGGCTCCATGGACAATGATCCAAACTCGGATAATGGAGCAGTGAGTCGTTTCTTTTTGAGAGGAATCATCGAGCGCTGCCGACCCCAGGTTTGGTAAAGGCTCCGCTCACAATCAACCGAAGCTCGTCGTTTATTCGTACCCATGTCGTCGCGAGTACCCTTTTGGGGGCATCGCAGGCAAGCGGTCACGTCGACCTGGTCCTTGTCCGCTCCCAGCAGGGTATCTGTTGGATACGGACTGGTCCGAGCCATAGATTCGGTCGAGCGGAAATGGTGATTCGTCGTTTCGCCATGAACTGTTATCGCTGTAGTGTGCCGAAAATATACCGACAGTCATCCATCGCCCCGAGTCTCGAACAAATCCAGCGTCTACCCGTTTAGAGAGGAACAATGCACTTGAGGGTCTCGCTCCATCGGCGAAACCCTCTAGTCCCCGTAGTAATCAACATTCGCTGGGGAGGTTGGCGCTGGCGAGGATCTTCCTCGGACAACGCCCTCTAACTCGGGGGTGCCGGAGCGCATGCCTGTTCCCAGTGATGAGGCCGCAGTCCAGGTGCTACCTTCATGGACTACGGGACGCATACGACGCCGCATCTGTGCACCCGTGACTGCCTCCAGGTAGACAGCAGTCTCGGGGTGTTTGAATCGAATCGCTTCCTGCAGCGGTGTGCTACCCCAACGATCGGTGGCTAGGACGTCCGCTCCAGCCTCGATAAGAAGATGCGCAACTTTGGTGTAGCCCTCGGCAGCCGCTAGATGCAGTGCAGTTCGTCGGTCGTAGTCTGCCTGACGAACATCGACGGCCTCCTGGATGAAGGAGCGCACAGCAGCGATGTCACCTCGAGCGACGGCGTCGATGAGTTCAAAGTGACTCTTGCGGTCGAAGATACGGCCGCCATACTCATCTCGCAGGATCTCTGCACAGTGCTCGTGTCGAAAACGGATCGCTTCACTGAGCGGAGTAGAGCCCCATCGGTCCCGAGCATTCACATCCGCTCCATGCTGCAGTAACTGTACAGCGATATCGACATAGCCCTCGGCAGCTGCAATATGCAGGGGCGTCCGCTGATCGTAGTCGCAAAACTGCGGCGAGATGCCCCTGTCCAGAAGACTCTTGACAGCTTTGAGATCGTTCTGCGCGACCGCGTTCATGAGATGCATCTGACTGCTCTGTAGCGAGCGGTTATTATCATCGTCCTCGTCTGAGGTGTCCTCCAGGTTCGATGCCTCACCAATATTCTCCAGCAAGTCTAGAATGGTGCCGAAATCGGGCCGCATAAGCGGGTCCCGTTCCCAGCACTGAGAGAGCAGCGGTTGGAATTCGGCGTACACTTCGCCCAGTGGCGGTCGAGCGTTCTGCGCGTACACTTTGTACATCAGTTGTATAGGCATGAGGTTTTCGAAAGGTCTCTTCGCTGCGAGGAGCTCCCACAGCACGATACCGTAGGAGTAGACGTCCGCCTTGTCGGTATAGGACTCGCCAGCCATGACCTCTGGTGCCAGCGTGTAGGGTGTTCCCATGGCATCCGCGTCGCGTGCTCGTCCGAAACTTTCAGAGTCGCCGGGACCTGCTTTGCGTAAGGCCGATAATCCAAAGTCGCAGATGGCAATGCGGTTGATTGACTCGTCAATGAGGACGTTGCTAGACTTAAGGTCGCGATGGAGAATCTGCGGTCTCGACGAGTGCAGGTACAGCATCCCTCGTGCGACTGAAACGGCAATCCGAAACTTTTGACGTTTGCTCAGTCGCTTACGTCTCTTGAACAGCAGATCGTGGACAGAACCGCCCGGGAAAAGCTCGCTGATAATGCAGAGCGGTTGTTGCGGGTCCGCAGTTGCACCCATGTACAGAAGCACGTTCGGATGGCGTAGTTGCGAGAGCAGCTCCACCTCACGAACGAAAGAGACCAGATTGAAACGATCCAGTTGCTGGGGGTTCTCATCGAGTAGCGGCATTCGAGCCTTGTCGCTCGGGCGCGTCCTCCGTGGACTCGGTTGGCCTGTGTTGGTGGCACTCAGTGCTTGGGTCGGTACCCCAGCCAAGATATCCTCATCGATTCCGGCAATGAGGCTCGTGTCGTCGATAGCACTCTCGAGCGTCATCTCATCGATGAATGATTCGGAATCTGTATCCGAACTTGCTGGCGTGTTCGAATCAGCATCAAGGATGTCCTTCCGAGCGGTTTCACTGATCACTGCTGATGCCGCTGGTGCAGACGAATCATCACAGGGTTGCTGATCGGACGCTACTTGATCGAGCACGGACCATGTGCCAGTTATACTTGGATCAAAACGCTTGAAGACTTTGATGGCGACTGGGAGATGGAGCCACTCGCCTGCCCAGACCTCGGAAAAGCTGCCTTCACCGATTTTGCGCTCGAATTTGAGGGCATTGTACTCGATGACGAACGGGGAGTGCGTCAACAGCGATCCTATCCGGGTCACTGTGGCTGGGTCGTTCGCAGGCGACGCCTTCGCCAGTGTCTCGGTAGCTCGTTCGTCATCCGTCTCTGGATGCTGCGGGACAGATGCAATCTCCTCTGAAGTCTTCTGGGATGTCGACGCGGCAACACTGCCGCCGCCATTTCCATCATCAAGCACAGATCCCTGCACGGCTGCTGCACTGTCCCCTGCGGGTTGCCCCGTCGACATGTCGCTCGTCATGCCCTGTTCTCTGGCTCCGGAGTGTACTTCGAGTCGCCTCGGACTCGAAAACGCAAGTTTCTCGGAGCGCTCGTGCGCTCGGGGTTTCGGCGTCGATGCCCGAGGCTGGGTCTCATTCACCTCTGCTGTTCGATGACGCTGAGCCTGTCTCTGTGCCATCTGCTCCAACAGGGGCACATTCGAAAACGATTGTGACAGATACAGCGTACCGCCACGTTGGCTCGATTCACGTGAACGTCCACGACGTGCAGCCAATTGTGCGTCGTGACCATGGGGCATATACTCTTCCAACGAGCTCGAGAACGAACGGGATACTGGGGCAGGACTTGCGATGCTCGCATCACTCAGGGAGGCTCGACTTTCACTGGTGGCATTTGCGTTCACCAGGTTCGTTTCGGATTGGATGAGACCCAATCGTTCAATCTCGAGCGCAATCATCTCAACCTCCTTCTGGTCGCGGAGTGAGGGCTGCTCATCTCCAACGACGCGAGCAACGTCTGCGAGCCAGTGCTGGATACGTTGACTCTGCAGCGCGCCGCTGAGAAATTCCTCAAAAGTAATCACTTTGGCATTGGCGTCCAGGTCTGTGCCAGTCATTCCCGCCAGTGACTCTTTGTAGTTTGAGCTGTCGCTCCTGGCTGCATCTATGGCTCGTTTCTCTCTCGCGCTGCGTACAATGGATCGAGCCATGTCGATGAGGTCATCAGCACCAACGGCATGGTTGCCCTGATGTCCGTGGTGCCCCTCCGGGCTGAACTGAGCCAGCAGGTCAGCGTAGTTACTCAAAAGGTGAAGTGCCTGAGCGACTTGGCGCTCATCCAGAAGCCCTGATGCGTCTCGATCAACCATAGCGAAACAGAGGCGAAGCCGATCCTCGCCACTTGCATGACAGATAATCGCGTACCCGCACATAAAGTCACGTAGAGAGAGCAGGCCGTTCTGCTCTACATCGAAAAGACGAAAGACGAAGGCAACATCATTCCATGCCGTTTCAGGGAAGTATTCGCGAATGAACTGGTAGAACTCATCCAGTCCCAGGCCTCGATGCTGTGGATCGTGGGCATCAAAGACCTTGCGCAGTTTCCACAGCTCACTACGATCAAGGTTTAAATGAGCGCGCTTCTCGGTTGGCGTCATTTCCTGACGCTCTGATGCTGACGTGGAGTATGCCCCAACTTGAGTAGCTGGCGAAGCGTTTGAATCGTTTGTGCTCTTCTCCGCAGCAGCAGGCGCCTCTTTCGGTGTGGTCCTCCCACTGTCACCTGTCGACAGCAGTCCAACGCGCTCAGGCTGCGCTGCCTTGAGGTTGCTCGGGCGCTCGTCGCCAGGCTCCGAGCCAGAGAACACACCACGGTGAGCGCTCATGGAGCCATGTTGTGATGCAGCTCGGTACTGCTTAGCGTCCCTGACGAGCGCGTCGGCTGAAACCGTCGTGTCGCTAACATCTTCCGCGTCGTGTGGTCGCAAACCAAAGATCGAGTGCACAGTCGCTTTTACAGCCAGTCCTGAGCTAGAGATCGACTTGGCAGCGTCGTCGGAGTTTGCGCGCTCGTCCGAGTTCCCAGAGTCCGCAGCGGCGCTCATAACCACGCGTCCTCAGTGCAACAGAGCCTGTCGTGAAAGAGACCTGAGCCAGTCCTCGGCAGAAGCAACACGAGGTTCTGTTTCGAGGACGAGTCACGCCTTGTAGGTTTCCGTTCAAGTTGCCTAACCAGAGAGCAGGGCGTTAGCCTAGCAAGCGCAACACGTCGTTGGCGCAAAGCCGCTTCCTTTCCGTGCAAAGTTGGTCAAGCCGCCTAGTCTATCAATAGGAAACAAAGGCCCCTTTCACAGACCCCGCTGTAAAAATACACCCAAAGGCACAAAGCTGAGAATAAACAAACGTCTGCGTCAGGGGCGCGAAAACCAAAGTCTTGACCTGGAGCGGTGGCCAGCGTCGAAGCCATCGCCAGCATAAACGTACGTCTCCGTCATACTCGACCGAAAACATGTTCATACACTCGCTGCCCAAGCTCAGTCTCTTCAATATCGAGACTGCATCCTCAAAAAGGTTATCTTCGTGACTCACGACCAAAGAGAGATCTAGGAAAAGGACATGGGTGTCGGGAAGAGACCAGGAATGAGTGCCCCTAGCCGTCAAAACTGTATGGCAGCAGAATCGACCCTGCATGTGTGTTCATTGCTGCGCACCTGCTGAGCATCAGAGAGCAGTCTGCGTCTAACCGAGCAAATAACTAGATTTACCCTGCACTCCAGCACTTTCGATCAGAGCAAGTATGTCTGGTGCGCCATATTTAAGTTGTATCAGATCCGAGTGTCAAGCGCAGTGATGCGAGAAACGTCTCTGCCCAGCGAACACTATCCAGCGTGATGTGTTTGCCCAATGACGCTCTCCTATGTAATGCCGACAAGCAGTTACCGTCATAGACACATTGAACAACTTGGTCATTGATGTCACCGCTCGATCGAGAGAACGACTCGTTCACCGTGTTCCTTTTGTGCCTGTGTTCCTGTGCGGCCATCGAGCGCGGAGCCTGCAGCAAGCCGCCGCCGACCAGACACTCATCGGCAATCTTTGGTCTCGCTAGTTGCGTATCGACTGTCTCGGTGGTTTCGCTTCAACAACTGGGCGAAACCTCGTCCAAGGACTCGACTTCAAAAAGTTTGGACCGTTATGTGGACTGCAGGCTCGTTCGGATGCTCTGCTCGAACGAGGACGTCACAAGCTGAAAGTGTCTCGAGCGCTAACCAAGCCTCTTCGCTCCGACGAGGAGGGGGTCGCGTCACCGGTGATAGTCACCAACGGTTTGCTTGTCGACACCGATTCTCGACAGATGGTGGAGTCATGCAGGAACGACGTCGTGGCGGACGCTTTCATAAAGTTGTTGAGGTTGCGCCTGCAGCCAAAGTTCCGTTTGGTTTCCTGGGCGCCAGCGAGTCTCCTGGCTGCTCGTTCCTGGTGTTCCGCTGCGACGGGTCAGGCGCGAAAGCGGGCCTCGGGACGAGCACCTTTGAACGTTTCTCTGGCGACAGAGGGTCCGTCGGCCGGAAAACGACGAGTCTGGCGCAGCGTGTCATCGTTGGCGTCGTCTCCAATGACGCCTGAAGCGGACTCGACTCCTCTGCACGAGGACGAGAGCATGCCCCTTGTGACGGCCTGTCTGCTTGCCGCTGATGAGCGCAAAGCGGAACAGCTGACCGCCATACGCGTTCGTCACCTGACCTATGTGACGAGTTTTTTCGTGTTTGCCACCGGTTTGAGCCGAACACAGATCTCAGCGATCGCTCGTCGAATCGAAGAACGCGTCGAGGAAGTGTTGTCGCGCAAACCCATGTCGACTTCTTTTCGAGGTGTGAACGCAACGCCCCCTGGCCGCAGTGGTTGGGTGACCATCGACTATGGCGATGTAATTGTGAATATCATGTCGCCAGAGGCGCGGTCCTTCTACAACATAGAGTCATTGTGGAGCCAAGGCGAGGCTGTCGATGTGGATCGAATCCTGAATATGCACCAGACGAGAGCGCCAGCATTCGCTGCGGCAAACTCATTGCCAGCGACTGCTCCAGCATCAGAGGATGATGCTGAAACGGCGCTTGCCAGCGATGAATGGGACTTGGAACCTGGTGCAGAGGCATCCTTTGCATCAGATTTTGAGCCCTATGAAGCGGGTCTGTCTTCGAATGCTCGTCTGGAGACGCGCATGCTGCGTGAGAGCGGCGACCCAACCTCTGCGAGTGCAGGCACTGAGCCAGGACATGTCCAGGACAAGGAGCTTTTTTTGCGTGACCACGAACACGATGGTTCGGAGCGTATTTAGGTTCTTGATACGGAGCCGTGTCTGTGGTGCTTTCTCGCTTCCTCTACTGGTTGCATAGAGTCTCCGAGGATGCAGCGTCGATGGGCCGGTGAATGCGTTACCAAATCCAGGTCATGGAGTCTTTGAATCCCGTTAACATAAACAGGACTAGAGGTTCTTTTGGGCTTGTGGCCGAGACTCTCGATAGACTCGCCTTTGAAGAATGCATTCGAACGAACTGTCTGGAGCCTTGCACTCCTGAAATGAAAGGCCTCGTGACGGGACATCCACCGAGTGCTGGATATCTCTGTCGCCAGACCCCCAGACTCGTTCGTATATTTCCTCTCAGAATGACGAGTTGTTTCAGCGATGAGCGAGCGAATTGCACGTGAAAATCCCTGCTCGTACAAAGCGTGTCAACTAGGCAGGCCTGCGACACCTAGCAGGTGCCGTCATAGATCGTAGCGAATCCGACCCGATCACTGATGTTGAGAATCATAGGGGAAGGTGCAGCGATGGTTACTGTCCTCAACAAACCTGAGCTCGAGCTGGATTCTCTCCAGGAGAGACTTGTTGGCCCGCTCCTGCTTCACACTGAGGCTTTCGGATTTGGTTTTAATGACTCGCGATCGTCGTTCGGATTCCGCAGTATCGCTGGCAACAACCAGGAGAAGAGTGCTTTAAAGAATATCTTTTGTAAAGAATACTCCTGGGACCAGCGGCTATGCTCCCGTTGGCATCATTCCGGAACTGCTTTGGTTCACCAGACTGGTGCCTCTCAACGACTCCATGAACGAGCCTCTATGGGCAGGGACAACGCCCCGAGAATGTCTCGGACATCTTCTCCTATCGTTTCCTAGAGGGACACATCCATGGCTCCTCTCATTCGAGCAGCGGAGCATAGCCATCCTGTTCATGTCGGTGGAATGTCGAGTCATTGGCACCGAGCACGACTTGATCCTTCACGGAGGATGCTTTGGCTTGAAATACGTTCCCAGGCGGATATGCCGAGGCTCGTCAACCCTGGTCGTTCTTTCAAACATAGGTGCCGGTGAAGCATTGCCCGAATGAATCGTTTCGAGCACTCTGAACCTCTACACTGATTCACATACCAGTCTTTGGGTCTATAGATTCGTTGTGGAGACCGGGGTCAACCGTCCAAGAGCGAGGGAATACGTCGACGGGAGGCATGGTGCCGCCTTGGGCGCACAGTTCGCTGACCACCTGGTGCCGCGTCGCGAACCAGCACTCCACTCTAGTCTCGTCTGAGCGTCGTTCTTGAAGACGCTGTGGGCCTCGTTACACCATTCGTTTCACCGTGTGTGTTTGCGGGTTACCTGGCGTGTGACCTGAGGAACGCTGTTGGCGCGAGCTGCTGCTGGCTCGGGAGTTGCGCCTATTGGGCCTGTCGCTTGTGGTTGACTCGGGTGTTCGCGTGCGGCGTGCAGCGGCGCTTTGGTTACCACCATGCCCGAACTAGGTACGCTGCGGTCGGTTCAAGCGACGGACGCAGATGCTGTCACACTGCAGGCCAAGAGACCAGTTCGCAAACCGATCGACTGGACGAACTTGGGCCTTGGCGCCGCGCTGCAGCTTTTCGAAGTCACGACGCTCGGACAGCCTTTTGAGGTGATCAAGACCCATCTGGCAGCAAACCGAACCGATTCGTTGTTCGATGCGTTCCGGAAGCTGCACGCTCGTGGTGGCCTGGCTGCGTTCTGGACTGGCCTTATCCCTTGGGCCTGGATCGAGGCAGCCACGAAAGGTGCCGTCTTGCTACTGACGCAGTCGGAAACAACGTTCTACGCACAGAACCTTATCGGTCTATCGCCTGGCTGGGCGGCTGCCGTAGGTGGCATGGCCGGTGGCGTCTGTCAAGCGTACACCACCATGGGGTTCTGCACCTTCATGAAGACCGTGGAGGTCACTCGAGCGCGAACAGGCCCTGGGAGTGATGTCTCGACCTGGCAGGTCGCGCGTGATATTCTGAAACGCGACGGTGTTGCGGGCATGTATCGGGGAGTCAATGCTGTCGCGCTGCGACAGCTCACGAACTGGGGCAGCCGCTTTGGTCTCAGTCGAGCGACCGAATGGTGTTTTCGCCGCAATGACCCCGAGCGAGCGCTCACTGTATCCGAACGACTAGCGAGTAGCGTCGTTGGTGGAGCGCTGGCCTGTTGGAATCAACCGATTGAAGTGATACGAGTAGAGATGCAGTCGGCCATGAAGCGGGACGACTGGCCAGCAAGCCGAACAGTGAACATGTGGAATGTAGCCAAATGGATTTACCAACGCAATGGAGTCCGTGGTTTCTATCGCGGCGTAACACCGCGCATTGGTCTGAGCGTTTACCTGACTTCCGTCATGGTATTTGGTGGTGACCAGCTCAAAGAGCGCGTTGCTGCGCGTCGCGAGGCACGACGTCTCCAGCCAAAGTCAGGGGCGTCTTCTCCCACACCAACTTAGGAGTCTTAGCTTCTCTTCACGCCAGTGGCTTCTGATCCACCTTTCTTCGACTTTTTCTTGCGGATGCCTTCGCGCTCTGCCGCTTTTTTGGTCTGTCGAGCAGCCTGCTCCTGCTGCCGAAGCACTCGTTTAACGATTTTGGCCTCTTCGATTAAAAACGCCCGCTGTATTCGGTCCCGAACAGCCGCACCGCAAAGCGCCCCACCGTATGCTCGAGACACACTCTTTTTGGGCTTGGAGAGCCGAGCATACTCACGGGGCCTTCGCACCGGCATGCCGTTCAACTTCACACCAGTGTCACCACAGCGCGGAGGTTTCGCCTGCTTCTTCAGGTAGTGCACCGTCAGTACGCCCCCTGGAGTTTTGACTTTGCGAATCTTATTCGATCTTGTCGCATAAGGTTTCCTCTTCCGCAACGTGATTCTTTTGTCAGGCATGTTTTGGTGAAACAAGCGTCTGCGTATGCGCAGTCAAACGACGAACCAGAGCGAGTTGATACGAGCGTGCACGCGCGGGGATGATGGCCAGCGCAGCCGCGGCGACTGCCTCGACGCATCCTGTCCATTTAGATCTATTTTGTTCTGGTTTGATCTGTATAGGCCAACACGCCTGCACGCGTTGCCACCGCTACGTAAGCGCTCGCTCGCTGATTGTCCAGTCGTTGGCAGGTGCTCAGCATCGACATCCCATCGGATAAAAGACTTCCATCAATACCCTACGAACACAGGAAGGGTTGCATCTCGTGATGCCTCGCCAGGGAAGTCGATGGAGTGGCCAAACGCAACGTCAAGTGCTTCTGTTCCTGTGTCTCTATTGCCTACGAAACGTCACGATATGGTTTGGGTCCAGTTTACGAACCACAGCGTACCCGTCGGTGTGGTCATTCATAAGTCTTGCCTCAAACATTTTTTTCGCCTTTTTGGGACGATGACTCCGGTATCATCGGAGGGTGCGTAACCTCACGCACCGACCATGAAGGCGTCGCGTCACATGCCCGTGGATCCCGCACTTCACCACGACTCACGTTGATTGCTCTCAACGATCATCAAGCAAACGCTTGGTACGTATGTGGCCGAACGTCTCCAATCGTTCCAGCCGGGATGCGATGCATTCGCTTCAGTCGTCTTGTCGATGCCATGCCAGGGCATATGACTTTCCATATTCTTCATGAAACATCCCGTGTGCACATGCGCACTTGACCCGATGCATGGTCAATCGATCGGATCGACTTGTCCGACAAGCCGGTCGAGGAGGCGTCGCGTTCGCCCAGCTCAACGGCATTCCATATCGCGTGATCCAAGTTGTATCGACACTGGTCAGCGCCTGAACAATGCCCCTGCCTGCCTCATGTTCGGCGTGAAAGACGATACGATCCAAGTTGTATGGGCATGGCCACCAGTGCATGACCAGCCACCGTTTCGTTCTGCATGGCCGGGAAGCGCCACGCGCACATCGGCTACACTATCCGGAGACATCGCTCCGGTGTGCATGCTCACCAATGAAAACCAACCCAACAAAAAGCATGTGGTTCACCCCGATATCATCACCTGATCGAATCTGGTCTCAAGCCTGTGCCGCTAGACGCCCGGCATGGCTCCTCGGCAGCTCGTACGGCATCCCTGCGTCCGCAACCTTTTGTTGCGAACGAAACACCAGCGATCGCGCCATGGTGTTCGTCGTCGACGCGTCGTCCCCCGCCAGGGGCGCCATCGTGGCCGGCCCCCGGGCATCTCGGCGACCGATCGATGGCGCAGATCGTCGACGACGGCTGCTGCGGCGGCTGGGCGGCGCACCGAGTCTCGGCCGACGGCCAGGAGGGACGACGGCTACGACGCCAGAGCTGCTTCAGGGACATCGGTGTTACGACGTTGTTGTGTGCTACGCTGAGCGGTTCTCTGGTCACTGCTGTTTCCTGGTTTGGTGTACTTGAGTCTCAAGAAACCAAAGGTTTTTGTTCTGTGGCTTTGTGGGCTTACGCAGAGGACGAAGTGTTCGGGTGCGCCTCAGCAGCATCGGACGGTGGCGTTTGCACGGGTGGCGTTGCCAGGTTGCGATCACGATGCGAGAAAAACCTGAGACGAGAGTCTCTAAAAAGGGTGCCGCTTTGATGCAGCAGGAAGGATCCGGAGGCAAGCTCGTTTCTCGGCGAAGTAAAGGAGCTTTTGTGTCCGCGGCTCCGCTGCCTCATCGGGTTGGAAGGCACGGCGCCGACGATCGTCTTCGTCAGGGACAGTTTGTACAGATCGTTCCCGTCTGCGGACCCTTCGTTACCTCATCGCTAGAACCTGCTCAAGATCGAGCGTATGGGCGCAAACGAGCTTCCCGGGTGGCGGGTATGGTTCCTGTTGCGGCCTCGCCGATGGGTTTTGTGGCCTGCACGTGTATGGCTTGGTCGGACGGACGAATCGCTGTCTACGGGCTCAGTCGAATGCCGACTACTGGAGAGGGCGGTCAACGTGATGGGTTATCGGGGTCTCCAGATAGCGTACTTCTGGCCAAGTGGCGAGATGACCCGTCCTTGTCCACCGAACTCTCGATATCGGCCATGAATGAACTGGGCACTGGTCATTTCCTGGGGCGCGTCACCGCCATGCGATGTTTCTTGGACCGCTCGACCCGAGACGAACAGACGAAGCGGCAACGAAACGGGGTGAGAACGCTAGTTTCGCCGACAAACGCGTCGCCTATGAATGCTTCTGTCGAAGCGAGAAAGGGCGCAGGGTCTTGGACGTGCCTCGAACTCGTTGTTGTCGTGGGCTACGAGAGCGGGGCCTTACGCCTCTTTGCCGTTGAGCTTGATCGATATCTGGAACTGGACGTCTCTGGTGCCCTGAATGCCGTGGACGAGGTAGGTACAACACCGACCAGATCGTTGCGGCTGTGCGATGTCTGCACCTTGGTCGGCCGTGTGGACGCCATAGCGATATCCGGGCACAGCTCGCGACGTGAAATAAAATGTTCGAGGAGCTGTATTCAGCATGTTTATACCGCATGTCATGGCGGGGGATCGGAGATCCGAGCGATTCGATTGCACTGCTCGCAGTACACCGATGCCGACGGTTTCTTGACGAATCGATACCGATGGGACGGTGTGGAACAACATCGGAAACTGCAGATTAGGAACCTGAATGCGTGCGCGAAACTGCAAATTGCAGTCTCACCGGATGGACAACTCATGGCGGTCGCTGCCGGTGAATGCTTGAGTGCATTCCAGCTTCCGTCCTGGTGTGCCGAGATCGAGGCCAATCAAGAGGCGAGCACGATCGAGGCCGAGCGAGTCTGGCGGTTTACGGGTCATTCGTCACCTGTGTGCTGTTTGGGGTTTCTGAACCGTCGGTTGCTTGCGAGCGCCTCTTTGGGCGATTCTTTGATCTCTCTTTGGAGGATCCATTCAGAATTTGGGGCTGATCGTCGTCCCCAGCTGGAAGATCTTGTCGAGATTCCTCCCTGGCGCACAGCGCTTTGTCAAGCAGGTGATGCGCTGCCTGCCTCTGTGACCCAACTGCTTCCGATACGGCGCCCTGATCGGGAGCAGCCGCGCATTCCATGGATGAATGGGCGTGCTACTTCTGTCGCGAACGGGCATCAGGATCGTTGTGTGGAGTCCCTTCGAATCGCGAGCGAGGTTGTTGCAGACTTGTCATCGAATGGTGGTGATCTGGGGAGCCCTGCAGACGCCGATGATGCGTATGCTCAGAGTGAAGACGACGATGAATGTGACTTGCTGGCGTTGCTCGGGGACGGAGTTGCCCAGCTCTTTGTGATCAACGAGAAGGTTTCGGTGTGTGATGGTCACCAGGCGCGAAATGCTTCAGGAAAACGCACCCATGTGTTGCAACCGACCGTCATCGTTCAACCGCCAGCACCATGCATGAGTAGTGCAGCACTCGTTCGGTTTTTAGATGAGTCCGGAAAGCAAAGAGCTGGGCTTGTGCTCTTTTATGGCAGTCTCCGAAACGCACACATTGAGTTTCTGCCTGACTCCACGTGGTCCGACGAGACAGCGGCAGCGAAGGGAACTCAGACTGGCGCATCTCGAATCATTATGCTTGGGGAGTCCCTGTCCTCAAAATTGATTGCACCGGCAAAGCTTGCAACAGAGATGGAACATGAAGAATTGAGACCCCTCTCTTCGGTGGATAATCTCCGAAGCGAATCCCGAATGAACGGTAGCGCTCACGAACAGTATTCGAAAGTGCTCGGATACGCGCACTTGCCAGTGGCTTCGATACCCCCTGCCTCCCCAAAGAGCACGAACCTACAAGCAGCCGACGAACCCGACCATATCCATCGTGTGCTGGATGGCCACTCGGCGGACGTGACACTCGGAGTGGAGGCACCTGCAGCAACCGACAGAGAGTGGATCCGCACACAAAGCAAAGCCCGGGAAAGCAAAGCACCATACAAGGAAGCATTCGATGGGAGATTGCACCAAAGCGATTTTGAGTTGTCAATCAAGTCTGCAACGACATCAAGCGTGGCCGGTGCTTCTGGAAGCGTGGACCAAGGGCCCGAGTTGCTAACTCTGGGCGAGCGACTATTGCGTTTGCAGCAACAGGATGGGTCTTCCTCTGATGTCGACCGTACGGGTGAGCTCTCCCGTCAAGCTCCGGTACCTGTCCAGTCCGTTGCGACCTTTATCGTGCAGGCATTGGATGCTAATGACGCACAACTGCTAGACAAGGCACTTGCGGCTGTGCACACTATTGGAGGCGTCTCGCGGACAGTTCGTAGACTCCCCGCGCGGGTTGTTCTTCCCTTATTCTGTGTCCTGGTGGAGCGTTTCTGCTCTCGTTCTGTGCGTACACCGGCGCTCTCACGCTGGCTCCGCGCGCTTATTCTTTGTAACGCATCGTTTCTGCTGAGTCAGCGCGATACTCCTCTGGTGCAACCATCATCTGGTCTGCGTAGTGTTCGTGAGGCGATGCACGCCCTGTATCACGCTATCGAAGAGCAGCAGCGTTTGAGGGAGGCGCTTGTGCGTCTTGAGGGCCGACTCGAACTATTGCTGGCGTTTGCGCAGTCCCAGACGTCTACGACCCCGCGCCCGTCCGCCAAGTTCAGTTCGACCCGTCGCGGTCGAGAAGCATCGTCCAGGGCGCCTGCTCATGTGGTTGACGAGACGCTTGCCAGAGACGAGGAATCCACGCGGTCTTCCACCACGACTGCTTCTTCGACAACGACGAGTGAATCGGATGAGACGCCGAGCACTGACGAATCAACCGCTTGATAATTGTTGTAAAACGAGCACCAGATGAAAAGTTCATGCACCGGAGCTGCCCCTCCGAACACTCGTTCATAATTCGGCCGCAATACTCACCACATCGAATGGAATAAAGCGACCAAGTCTCAGGCTTGAGGGTCGCATCTGGTGTCGCGACCTGCGCAAGAACGTCATCTTTTCGACCACAGTAGCCGAGTACGGCACCAACCCATGGCATCGCTGGGGAGCAATGTACATGCTCGGTATAGTGCCGGTCGCGCATACATCTTTCCGGACCAGTCTATCAGTGGTCACGAGGGTGCAGTTCTCGTCGCGAGTTCTTTGGCAGAAGCGCTTCGCGAAAGACGCGGGACTCGATGGTTCGTTTGTTCCTCGTTCAGTGCACCGGAATGCCGCTCAAGTTGCAGCGCGGCTTTGCAGGACACTTTTTTGGCGTCTGAATGTACTTCTGTCTTGTGCACACGGCTCGATCTGCAGCGTGTTTCCATGGCTTTTCATACGACTGTCCCGTCCGCTTCCATGTCGTTGTGCGGGCCGTCAATGATTGATCGGGTGCTGCGAAGGGCGCTTCTCGTTGCCTGCGTGTCCCGCTGAATGTCTTCGTCACGGGAGGCTCGATCTCGTCGGCACTGTGAGGGCATCGCCAGATGATTTCGAATCCTGGCTTGATGAGGTCGTGCGCTCGAGATTTTCTCTGAGCACATATGAGAGCTAGACAGCGAGCGTCAGACTCCACACGATGGATTCTAGTAGAGAGCCTCGCGAGTCGTCATCCAGCAAGCGCGGACATGGCAGTACTCGCCGTTAGGTGCTGGGCCTTCGACGCGATACGCTTTGCACATCCGGATACTCGTCGAGATTCATGTACACTGCTCTCTACAACCGGGCGTCGAAGCCGCATCGTTCATAACCTAAAGTAATGCTGCTGATGTGCGTTGGTCCCGGGGCGCACCCCAGCCAGCAACGGAACTCTTCGTCCGTCATCGAAATGTCGTTGTCTTGAGGAAAATCAGATTATGCCCCTGAGCGCTCCATGCTCCCGATCACGACTATGCAGCATGGTCCATGACCAACCATCGGCCTCTGTCTTATGAGGTCTAGTTGGTGTCTTTCGCGCGTGGCACTCGCTTGCTGGTGGCGACATCGCTCCCGGATGGATCCGAACACGTCCTAAGCGATGGAGACATCTCCGCTCAAGCTGAGCATCTAATGCTAATGGCGGGTCTGAACGACTCGTCGCGATCAAGGCCTGAACACAGTCAGCAGCGCCATATCTCCGGGAAGGATCAGCCACACACGATACATCTTCTACCGCTGACGTCTCCATGATAACGACGCGAACGCTCCAGTGCGCATCACGGAGACATTGTCTATAGAGCTCGATCAGCAGCGCCGTCTCCGGGGAACGCGCTCGCAGGGAACCCCATAGCATCGAGTTTCGTTCTATGGACGCCAAGTCGCTGCTGAGGTCGCTACCCCTGCTTGACGCACCGCAGCCCAGTTCTGCAGCTCGTTCGCAAACTCATCCTCGAGCACGTGAACCTCATTTTTCAGGGCAGCCAACGCTGCACACAGAGCCTCTAAAGGTGTATAGTCTGCCCGGCGGGTCTGCACTTTGAGAATTATGTGGTGCTCCAGCGGATGAGGAACGCGGTACGCCGCAAAGAGCACGTCTCGGTCCCGAAGCAGCTGTGCACGAAGCGCGTTTGCCAACGTATGATCTTCTCGTTCAATGGTAAAACTCGCGCAGTTCGGGATTCTGGTATCCACCTCGTACTGGAGCTTTCTGACACCTTCTGGAAGCACAATCGCTTCGAAGCGATCCGGCAAGTTATCGTCTGCCATGGTTACTGCTTTGAGAGAGTCCGCAAGCGAAACCCTCAAGCCATACCTTCTGTTCAGGGCTGCGGAGATGTCGACGATCGCCCGCTCCCGCCGCGCTGGCTCGAGCCACCACGGATCTACCAGAGGCGAGGGCGATGCAGATGTTGCCAGTGCACCGCTCACAAATGATTCAAGCCTCCAGACCAGAATCTTTTGCCATAGCGCATCAATGGACAGGATCATCTGTGAGGATGCCTGATTCCCCGGCGTCAGCAATGCGAGGTTCATGGCCGAAGCCTCGACGAGAGCACGGAACGCGGAAGCGTGCACATTTTCGGAATAAGGCGAGCTCGAGTCGATCACCTATATCCAGACTCGAAACCAAACATTCTATTGCGCTCACTGTGTGACTGGACTGGAGCGAGCGCCACATGGTGGGAAGCTTTACTTGAGAGGGCACCCATTGCGGATGAATCCGCAACCAAGTCTCCGACCGAGACCGGCGCACGCGATGGCGGCGCAGCTTCGCCCTCGGGTCGATTTCGATGATCCATCGATGGCGTTCCGTGCTGCGCGTACGGATGGCGCCATTCGCTCCGACGTGGTCTGTCCCCGAATGTACAACGATGGGGATATTTGGATTGTGTCGGCGGCGCCCTGCGCGCCCGCTGGCAGCAGCCGACGCTTCGGTCGTACTGGAGCGTGCTTGACGTGTATTGGCTTTACAATATCGGTCGTTACCGTTGGTGAACAGTTGCCCAGCTGAGCGCACTGGATGGTAAACGCTGTGCAGACATTCGGTCGCAAAAAGACCGCTGTTGCGGTTGCGCACTGCAAGGAGGGACGAGGTCTCGTAAAGGTGAACGGGGTTCCTCTCGATCTCGTGCAGCCTGAGCTATTGCGAGCAAAGGTCTTTGAGCCTTTACTATTACTGGGTGAGGAGACGTTTGCAAACGTAGATATTCGGGTTCAAGTGCGTGGTGGTGGTACAACAGCCCAGATATATGCGATTCGCCAGGCAATATCGAAAGCTATTGTAGCCTATTACCAGAAGTTTGTGGACGAAGCGAGCAAGAAAACGATCAAGGATATCCTGGTGAGCTATGATCGCTCGCTTCTCGTGGCTGATCCGCGCCGTTGCGAGCCTAAAAAGTTTGGCGGACGTGGAGCCCGGGCACGATTCCAAAAATCTTACCGGTAAGGCCGAGCGTAGAAGCAGAGGCGCGTCTTGGATACGGTTGCGGTGTTGTGATCGGTTGCGTTCTCTATGGGTTTGCCGCTCCAGCATAACTCTGGACGGGTATTGGCTTGGTGATATGTCTCACCTGCGCATGATGCCACCTTATTCGAAAGTGATGGCGTCTGTTTCGTGGGTTGCCTGCTACGTGCACAAGCACTCCGCACGCGCGCAGGTAAACACACGCTGTCGCGGAATCCGCTAACGGGAGCTTGCGATGGATGTTCATACACTGGCTTCATTTACTTGTTCAATTGTCCAGCAGCTCAAGGCGGACAATCGCTGTTTATGATCTACTGCGGGACACGCCAAAACTCGAAACACGTTACGAATATGCTCACGAACGTAAAAGCGATCCGCCAATATCCATGCCAGCAATGAACATGAAGCATAGCGCCCTCCCACAATGATTCATCATTTCTTCTTATCCTCCTCCTGTGACGCTTTCTCCATGGCGCGCTTCTTGCGGATGCCCTCATAGCGCTTCAGGGTCCGTAGCTTGCGCAGCTCACGATACGCCTGGAAATCTCGCTCCTCGCTAGTGATCGCTCGAGCACCTACCATGACACTGCTTCTCTTTTGGATGGGAATGATCTCTTTGTCCTTGAGCTGCGTTGCCTGCGCCAAGATGCTCGGATCGACCTCGTCACCATTTCGCAGGCGGCTCCTCTTCCGCGGGAATACTACCAGTCGAGACATGTACTCCTTCAGTCGGGTCACGTTCGCTTCCAGAGACTCCTCGCTCCGGTTTCTGCGGCGATGATCAACGGCAATTCCTATCGTCGGTGCAAATTTCGGGGATATTTTCGCAGCACGGAGTTCCTCCAAAGTAAACCCTCGACCGCATCGAAGGCGCCAGTTGTAACGCTGAGTCTGACAGTGCACCACAGGACGCAGTAGACCAGCTACCGGACGCTTGCCTAGACGCTCTGCTTTGTGCGTTCGCGCCAACCTTCGTCGTTTCTTCCGACCCGGTTGGTCGAACCACGTACGAATACGTTCTTGCCAGTGCTTTCGAAAGCGATTCGCTGGGATCGCGTTGTTGTGACGCATACTGCCGCCAACGGGTGAGAAGATGCCAACGACTGTCCCCTTTCGCTACAGCGTCCAAGTCTACTCGACCCGAAGATGAGATACCCAAGCTGGCAAACCAGGTGTATCCTTGAGAATGCGTTACGGTAAGTCTGGCAACCAGCGCCAAGACTCGGATGTCGTTCAATAGGACAACATAAACGATTTTGCGATTGCGGGACGTCTTGGACGCCAAGCGGCCGCCGCGGCGATTCGTGTCACGTGACACCGAACGGCGCACGTTTACGAGTCCCCCAGGTCTCTACCGGGTTCCGCCTCAGCCAAACTGGCAAGGCTTGTCCCCTCACTGGCACAATAACCATCTCTGTTGTTGACCAGGTGGTGTGCTAGTGGGTACCGAGCGGCAGCCACGGGTGCAGAGCGGTCTCACTGGATCAGCGTTCCGGCAGCAGTGACACGGACGCTGTTCTTTGGGTCTCGAGCCGCCTTTGCGGTTGGGCAGACGGCTAGCAATCGAAAACGGGACCTCGAAGCGCTTTCATCGCTCGTCCTGACGCGGACTGGCACTGCAGCAGGCGCGGGATCCTGTGACGAGTCACGACTTGCTGTGCCTGCGCACCAAGAAGCCGCGCTGTGGAAGCGTGCGCCTTTGATGAGTGGGCGCTCCTCTGGGCACAGTCTTGATGAGGTGTTGACGTTACCTCGTCCAAAGAGCACACCCATGCAAAACGGGGACTTGAACGAACGAGCGGAGAAAGCTGTGCGTGGTCTTCGCAGCGCGAAATATCTACAGGATGGGGCCGACTCCTCGATGCATAGCGACAGCGTATCGCCTGCTGCGAGTCGTCCCGGAGATGCGTCCAATCAGAATAGCTCTCCGACGAGCTCCTGGCGAACAGCGGAGAGCGGTACAAAGCGTATGCCTCCACTCCTTGGGATGACAGAGACGATGCCAGAGCATTTATTGCTGAAAGGGCCTTTCCATCAACGCTTGGAGCTGCTGGGAATTCGTCTGTCATCCGAAAAGGAGACAATATTTTTCAGCTTTTACGTAATTTTTTTCGCGCACAGCTGACCAAGGCTGAGTTCCAGGATGCGCTGCAGGAGCTATTGACGGCAGAGGAGCTGCATCAGCACAATACGTTTATGCGTGATCTACAGAGCCGTATTTTACATGGCGCTGACGTTGATTTGCCTCCGCTGCCGGATATTCACGAGCTCGCTCGCTCCTCTGGACATCACCATCAGAGCCTGCTGCAACTCAAGCCGTTCAGCAGCAAAGAGGCTGAGCAACTGGTTCGGGCCGAGCAGAGCGCACGAAACTCGGCTCGTCGACCGGCCAAACGGCAACGAAGTGGGACAGCAGCCGCAGCCGCAGCCGCTTTGGACGTGAGTGCAGCCGCGAATGCTCAAGAAAGTGCGCGGCTCCGCTCGACGCGAGCCGAAGGTGGTCGCAAGAGGGCAGACTGGAGGTCGCGTCCGTACGCGCTCTTCGGCTGTTGCGGACCGCCGCTCGCGTCTTGCCCGCGATACACGGCCTGGCCCGACGGCTGTCGGAATGCTTTTTGGGGATTCGGCCAGAGCTGGAACTGTGAGCGCAGCATCTTATCGAGACGAGGCGATTTTCCAGCAGGCGACGGCGGATCTGCGCCAGCGAGAGCTTTTACGAAGGTCGGAGCGTCTCGACATGCCTGCGGTGGCGAATGCCATGACCTTGGCCATGGCCAAACAGCGGGGTGCACCGCTGCGACGGGCGTCACCAGCTGCTGGCACTCATGCCGGGTACCCTGCGCTGCCGTTCTCGCCGCTCCCGCCGGGTTTGAGCCTAGATCTAGAGATATTTTTGAAACTTAAGCGGCGTTTGGTCCATTTGCTTGAAGCCGTAGAACAGATGTCCACGAACGCGACGGGGAATGAAGTCTGGGCGGGTTACGAGAGCCTCCCACTGGGTTTCAGCTCGACTGCAAAGGCTTCTTCGCGCAGCGCGGTGACTGGGATTCGTGACGAAGCGGTTGCATTGTTGGTACACAGCATTGAAATGCAAGTTCGTGACCTATTAGACGTCATTTACGGCCTTCCGGACGATCGCGGCGAGCAGATGGGTCTTGTTGGTGCCCAGCGTCCTCGCCTCCCGGTGTAGTGACCTGGGCGGGCGGCGGAGGTCACCTCAAACGTACTGGCTTGGGTGTATCGGATGTGCTCACTGCTCGGCAAGGACCCGGTTCGAGTCGTGCATAGACTGTACAGGCGGACGAACTGGCCTGTTCATTCAATATCTCTCATATGTAAAAACGACCATGACTTTGGCGCTGAATCGAGCAGATCGGTGGCTTGGATGTTCTTGGCGGCTCTTTCGCCATCGAGGAAACCCATCGCTCGAGCGTCCGATGTGAATGGTTCATGATGCTTTCCGAACCACAACGGATTGGATCGTCAACGTTTACGACGTAGATGCCTGTGCAATCGCCAGCAACGAGCTTGGGGCTCGCATGTCGCGACTGTCCCATTCGCGCAGTTGTGCCTACGTCAAGGTTTTTCTGGCTGAAGTATCGGTTTCGGGCACGATCATCAGACTCGGGCGTTGCCTAGTACCCTCGTATGGCTCGTGTGCGACGACACTGCATCAAGTACTAGTCACGAGGTCTCCTCGAACATTTACGGTCCGATTCAAAACTGTGCCGCGAATTTTATCTGAGATTGGTCCTTACAAGTCTCCCTCCAAGAGGCTAGATTCAATCTTCAGCGGCGCTCCCGGTTTGAATGGAGGCAAACCCAGGTACGGACAGCTTGCGCAACGGAAAGCGTCACCCAGATGGCACTTGTTACAGGAACCTGTTGTCTTGGAGGATGCTTCCTCGTTGGTCATTGACACCGATTGTTTCAAAGGCACCGCTTGAGCTGCTCGGTCGACTTGGCCTTGCTCGCGTCGCCCACAGGTGCAGTTTGCGCACGGCTGTCGAGCAGCAAACACGGCCGCGCCGCTGCAGTCCGAGCGCGCAAGCCCATTCGCAGTCTGATCTCGGGAGCCGTCAAGTTCTGTGCTCGGTAGCAGTTCCTCCTCATCGATGTACTCGGAGCTCAGTGCCGCATCTGGAACACGGAAAACACCACCGACTTTTACTTCATCGGGCGGCCTCGTTGCGCACAAAGTCATCCTCGTCGGGGCCACTGTACCCCCGGGCAGCTCGCACTCCGGCCCTGCACCATCCGTCGAGAGAACAGGGGCACCAACGAGCCAACCAGCGCCACGAAACCTCTGCTGCAGCGTCTGTGCCTCCGCTTCGGCCAGGCCCTCCAGTCGGACTTGACCGTTCTCAGCGGTGCAGGCATAGAGGGTGTCGAGCACTCGCCAGTGCCCAACGGCCGCAAGTGCTCGTTCCCGAACCGAGCTCTCCACGCTCAGCGCTGACGAGAACAATAGGCGCCAAGTCCCTGCGTTTTTGCGCCCTAGTGTTACGCTCAAGCGTCGACTGCAGCTCGATCACGGCGTCCTCGACTGTATCGCTTCTTAGAGCTATCAGCACAGTCTCCAGTTCACACTCAGTAGCCATATTTGAGACAGACTGAGCAAAAGAACTTTGTTTGTGGCGAGTCTCTCGAGCAAAAGCAACTACTAGTGAGATGCTCTACCACTAAGCTACGAAGGCTTCGAGAACGCCGTCACGCCACGTAGCCTCCGATGGGAATTGAACCCATGACCTTCTCATCGCCACATTGCTCTGAGACGGGGGCCAAAATTGATATATAAAGGGACGTATCTCGCTTGGTCGCGGTGTACGCATGCGCCTCGCCGTAGGCTGCCTGGGTCGCTGTTGGGACCTGGTCTTAGGCTCGTTCGGATCGCAGCACCAGTACAGAGCGAGTTCTCGTGCGAATGGTGCGCACTTTTGAGCGTCAGGCCGTACCTGGGGCCGCGGTGTATCATATAACATCGCCACCGGCCGCGTCGCCTCTTGCACAGGTCACAGAGGAGGGGCTGCGGTCGTCACGTCGTCGCGCTCGTGTGACCAGGGGCGCTGTCCACAGCAGCGACTCAGATGTCCAGCTCCTGCAGGACCTGGAGTTCCCCGGGGCGTGTGCGCGAGTTCGATCAACACCATCGGGCACGCACTTGGTTGCTGTTGGCACTTATCCGCCGCAGCTGCGCGTCTATGAGTTCGCTGAGCTTGGCCTCAAGTTTGTCCGACACCTCGATGCCGCGCCCGTTGACTTGCTCGTTCTTGCGGATGACTGGCGGAAACTGGCGGTTTTGCGCAATGACCGCTTTCTTGAATTGCACGCCCAGAGTGGTCTTTATGAAAAAGTGCGTATTCCTCATGCGGGGCGGGCGCTCGCCTATCACCCGAGCAACTGTGATGTATTCATTGCTGCGGCGGGTTCGCGTGTCTATCGCCTGAACCTCGATGAGGGCCGCTTCTTGCCGCCCATTGAGACACTCTCTGAAAGCAACGAGACTATGCAACTGAATAGTGAGTTCAACCTCATAGGAGTTGGTGGTGACGCGGGCCTCTACGAGGTGTTCGATCCGCGCACCGAGCCGCATGCACGTGCGGGGTGTTGGAATCCTTCCAAGTACACAACGGATCTGGCTGGGAGTACCATTACCTCTGCAGCGTTTCGTGGATTACATCTCAGTGTGGGCCTCGATGATGGCACGCTGCTTCTGTATGATATTCGATCGGCCAAACCGCTGGGCGTCCGCTCTCTTGGTTACAACTTGCCTGTGCAGTCGATCAATTTTCATACCGCAATGCACGAGCCGAATCGCTCTTGGCTGATTGCAGCAGACCGCAAATGCGTGAAGATTTTTGCTGAGAGGCAAGTAGAAAACGCGCCGTTTCTTAGTTTTGAGACGCCTGCTGATATTGAACAAGTTGAAGCGTCCTTTGGTGGTGCAGGCCTGCTCATGGCGGCCTGTGTAGATCGTCCCATACATTGCTATTTCATACCGGCTTTGGGCCCAGCACCCAAGTGGTGTGCGTACCTCGAGCATCTGACAGAGGAGCTGGCGGAGCACCACGGACTCCGCGATGACTCGGTGATCGCGATCTACGACCATTACAAATTCGTGACTCGGGAAGAATTAACCATTTTGGGTCTGGATTCGCTTTTGGGCTCTGAGCGCCTGATGCCCCATCTTCATGGTTTCTTGATGGAGCTGTCACTGTATCGCAAAGCACGAGCTGCGGCGAATCCTGTCGAATACGAAGAGTGGCGCAAGCAGCGCATCCGTGAGCGCTTGGCATCACAACAGGAACAACGCATTCGGGCAGTTGAGGCGAAATCTCAACGGCTCTCTAAGGGCCACCAGGATCAAGATGATGAGCGGTTCCAGGAGCGCTTCACTAGAGCAGAGTATGCTGTTGACGAATCACATGAACGATGGCGTCGACTTCACTCCTCGGCCAAGATTTGATGCTTGAGGTTTTCGTGCTTGGATGACTCTAAATAAGATCACCGACGAGCGCGTCTATCTTTTCGCGAATGGATACGTGCCTCTGCTTCGGCGTTTGTCGAAAACGCACAGTGGTTGATGCGCTCGTAACCGGTCTCTACTACGCTCGCTCCCCGAACAGGTGACTCCAGTGGGGTGCTCCGGCACTGATTTGAAACGTCACGGTCCGTCTCTCGCTCATCACGAAACTCGATACTCGTCTCTTCAGCTGAATTATAGTCTTTATTCACAATTGTGCTTCGCCCGACTAGACTGGGTCCTAAATCTATTCGATTCACCTGAACGTTCGCCAGTCATGTAGTGCAGCACTGGTTGATCGTCGTGGCGTCCTTCGGAAGTTCCTGTCCTCCGCAAATCGATGACGCCCCGCGTCGTGTTCCAAATTTTGTCATTGTCTGGGTTGGGGGTCAGGAGTGTACTGCCAACAGTCGACACAAGTGAGTGTGCTGCGCTGGTGATCAACATCCTAACATGTGTGCGAGTTAGGGAGAACACGAGTTCCGTCAGCAGTGGACCTTAGATTCCCAAGCTATTGGAGGGGGACTGCGTTGCTGCCGTTTCGCTTGCGGCAAGGTTTCGCGGGAACGAAAACCCTCGCCGCGAAACTAGGTTGGATACTTCAGTCCAGGCCACTGGCGTCTCTCTGGAGCTGTGTTTCGCTCCGGAGGCCTGAGCAGCGCTCTTCGAAAGCTGTTTTATTCGGCGTAACGAGTTTACTTTCTTTCGGTTTTGATCTCAATGAGACCGAGTTTCTCTACTGAGAATGCTGGCGGAAAACTGAAGCTTTCGAGGAGAGCGCTTTTGGTTGGGTTGTTTCTATGGACTCTCCTCTCTGCATTCTTTTTCTTCCGGGGCGCCTCTGGTAGACACTCGAAGCGCAACAGTGTGAGCGACTCCAGCGGGCCGCTGACCGGGCGCATAAGCTGCTCGTCAACGTTGATCGAGACCGTTCAGAATATCAGCCAAAGTTTTATGCTAAAAGCGCAGGAGTCCAAGTCGGAGAACCTGCTCCCGCCGATCATCCATCAAGTGTGGTTAGGCGACAAACCTTTCCCGGAGACGTTTCTACAGAGCCAGAAAAGCTTCATCGAGCAGAACCCGGACTTTTACTACGCGCTCTGGAGAGACGACGACGTGAATTGTCTGATTGAGAGGTTCTTTCCTGCTTTGGTGCCGATTTGGACCAAATTGCCGCGGACAATTTTGCGCGCAGACCTTTTGAGGTATATGATCATTTTCACCTTTGGTGGTTTTTATTCTGATACGGATACACTTTGTCTGCGGCCAATTCGGTCCTGGCCTAAGGTGCCAGACGCACGTGCCGTTGTTGGTCTCGAAGCAGAGTTCAGCCACTTGCCGAACTGGAGGGATATGATCGTAAGTCGACAGATACAAGTATCGGTATGGACGCTGGCCTCGTCGCCGTTACATCCGCTCTATGCGATGGCAATACAAGGCATATTTATTAATAGCACGCGGATGTCGAAAGATGAAATCGGTTGGACGGACGTCATGGAGATGACTGGGCCGGGATATTTTACCGATGTTGTGCTTCGTTACATGCAGTCCTTTGGATACGGATTTGTGAACCTCAGTGGAATGACCAAACCGACCTTGTTTAATGATCTGCTGGTTCAACCGCTCCATGTATTCAGATGGGAGGATCGCGGACCCAAGGAAGAGGGCTGTATTCGGCACCTCTTTGGACAATCGTGGCGAAAGTGATGTTCTATGTCGCCCAAACGCCACGAGCTTTTGCCAAGAACGAGTCTCGGCATTCGCTATGCATCTGCATTCGAACTGCATCGCCTTTAGGCTGGCAGCGGCGCCCCTCGGCTTTTGGAGATCACGAATCCAGGATAATGATCACAAACGTCACTCGAAATATCCAGGTTACATGGGATCGACTGGGACGTCCACAGAATTATTGCATGCAGAAACCTTGCTTTCCAGAAGATCCTTCTTCCCGTGAATCCACGACAAGATGGTATCGCGAGTCAGCTACACAAAAACGCTGTAGTTGCAATCGGCCTATGGAGGTTTTTTCCTTGGTCAGGAGCTCATTGGCACTGTAGCGTCGCAAGGGCTATCGCAAGCGTCTGCTCGTTCGGTCCTAGAATGAGAGCAGACACATGATCATATGCCGTATGAGCTGGTGAATGGCTTATTGGAGATGTAAACCGACTCGTTCGCCTTTGTGCACTCGCTCTAGTGGGGCCCGAGCGGGAGCTTCAGGACCCAAAAAACAGCACCAGTTCTGTCAGTCGATTCTGACTGCGAAGGGTTCGCCAGTGAGATATATTCAGCTACACTTCCTGGAAATACTGCAATGCATAAGTGATGTATTGCCCGCTACCTCCTGCCGGGGAGATACCCATCTCGACAAGATTTCTACCTTTTATCCAGTACTCAAAAGTTTCGAGTTCTGTTCTCGCCACAGAACTAGAGTGCGACCACAGCGCCACTCCCGCACGACACCGGTCGTAGCTCCTATGGGTGGTATGGCTATAAAAACGAGCAGTCAGGTCAACTGTTTGTGAAATGCTCGACCTTGCGATCTCCGCAGCTCAGCTGAACAAAAAAATCCTCCGAATCACACCTCTCGAGGTACTGAGGGAGCGGGTAGACTTGAAAAATATTGCTATAGTTTGGAGCACGAGCATCGGTCGCAGCCGGGTGGTCTTCCTCTGTACCATCTGGTAAAGATTGTTCGACTCCAGATTTGGCACTGCTGGTCCGACAATCCATTGAGATGGTAGTCGTAGGAATACGCACTCTAGATCGTAGATCTAGAATATTTTCCGAGAAACGAACTTGTACACAACTCTCCATCTCCGTATTGGATACGTGAGTGGGTGTTTAGGGTTCTAAAGCCTCGAGCTTGGAAAGGATTGTGTTCTAATTGCCTTGGTTTCGATCGAGCCCCCTAGGAGAACTTTTGGGCTTTTCTAAAGGCCTGTGTCACCGGCGATACGTTGGTCAGAGATTTCGCCGAAATACCGGATACACGCGCATTTTGGTTGCTTCAGTTCGTGTCTGTCCCAACAAGCGGATCTCGCTCTAGTGTTGAACGATCATGTCATCTCCGTTTCAAGGGCGGTGACGCAATGCTGCCATTTGATGTACGAACATCCTATCTCCATGGAATCGCAACGTCCGCCAAGAGCCTCGATGGTTTGAATTGAAATGACACTGCAGCACGCGTGTAGCCTAGGCCAAGCCAAACGGGGAGATTCGCGAGACGGGCGCCTTGCGCTGCATAAGCAGCATCCGGTAGACCTGCGAATTTTTTACGTTTTCTCTGTATTCAATATTCAGTATAACTCAAATGGGCAGAAACCTCGACAACTTCATCATTAAGTCATCTCTAAACACGAGGAGAGCGTGGACATGCTAAGGATTCTCCTCGTCGTCCACGCCGCGACCAGGAGTCGTCTTCAACTTGGAGCCTCTGGTAAAATAATCGCAATATACTTGTGTTTTCCACAGACCCCGTGCTTTTTTCAAAACTTTCCCTGGAGATCGTTCTTCAATACTAAAAAGATGACAAGGAAATCGTGTTTCTCTGCTCCATACTCTTCGGATTGACATCGGGTTCAAATCGTTTTCTCGACCCTGAGACAGTGAAAAACGTTGGACGTGAAATGCATCTGTGATCTCAATATTTCAGTGAACGATATCCACTCTGTCATGCCCAGGGCCGCAGGGAATAGTAAGGTTCTCGTAGAGTGCGCGACCGCGTCGCGAGTGGAAAATTCAAAGGATGAGTTCAACGACAAGAAATGCTGATAGATGGTGCAGAAACAACGGCAACTAGCCAACCGGGACATCGACCGAAGTGGGGGCGACCACTGGAAGCTATACTGCGGTATTGACCTTGGATCATGAACCGCTGAAACATGCTTGTGGGCCTCGGGAGGATCTCAGACAATAGGGAACGATCTCATTGGATCGTTAGAACCTATCTTGTAAAATTTTCATGAGAGCCGCGGGCAAGCGAGTGTTCATATGAACCCAGGTCTCAACGAGCGATCCGTGACTCTTGAGACGTTCGACGATCCCTGCGCGCACCGAAGAGCCCGACACGTGACGTTTTACAGAAGTAATGACGAGACGCAAGCCCTGTTTCATCATGGTCATGGGCATTTCAGGTATTATCTCCTGGCGCAGGCCGCGCCCAGCATCCCCAGGTGCGCCCAAGATCAGATATTGCTCGCTGTACCAATCAAGACGTATCATCGATCTGGGCAAGATAGAAATCGCTGCATTGGACAGGGGCAATCATGGTTTTAGTTATATTTATTTCGCAAAAAAAGACAAATGTTTCGCCGATAATATCGCGATGAAGCTCCAATTTCATAGGAAAGTATTCTATCTCCAACAGGGAGCATCATCTGGGCTCTCTGCGAGCATACGACCCGACAGAGCAAAATCTCCTGCTCCGGTGCTCATTTTGTTCTTGAGAGTTCTTGCTCTTGTGACAGTTCCCTAAAGTGTTGAGCAAATCCCAGATGTCCGTTCTATGGCATCGCAACGACAAGAGACAGCTCCATCGCGCTGAGAACCGGCTAAGGCCGACTCACCGAGACAACACCGAGCGTGTGGAAGCCACAAATCGCAGAAAAATATTGACAAGCCTGCGTTTTCCTTTTCTAGTACCACAAATGTGACAGTGTGTCTATCTATTCCAAAAAATGCATCTTTCTAATGAATGGTTAAAGACGATTTATTCTGTCTCGAGCGATCCACGAAAAAATGAATCCTTGCAGCGTCGTGGAGACACTTCACGGAGCCTCAGCGAAAAAAGAAGTCTTCGATTTGCATGAGGACTCTATAAAACGGCTTGAATCGTAAAGCCAACACTGTAGCCTGCTGGAACCGCTAACTGTTCAAAGACGACACTGCTTGAAAGAGACCAATCTATGACAGACTGTTTCGGTTGGTGCATGCGGTGCAACTTTGCACCAGTGTGCGCGTGGTCTGCGAATGCCATACATCACGTCACCTATACAGCTTTCGTGATTCCAGGCGATCGCACAGGCCGTGACGGAGTACTCCAAGTTCTGGAATGTTCCCCGTCGCAGCAGCGCTGCATCGGCGCTCCAAAGGCACCGGCACGGAATTCTCTCTTTCGGAATTGTTTCCAGGCTGCAGCAGCTTTCGGAAGCGCACCGCAGCATGGCTCTGCGTTTCGTCCTTTCGTTCGGATCTGCTTCCGCCTGGTGAAAATGCAGATATCGCCGACTAATTGGTATGTTTGGGCAAGTAGCTCGTTGTGTTCCGCGTCGTGCTCCTCCTCGCTGGGTTAGAGACAAATGCAAAAACTGTTAAACCTTCTCCAGTTCCTGTAACTCCAGTGCGTTGAACTTGGGTCCGTGGCGAGACTGGAATCAACAACGATGGAAAGTATGAGACGCCGAACCAGAACTCTGCGCGTGGTGTTCCAGAAAGGCGTTATGGCTCAGTGGCAGGGGTTGGAAGCGCAGACACGGCCTATTTATTTGGAGGATCCGGAAATGGGAATTCGACATCATCCGGATACCTGAACGATTTGTGGTACCGTAATACAAGCTCCTTGCAATGGTCGTGGAGAGGCGGAAGCACTACAGTGAATAAGCCCGGAGTGTAGGGAAAGTTTCCCGTGGGCAGCCCAACGAATATTCCTGGTGGGCGTCGGCACAGCGCATTCTGGAAGACTGGTGAACAGCATTTCTGGTTATTTGGGGGCCGTGGCTTCAGCAGTGGTGCTTGTGCTGGTTGCATGACCGATGTATGGTTGTACGATACATCAAGCGGTAACTAGACTTCAGTGGCAGAGAATAACACTTTGAACACTGCACCATTGTATGGGCCGCAAGGGTCCTATGATCAAAACTATAATCCTGGCGGTCGATCCAGTGCCGCATTCTGGACGGGATCAGATGGATTGCTATGGTTGTTTGGTGGAGCGAGCTTCTTTGATAAGTATTTTTCGGATTTGTGGTCCTTCAATATTTCATTGATTGAATGGGCATACCAAGGTGGCTCTATAGCGCCCAATCAACAAGGTAACTACAGTGCACCAGGCGTTGTGAATGCCTCCAATGCACCGGGTGCGCGTGTTGGACCCGCTACCTGGACGGACGCCGAAGGAAATCTATGGCTACATGGCGGATTTGGCCTCGGAAACAGCTCAGCACAGCAAGGTTATCTGAATGACCTCTGGGTCTATAACGCGAGTTTATCAGTCTGGATTTTCATCGCAGGAATTACACGGTGGATAATCTTGGAGTATATGGTACCTTTGGAGAGCTGTCACCTTCCAATTATCCCGGCGGAAGGGCTTTTGCCATGAGTTTTATGGATGCTCTGGGTAACCTGCAGCTTTTTGGCGGCCTTGGCATTGGAAACTCGACCAACAACGCTCCTAATTTCCTGAATGATTTGTGGGTGTTCGACCTTAGCTCGCGTCAATGGGCATGGATCAACGGCAGCACACAGGTGAATGCAATCGCTGATTATGGGGTGTTTAATGTCACTAGCCCAAATGTTGTGCCTGGAGCTCGTTACGGCTCTGTACTCTGGAATATCAACGACAATGATCCAATTCTATTTGGCGGAGATGGGTACTCGAACACATCTGCTATCGGATTTTTGAACGATGTGTTCACACTGGCAGAGGTATTGCCGACACCGACACCGACACCGACACCGACACCAATATTTATCACGGAGGTATATTTAGTTCCGAATCGAACAGTGTGTGCTGAAGTCCAAGTGAATATCACCAAGTATATCAAGAATACGCTCGCAAATCGGAGTGTTGCGGTGAATGTCACGAGCAACTGCGATTCTATTTTTCCCCTTTCTCCAGTTATACATCTCTTCAGTACAAAGAGGACCACTACGAAACTGTCGGAGCCTATAGCTTTTCGTGCTTCTGGTGATTATCAAGCTATATACAACATATTGTTCGCATGTATCACGTCCAGCACATGCAACTCGAACACCTTGTCTCAGGCTGCTACAACAAGCAGGAAGGCTCTCAGCAATAGCAGTGCGTATTTGCCAGCTGGTGCCATTGGGCCGCTCGCCACGCCTACACCAGAGCCAGAACCTGCATTCACTGATGGCAGTGCAGTGTGCTTCCCTGCCGATGCATCCGTGCTCATCGATGACCAGAACCACGTCGTTCCCATGAGTCAGATACGTCCCGGCATGAAGGTGATGGGCGCCGACCAGCATGGCCGTCTCGTCCCAGACACAGTCCTGAGCTGGCTGCACTATGAGCCTAGCGCTGTTGGTGAGGTGCTGGTCATTGCGACCGCGTCGGGCAAGCGGCTGCGTCTCACCAGACACCATCTGGTATATCGTCTTCAACAGCAACAGCAACAGCAGAAAGATCGGTACATGAATGAGAATTGGTACCAGCGTCGTCCGGGTACCGACCTGGGGAGCGCCTTTGAGGCTGTCTATGCGGAGCGCGTCCGCGTTGGCGATGCTCTGTATGATGCCGTGTCGCGTTCACTAGACCGCGTCGTGTCCATAGAGAGCACCCAGACCCTGCATGGTCTGTACGCTCCCCTGACGCGTACGGGACGCCTCGTGGTCGACGGACTCCTGGTGAGCTGCTACGGCACGTATCCTTCGCACGCGGTGTCGCATGCGGTGCTGTGGCCAGCACGCGTCGATACGCTTCGTGGTCGCTGGGCGTCAATGCTGGGTGTCCATCACACCCAGGGTATGATGCCATACGCAGCACACCTTTATGGGTTGTGGACGAGCATCGATCGCGTGAGCCATGGAATCAAAGTGGGCATGATCACTGCGGCCTGCTAATCATGGGCGTAGCGAAAGCGTAACGAAGGCTACTGGTGGAGTGGTCGATACCGCAAGCATGTTTCGATGAACAACCGCCACGGAGCCTAGACGGCTGATGAACACCGAGCTGGAAATGATGAGCATGAGGATCTACATGAATACTGCTGGGCAACGAGAACTCTAGTCGATACAACTTGTCAACAGGAATTACAACACGGAGAGAGGGATGAATGAGCACAACTGGACGGAGAAAAAAGAGAAAAAGAGAAAACTAGTGAAATACTTTTGTGAAAAACAAACGCGTAATGAGATGAACGAAGTACGATTGTGCTGGAGCGTCATGGACAGAATCTATAAAGAGCAGTCGATAACGATGAATACAAATCATTGAAGGGGGTCCACGAATAGAACCAGATTCGTCATCGGTTCACGACCTCTCTCATTGCCCATATTGGCTTGGACCCGCATGGGATTCGCAAACATATTTGGCGACTCATCTGTCTCTACTTGATCAGCGATCGGGGTAACGATGTTCTGCACCTGGATACATTGCTGTTAGTCCCGTATGCTTTCTGAGAAGATGACCGGGTTGTGTATACGAGCATACCGACTTGTTTGTTTTGAGTCTCTATCTCTCTCATTCTCATTTTCTCATATTTACTCTTTGAGAGACATTGAAGCCCGTTATAAGTGCAGAAAAGCGGTGCTCCTGGCCTCTGGCCGAATGGAGCGTGCGTAGAACGCATCCCTGCACTAGGAACGAGCCTGAATGCAAGAAAGCGCTGGGAAACAATTCTGTCCAGAAACAAAGTGCTGCACGATACGAAATGACCTGTACATGCAATTGACATCGAGTAACAGATTCCGAGTCGCGGTGAAGGAACCATCCTATAAATCCTCCTAGTGGATGTCGTGTTGTAGGTTGAAACACCCATGCAGAGACGAACTTTCAGAATGGCCTCACGCAGCTGCTCCCGACTCGATGATGCGCGCTCGATCAATAACGGGGCTGGCACGTGTCGGTGCCACACCCGAATCCTCGACATGGTGTTTCTGTCCTGTATTGCTGTCCCCGAAGACTTGAATAGAGCACTTTTTTGTTTACGAGTCCTTTTGCGTAAAACATTGACGACTTTGGGGTTCTCGCTCAGCTGGACTCTGCGTGCTTGCAAAGATCACCCAGGTCTTTCGTCATTGGGTGCACCCACAGAGGCGATGCGCCGCTCTGCCCGTTCTGTCCGCCCGCTCTGAACGCTCTGAAAGCTCTGCCCGGTATCGTGGGCTAGGCCAGGGCCTGAATAGAGTCATTTTTCATAAGATTTTTTTTCCAGTACATTTCTGGTCTTTTTTTACGTATTTGCTCCCTAAGTGTTTATTTGGTGGTTACTGGTTACATGAAGGCAAGTTTGGTATGTTCTGCTGAGATTCAGAAAATCGTCCGTAATAAGGGTGCACCCCAGGAGAGCAGCGTCCCTGTCGATGGCCGTGCCAGCGCGCACCGGGAATGGATCGAGGGCGGCGCAGTCGCGGCCAGCAATTTCCTCGGGCCAGCTAGTCGATAGCGCACACCCATCATGATTTTCGGGGGGTGGATTCGGCTTCATCTTGCGCTCTGGGTCCACGCGATTGCTTGTCGGCTATCGTTAGAGTCGTTGGTTGTCGTTGGCGGTTTTTAGTGCTCAGACCAGTCGCCGGTGGGTAGGAGCGCCGAGATGCGCCCGGCGCTTCTAGCATCTATTGAGAATGGGGATAGTCTCGACTCCAGGACTGGTTGCGGTCATGACGCTTAAAAATGTTTTGGTACATAACTCTCCAAGTTTCTCTTCTTGTTCTGTTCCCCTTGTTTTGCATGAATGTCATGCAATTTTTTTAGTGTGGTTGATACTTGAGAGACCGGACCCTGATGATCAGGTCCCACTGGCGGCAGGGATTCAGTCCGAGGACGGACTAGCACAGTGACGATCAGCTCCGCCCGTAGAGGAGAGCGCATCCGATGCTAGAGCGGCCGGTCCATGGGTCTGGTCGCAGCCGCTGAATTTGGCTGTTGTCTCTACAATCCAGAACAATGTATATGTCGAGCAGAATGGATGTTTTCCACTCCTGAATGGTTTCGTCGATCCATAACGTCAAGTCATTATAGGCCCATGTCAGACGTTCATGGTGCTGTCTTGATTTTTCGATCGACCGTGGCGACGGCCATGACCATCGATGGCATCGACTCTCAAAGGTGTGTCATCTGGACCAGGAATCCATGATGCTGGTATGGCGACTGTTGGCGTTGTCTTCATTTTTTTAACGATTCTGGCAACGGTCGCTCCCATGACTGAAATCGTCTCTTATTGGAGGGTCACCTGGATCTGGGATCGAAAAACTAGCAGGGTTTTTGTTGGCACTGGCGCTGGCCCGCCTCGGTTGGAGTGCCATCCCGCGATTCTGTCGTAAGACGCTGTGGCGCAGCAAGTGCTGCCTCCGAGCGCTGTCCCGTAGATCTTGTGACGGTGAGCTGTACCGCCGGCGCGCTGTCCCGCGTATGCTGTCCCGTCAGAGGCGGCGGCGCATCATTGCTAGGGGCGGCGCATCACTGCTGGGGGCGGCGCATGGATTGCGCGTGCGAGCGTTCGCATGCAATCGCTCAATCGTACGCTGGCGCTCGCTGGCTTCGCTGGCGCTTGCTGGCGATCTCGTGCGGCGTCGCAGCGTCTGTCCATTTTTGGTCAGGCAAAAGCGTGCGTGCGCCTGCGCCTACGCCTGCGCCTAGGCGTTGGCGGGAAATGCGCGCCGCCCGCTGGATCTGTCGCGGCCAGTCGTGTCCAGTCCGGTCGTGGCCTGGCGATCGAAGGCGGCGCAAGCTGCGTTCGCTGTCCTCAATCGCCGACAGAGCGAGCGTGTCCGAGGTGACCGATCGTACTGTTCGCAACTCGCAGAGGTTTCCATAACTACTTCTCATTCAATACGACATTGCATAGCATGTCGTCAGTTCGAAAAATATCAAGAAAGCGCCAATACCAATCATTGCTCATTCAGACTAGACTACCATATGTTCACTGATCTGTTGAATGATCAGTTGGTCCGATCCATCTATATTTGAGCAGTTGGGCACAAAAAAGTAAGTAAGTCAGAGCGAAACAAAAACCTTGAAGACATATCCGAGTCTCCGACGATTCATGCTGTTGCCGACGAGGAAACCTGCATCGTTCAGATCTGCATGGGTCTTTGGTTGTACAGCACTTTGCCAGCTCGTAGTTGTCTAAAACCGGGCAAGATCCCTGCGGGAGCATCTAGGCCAGGCAGCGGCGTGCTTGAGCGTCGTAACTGGGGTCCCAGCCGCGATGTCGATGGCTCGTCCGGAGCAACCCCGATCGGAAGCATCCCTATGCAAGATGCCCAGGCGCCCATTGGGTCAGTGAAGTATATCCAAGAGATCAGGTTGGACGCGGGGGCCTCTCCAATGGAAGCGGCGGCATCGCCGATCGGCCGAGCAGCGCCGAATCGAGGACGGCGAGGGCGGAGATTCTGGGGATAGCGGCGATGTCGGCGCCAGCATAGCATACATGGGCAGCCTAACGAATACCGTGCGATCCGATGGTTGTGCGCGAGGAGGTGCGCCATCGAATCCGAAATCGAATGATCAGGAACGAGTAACCCTGGGCGCGATCAAAGTGCGAATCGTGCACGAGCGCTGCAACCGGTACGCATCCCCAGCGGCGGCGAAAGAGCGATGGAGATGTAGATCTGAACAAGAGCTCAAAGAGTGACAATTCGAAAAGGTCCCCCAAACCGAGAAGCCAGCTACTGGTAAGGATCTAGACCCCAATCGTTTCCGAAAAAAAACCCGGAAATAAGAAAAAATGGAAGAAAAAAGCAGCGTCCGTAAACCAATATTAATAAACATCTGTGTCTGAGCAGTATCAACCAACGCAAGAGCAAAACTCAAAATGTAATCATCAAAGAAGAAAGCACAAAAACGTAAGCGAATCTAAAGGTACTGAATAGCGACAGCATCCCAAACGAAAGCTCAACGAAGCGACCAAACACATCTCCAGCTAAAAAACCGAGTCGGCGAGCGAAGCAGAAACACTTTCCTGTAGGCGACCACCAACGTGGTCAGCGCCAGCCATGCAGCATGCTCAAAGAGCAATCGATGATGAGCATGGCGCAAAGCCATTGATCGTGCTGACTTGAGACATCATTGAGACGCTGTGGATAATGAAAATGGAGTGAATGAGAAGCCTCAGTGGCATAAGGAAAATGGGATGACATGATGAAAATGGGGTGAATGGAGTGAATGAGATGCCTCAGTGAAACGGGGTGAATGGGATGACATGATGAAATTGTGGTGAAAGGGGTGAATGGGCTGGTGGGATATGATTGTTCTGGGCCCTTTCGATGGAGCCAAGCTCCCTATCAACCAGAAGTCGGTTTTCTATTTATCGTTAGGGCTTCAGAGTGTGTCCTGGTTACGCACTCCATGCTGGCTGGCAGCGCTCTGCTGGACGCGGGTCACAGGTGAGCGGCCCTTGGGCGATCGAGGTCGCCTCTCAAGCTCGATCGGGCGTTGTGTCTGCGCTCGTCCGCTGCTCTTGAGCTTGTGGTTGAGTGTTGGTGACGTTTTCCTTCTCTCTGTTTTGTTCGGTTTTGTTCTGTTTTGATTTTTTTTGTGGTGAAGTTTCTTTTGGTCTGGTTTGAGTTCCAGTTTCTGTTTTTGTTATTGTTGTTGTTGTTGTTTTTGGGTATTTTGATGACCTCTCGAGAGAGTACGGCTGGGCAGTCGAGGGTGGTGGTGTGTGCCCGGGTCCGCCAGGGCTGAGAGCTTAGCCTAGCCGAGCGCAGCCGAGCGCAGCCGAGCGCAGCCCAGCGCAGCCCAGCGCAGCCCAGCGCAGCCCAGCGCAGCCTCTTGTGGCGTGTCAGCCTAGGGCTGTAGCAGTGTTTTGAAGAGTTTTGGCGGTGCGTTTGAGGTGTTGTTTTTTTGTTTTTTGTTATTTTCTTTTTGTATATTTGTTGATTAGTATGTGAGGGACGGTTTGGTGTGTTTTGTTGAGAGTCTGAGGATCGTCGGTGATTGGGTGCACACCGGCTGGCCCACGCCAGTCTGTGGTAGAGTAGCGTTGAGCCGGGGCCTAAGCTGTGTTTTCACAGGGTCTCGAGGCTGGTTTCTGTTCTTGTTCTTCTTTTTTTCTTCGGTTTCTTTTTACGTATATGGTATTGAGAGCTTCAAGAGTGGTTTGGTATGCCTCGCTGTGATTTTGAGAATCGTCGCTGATTGGGTGCACCGGCTGGCCCGGGCCAGTCTGCCAGACAGTAGCGTTGAGCCGGGGCCCGAAGCTGTGTTTTCACAGGGTCTCGAGACTGGTTTCTGGCCTTGTTCTTAAGTTTTTCTCCGGTTTCTTTTTACAGACGTGTTATTGGTAGCTTCAGGCCTGGTTTGGTATGCCTCGCTGTGATTTTGAGGATCGTCGGTGATTGGGTGCACCGGCTGGCCCGGGCCAGTCTGCCAGACAGTAGCGTCGAGCCGGGGCCCGAAGCTGTGTTTTCACAGGCTCTCGAGGCTGGTTTCTGGCCTTGTTCTTCAGTTTTTCTCCGATTTCTTTTTACAGACGTGTTACTGAGAGCTTCAGGCCTGGTTTGGTATGCCTCACTGTGATTTTGAGAATCGTCGGTGATTGGGTGCACCGGCTGGCCCGGGCCAGTCTGCCAGACAGTAGCGTTGAGCCGGGGCCCGAAGCTGTGTTTTCGGAGTCTTTCGAGGCTGGTTTCTGGCCTTGTTCTTCAGTTTTTCTCCGGTTTCTTTTTACACACGTGTTATTGGTAGCTTCAGGCCTGGTTTGGTATGCCTCGCTGTGATTTTGAGAATCGTCGGTGATTGGGTGCACTGGCTGGCCCGGGCCAGTCTATCGACTGGTGGCGTCGAGCCGGGGCCCGAAGCTGTGTTTTCACAGGGTCTCAAGGCTGGTTTCTGGCCTTGTTCTTTGGGTTTTCTCCGGTTTCTTTTTATATTCTTGTCCCTGAGTATGTGAGGGACATTTTGGCGTGATTTGTTGATTTCGCCAAAATCGTCGGTGATCAGGTGCTCCCCCCGAGAGCGTCCCTCCGTTTCTAGGGACGGTACGAGGGCGCGCCCGCAACGGGACAGCGTGGCGCGATGGCCGCTGCGTATCCATGCATCTATTCCTCGCTGGCCAGCTGTGCGAGCTGGTCGACGCGTCGTACGTATCGTTTCTGGCTGGGTCGGTTTCTGCATTTTGTTTTTTATTTTATTATTTATTTTTTTGCTATCGCTCAGTCTAGAATACTGGTTGTTATTGTTATTGTTGGTGGTTTTAGTTTTGGTGTTGGTTTTGGTGTTGGTAGTGCTCAGCTCAGTCGACTGCAGGTGGGTGTGCGGAGGCGCTCGCCGGTGCCTCCAGTGCCTGTAGTGCGTCTGGTGCGCCCAGTAACTGTAGAGAGAATTGGTCGTGGCTCCAGGACGAGTTACTGTCTTTGCGGTTCTGGGCGCTTTATTTCTTGAGCTGCGCAGTTTTTCTTTTTTTTTTTTTCGGTTCCCCTGTGTTTGTAAAAAAAGGTTCATATGATTTTTATGGTTGCTGAGAGCTGTGGGGTCGGAGCATGATCCGGTCCCACCAGGGTGCGTGCGTGTGTGTCGGTGCTAGTGCTGCGCACCGCGTCGAACAGAACCACGACTGGAGGGTGCAGCGCAGCTCTGTTCAGCTCCGTTAATCTCCGGTAACCTCTGTTCAGCTATGTTGAGCTCTGGTCGGCTCAGTTAATCTCCGGTAACCTCTGTTCAGCTATGTTGAGCTCTACTCAGCTCCGTTAGTCTCCGTTAGTCTCCGGTAATCTCTGTTCAGCTCAGTTCAGCTCAGGCCAACAAGGCAGGTTGCTGAATTTTTTTTGCACCAACTCTGTTTTGTATTGCTATTTTTTTCAGGTAACCCTCCATTCAAGAGCAGGGTAAGAATCAGGCCGAGTAGATTTTTTTTGTTATTTTTTTGCATGCCCATGGTCGCTTCGTTTCGGATCGTCAAGTCACCATAGGTCCGTTCCCAGTGTTCATGGTGTCGTTTCCTACTGTGATCGATGCTGGCACCAGCAACTGCGCAATCTCTGTGAATACCGCTGCTGCTACTGTTGCCGCTGTTGGCCATCGCGATCGGAATTGTCAATCGGCATCGGCATCGGCATCGCTCTCGACCATCGGCATCGGCATCGGTATCGCTCTTGGCCATCGGCATCGGTATCAGCATCGCTCTCGGCCATCGCTGAAATCGTCTCCGTCAGGCGCGCCGTGAGGATCTAGGATCGATGATACCGGATGGCATTGTTGGTCTGGTTCTGGCGCTGGCGCTGGCGCCGCCGACCAAACGACAGTTGCGCGTTGAATTGGGTCGGACGCTCGGATTGGCTGCTTGCACGCCTCGGCTGGGGTGCGCGCCGTGTCCGTCTGTCTGTCGCAGGACGCTGTGGCGCAGCAGGTGCTGTCCTGGGGAGCTGTCAGGGAATGATGTCTTGGGGAGCTGTCACGTTGATCCTGTGACGGTGAGCTGTCTCGTGGACGCTGTCCCGTCAGAGGCGGCGGCGCATCACTGCTGGGGGCGGCGCATCGATTGCTCGTGCGAGCGTTCGCTGGCGATCGCGTGCGGCGTCGCAGCGTCTGTCCAATTTCGGTCAGGCAAAAGCGTGCGTGCGCGTGCGCCTGCGCCTGCGCCTAGGCGTTGGCGGGAGATGCGCGCCGCGCGATGGATCTGTCGCGGCTAGTCGTGTCCAATTCTGTGCTGTCCAGTCCAGTCGTGGCCTGGCGATCGACAGCGGCGCAGGATGCGTTCGCTGTTCTCAATCGCCGACCGACCGAGCGTGTCCGAGGTGAACGATCGTGCTGTTCGCTACTCCCCAGAGGTTTCCATAACTGATATTCATTGAATACGACATAGCATAGCATGTCGTCAGTTCGAATAATATTGAGAAAGCGCCAATACCAATCATTGTTCACACAGACTAGACAACCATGGGTCTATTGAGATGTTAAATAGTCAGTTGGTCCGATCAATCTATATCTGAGCAGTTGGGCACAAAAGAGTAAGTCAGAGCGAAACGAAAACCTTGAAGATCTATGCGAGTCTCCAACGATTCATGCTGTGGTCGACGAGCGAACCAGCATCGTTCGGATCTGCATGGGTCCTTGGTTGTGCAGCCATTCGCCAGCTCGTTATTGTCTCAAACCGGAAAAGATCCCTGCAGGAGCGTCTAGGCCAGGCAGCGGCGTCGTGGAGGATCGTACCTGTGGTCCCAGCTGCGACGTCGAGGGCTCGTCCGAAGCAACCCCGATCGGCAGCATGCCTATCCAAGATGAGCAGGCGCCATTGGGCCAGTGAAGTATATCCAAGAGATCAGGTTGGACGCCGGGCCTCTGGGATGGGAGCGGCGGCATCGCAGAACGGCCAAGGAGCGCCGAATCGATGGCGGCGATGGCGGCGCCAGCATAGCAC